>JAUZTA010000028.1:25893224-25904201 GCA_034780835.1 Ctenochaetus striatus | reverse complement strand
TACACTTTTTCATTTCCATTTTATCCTGAAAAAGCTTCAACTGTAAGTGACCCTGTTACATTATTGATGAAAATAAATTTCACAGTCATATTTCCATCAGTAGTTGAGCTGTTTTGTCTCAGAACTGAGGTGTTATATGAACGGTTGGAGACGATAACGATGCAAAGACGTCCTGACTTTACTGGAATGGAAATGAAAGCTGCTTCTTGTCACTTGAACTTCTGACCTCTGACCTTTAAACTGGAGGTCGTGACCCCGCCTCAGCGTGCGTGTTGGAGGTCGGTGGTTAATTGAAGGCGGTGAAGTGAAGAACGGCGGCAGAGCGAGACGACTGCAGAGACGCAGGAGGACAAGAAAGACGGCGTCACGTCTTCCTGCCGGTGTGACTGTTTCTTTATCGCTGCTTTCTGAAGGAAACGAGCTGAAACACAGCGGGAACATTCTGTTTGTACGCTCATGCAATGATTCATGGGAAAGCGAGGTGGTTTAGTTCCACTTTGGCGCTCTGTCAGTCTTTTTTGTGCCTCAGAAACAGAAGTTTAGCATCTTCTCTGCTGGATTTTCTACCTTTTTTCTGCATTTTCTTTAGATTTAGGGATTAAAGTTTCTGCACTTCAGCTAAAATGAACCAGATGACAGAATCAACCTGTGATGTTTCACCAGACGTGAAGAACAAGAGAAGCTTTCTTCTCTCACAGGATCGACCCTGAACTCAGTCTTACAGGCAGATAAAGCAGAAGTTGTGTGATAAAGGAGGTAAATTCATCCTTGTAGGCGTCTGTTGCTGTGTGATGATACTCACTTATGGTCCAAACAGACCGGCTGAGTCCTGCATGTGAGGCTCGAGGAACTCACTGTGAACGAGATGTTTCTGTCTGTAATGAAACAACAGTCATCCATCAGTGCTGCGTTTCACTGTTCAGATTTACTGTGTAAAGTTTCCCTTCAGAGGCTCTGCAGTTAAATCTGAGGGGACATGAGATGATTAATGGGAGAGGAAAGAAGAAAAAATGTCTAAAAAACAAGTTTAATGTCTTTCATTTTGAAATGTTTGATTGTAAATTGGATTTTTTATTTATTTTTAGACAATCATTGAATGAAACCTCGTGGAAAGTTTAGAGAGGAGAATTGTTTTTTGTTTAAACTGTAAAAAACATATAAATGCAGCTTTCTGAGAGAGAACGGGTTATCCTTTTTAAAATCTAAAATCTAAAAAAGCTGCCATTAACTTCAGTTTTTCCCTCTGAAATGTAGAAATGAAATGAAAAAAACCCCTTTCAGAGCTTTCGATGATTTTAAAGATGCAGCTTTGACAGGTAGCTTTTACCTGTGTTTGTTTATTTCATCCATCAGTGGGATTATTTCATGATCTTGACACCTGATTCTGTAATGAAACTGCAGATTAACGAAGCCAGTTCTTATTTAAAAACAATTTGTATGAAACATAATGAGGATTATTGAGGGGAATCGATTCTTCTGCTCATATCTCACAGTCTTACGTCTAAATAATCTGCATTCAGTGTTCAGACACAAACATGCTCTTTTCTTTGCATCTCAGATGGAAGGAAACATGTTTCCTCTCACAGGTTTGAAGTTCTTCATTAAATTAAAAATCCGCCCTGCAGGACGTTTTAATGCTCGATCTGATCCGAACTTTCGGAGCGATTCTCATCTCAAAAACACTTAATCTAATGCAGCCATGTTGGTCTTAAAGTAGTCAGATTACAGTCACCGCTGCTGTAACTTCACGTCCTGTTTGAACGTCTTCATGGAGGAGCTGAGCTGGAGGTTCTGCCCCGCGGGCGACGTCTGCCCTCTGCAGACTGTCAAACATGTAATCCTGGATTAGACCGCTATCATCCAGAGCTCAGAGGGAATAAACATCACACAGCAGGAGACCTCATCTCCTAATTTACTGCAGACTAACACTGAACCGCACAAACACGGCAGGAAGCTTCATTTGAAGACGAGGATCCAAAGGGACGGATGGGATTTTAATGTTTGAAGTTTATTGCACTGACTGAACTGGAGGATTTTTTCATATTTAATCAAAATGTGGAAAAATAAAGAAGGAAAAACAAACTTGAAGAGCCCAGTTGTCTAAAATGTCCTTGTGTGATGCAGCGTTTAAAGGAAACACGTCAAATTCTGTTTTACGAATGTTTAAAATTCTTCTGCAAATGTGTAAAAAGCTTCTTTCAACCCCAGATAATAACCTTAAGGTGGCGCTAGAAGAAACGTTTAGTTTGTTGGATTTATCCTTAGAGGACTTTTATGTCTGAAATAAACTTCCTGGTGTTTTATATGAAACTTATTGAGAAATTTCTGGGTCGAAACGTTGGACAAACAGGTTTTATCATCACTGCATCGATGCTGCCTTCATGGATCTCAGTTAAAATGAGGAATTTACATTTAAATCTGATAAAAGAATTCAAACTTAAACCTGTTTCTGTCCTTCAGTGTGATTGGCTGGTCTAGATAAAGTTTTTAAAAGTATTCAAAGTGGTTTTTTTTAGTGTGTTTGTCTTTTCTAAACAGAAACATGTTCAGGAACTTTTACTGCATTTCAGGTATTTATGAGAAAAACCCAACATGTGAAAGAACAAGTGCAGGTTTTTTTCCTCGTCACAGGAAACTCAGCCCGTAAATTCCCGTCATTTTTCCCAGTTTGTAGTCACACACCTCATCACGTCACGTTGTTTCCTCTGCGTGTCATGTGACCTCTGCTCTCCGTGTCTCGGCGCTGTGTTACTGTCATGAGGTGCTGCTCTCTGACGGCCCCTCGGGGCCTCGACTTTCCTCCATTAACGTCGCAGATGCTCGGACAGACGCTCGGGTTAATGATGTCACCTCCTGACATCACAGCTCGCAGGGTCTCGTTATGGACACGACCGAGAGTCCGAGTGAAACGAGTCAATCAGGAAGGTCGAGGGGAAAGTGGGGAGGCAGCAGAGACGACGGCAGCGATGAAGCGAAGAGGAAGAAGAAAAGATGAAGAAAAAAGAAGAACAGATGAAGAAAAGAAGAAGAAAAGAAGAAGAAAAGAAGAAGAAATGAAGAAGAAAGAAGAAGAAGAAAAGAAGAAATGAAGCCATTTTCAAAAAATCAGATTTAAAACCATGAAAGTGTTTAAAATAAAACAAACCAAATGAAAGTGACTCACTGATCCTCTGCTGTTGCTGTTGCTGTTGTTGTTGTTTTTGTTGTGTTGTTGTTTTTGTTGTTGTTGTTGTTGTCGTCTCGGTGAATCACCGCCTGCGGCTCTTTTCATTGGCTGCATCTTCAGGTTTTTTGGCTGCAGTTCAGTTGAACCTCGGTGATGATTTTTTGTGTCAGACAGGAATCAAATAAAATCAAACCGGTTTTCAGACGCCGGCAGCGAAACTATAAAAGCCATTAAAGTCCAACCTGCTAATGAATCTGTCAGCTCGGGAGTTTAAAAGGACGTTTGTCTCCGTTTAGTCTGTAAAACTGTTTATGATGCTGCAAAACAAAGAGCTGAAACTGAAATTAAAGGTTTAATGATTCAAATGAACAACAACGACTGAATGAGGCCTTCGTTATAACAGAGAGAAAGATGCTTGAAAATTGGCTAAAAAACTCAAATTAACACTTACATTGACTTTTGTGTGAATGTAAGAAAATCAAAAATATTTGTTTGTAGATGAAAAAATTTTAAGGAAGATGTTCGACACACGTCAGACACACTGACTGATGGATCTGCACAGGAAATATGATGTAAACACAGCAGGAAAACATGTTTTCACAGAGAAATCAGTTTAAAAATGATTCAGAAAACATCCGACATCACAGGAAACGTCTTTTAAAACGTCCATCTCTCTCTTTGTCTCTTACAGCTGAAGGATATTCGTACAGGAATCAACGCAAGTTCTCCGAGGACATCGAGTGGTCGTACGCAGGTGAGTCACTCAGGTGCAGATGATGAAACCATGAACCAGGTGACAAAATGAAAGTGTGAATCAGTCAGAGGAATAATAATGTGATTTTTATTAATGTCTGAAACAAATAAAAATGAATTCAGCAGAAGATGAACTGAAGGTGATGTTTGTTCTGCTGCTCCTTGTTTCTGTCTTCGTTCCTGAGACTCTTCGTCCCTCCCGTCTCCACCTCTTCGTTCCTCTCAGTTCATCGGAGCAACATGATCAGATTTTCTCCTCGTTTTCTTCTAAACGAGCTGCAGCTTCAACAAATCGTTGCTTTTCTGATCTTTACTGTGAAAAAAACCCACAAACGCCTCCGAGACGTGAAGCTGTTATGAAGATCTGAGATCTGTTCAGGCTGGTTCACGTTGTTCAGCTGTCAGTGAGGAGATCTGCTATGAGGCCAAAAGTTTATGGACAACATTTAGTGTCTTTAATATACTCTTTTGTCCCTGTTTGACTTCCTTTTTTCCATTAAAGGAAAATCTAAATGTTTCAGCAACTTTATTTTAAACTACAGTTTTTGTAAAAATCTTTTTCTGCTGCTTCAGTATCTCAGTGCTCTTCTGCATAAAGTCACTCATACAAGGAAAATAGTTCATCCAGTTTGGGATCTGACTTGCCTGCAGCTGCTTCAACATCTGGTGACAGCGGAGGCTGTTAAAGCTGCTGATTCTCATCTGTGATTCTTTAAAATCATATGTTCTTTCAGGCCACATGGCTGAAATATTCAGGCGTCCGCAAACTTTTGGCCGCATAATGTGTTTTCAAGTATAAGATCCGATTGAAGTTCGGACGTCTCTGCAGGACGACGCTGCCTTTGATGCTCTCAAACATTGTGTTTTTCATCCAGAGCAGATTTTCACCATCAGCTCGAACGTTAAAGCGGCTGAACTGCAGAGAGTCAAAAAAGAATCAAAACCATCAATAAATCACAGATAACTTGTTTGAAAAGTGAGAGAAACATCTCTGCATTTCAAACACCCGGGATCTCTGTCGGCCTTGTGTTAAAGTTTAAACCTTAAAAACATTATTTTAAAGTCAGTGGAGATTCTGAAGATCATGACTGAATTTTGTGGAAATGTGTCTGAATGTTTCTGTTTGCTGAAACGGTGCAGATTTAAAAAAACTGAGCCTGAACATCACGTAGCTTCAAAGAGCTTCAGCGACATGAAACAGAGAAATTTATGGTGTTTGTGTTCAGTTGACTTGATGTGGAAACTCATTCTGACTTTATTGCTTCTTCAGAGGAAAGTTCAGGTAAATATTTAAGTTCAAGAGGTGAATTTACATTTATGAGCCTTTTTAAAAACACAGTGCAGTTAATTTGTGAAAGAAGCTTCGTACTAATTTAAATTTTAAAGACAAATCTTCCTTTAAATCTGTTTGAACTCATTTTTATTGCCTTTTAAGTCTCACACGTAGTTTAAACTTCAGAAAGTAAAAAAAAAGGTTCACTTGTTTTAATCTTAAAAAAGCCTCCGTCCAGTCGTCCACATCGACTCTGAGCTCGTTTATAAAAATCCCTGTTGTATCAGAAGCAGCTGACTGATCGTAATCAGAGAAAATATCAGTTATTGATCAGTTCAGAGGAAATGAAGTAAGAAAACAGCTTCAGTTTTTATTTAGTTGAGCTTCACTCGTTTCCGTCACCTGCCTGGAAAAGCCTGATGGTTTGATTTTGGCCTTGAGGTTTTTAAAAACTTTTCAAAGTCAGTGAAATATTTTTTAAAAAAGCTTTTTTTAAAAATAACATTACTGTTTTCTCAAACAACTTTCTAAGAATTTAATCGTCCTCTGGTTCAGTTTTCTGAAACAAGAAGCAGTCGTGGTTCCACATTTCTGTTTGTGAGTGTTTGTGTGTTTGTAAATGTTTGTGTGTGTGTTTGTAAGTGTGTGTGTGTGTGTGTGTGTGTGTGTATGGGTGTGTGTCTGTGTGTGTTTGTTCCATTGACATGCAAATCTCCGTCCTGACCCAGAAGCCTGTCTGACCTGGTTGAGCTCTTTGTCCTCCAGAGGAAGAAGCTCTAAGAGCCAATCAGAGTGCAGACAGGGAGTCATGTGACCACCAGCGTACCTGCTAATGAGCTCAACACCAGCTGGCTGTAAACAGCACAGTGACACATAATTAGCACGAAAAGAGTGAAATAACTCCAAACATCTGCACATTACGCTGAACATCTGGTTTGTTTTCTGTTTCAGAGAATCTGAACGAAAAAAGTCCTGAAAGCTTTTCAAAGTCGGATTTTTAAGAATTTTATTATACAAAGACGATAATTTAATACTAAAACATAAATAAATTTTAACTTTTATTCAGATTTTGTTGTTTGGGAACATCTGGTTCACAGTCACAACACTCAAACAGTCGGAAACAAAACAGAACAAAAACAAAAAGCCTCATAATAAAGAAGTTCAGACGTCACATCAGTCACAGGAAGCTTCGGGATGATTATTAATCTGCAGACATGACTCTAATTATGTGTTACAAGACTCAATGCATCAGATCGAAACCTCTAATTTAAACATCTTGACCTTTATTGTGAAGCAGCGGAGACGTCTGCTCCTGAACAGGTTTCTGTAATAAACGATAATAATCACGTTCAGTGGATTCGAGTCGCTGCTGAAGCGTGACGAGTGTTTTCACGGTTCAGTCCGGACGAGTCACAGCGATCAGCTCAGGTTCGATTAAATCAACGTTGACCTTGTTGACCTTCTCACTCTGCTCTCTGATGTCTGAGACGCCGTTTGAACCTGAGCAGAACAAACAGCGAAAAGAAGGCGAAGCTAACAGGTTGAAACCGAGTCATTCAGACCATCAGGAGCCGGTCTGACATGTGATCCAGGACGAGTCTCAGTCTGAGTCCTCGTCCGCTGATCGAAGGCAGAAACTTTGAGCAGATGTGAATAAATCCACATGTTTTTCTCTCACAGCAGCAGAACGAATGAAACCTTAAACGCAGCTCAGATTGTAATGAAATAAAAGTGAAACGGGAAGTTTGTGGAGCGTTCAGATGTGAATAAGAGCTGATGGATTAAACCTGTTCGGTTCTCGTCGTCCTGCAGCTGAAACATGTGAATGAACTCTGAGGGATCGTTCGTTTCCTCGGCTGTAACACTTTTCATTCTCTGTGTGTGACAGTAAAAGGAAACCTGAAGCTGAACTCGCCTTTCTGAGCGAAACGCCGCAGGCCGTACTTGACACACAACGTGAACAGTGAAATATTTTGAACTTTGACCTTTTAGAGCTCTGAGACTGAAAAATGTGAGCTGATATTACAACTCAGGCCGGAGCGCAGCAGAACAGCTGGATGTCATTAGCTCGTTAGCTTGTTAGCTCGTAGCTAGCTCTCCCAGAGCAGCACAGCTGGAAGCAGTCACGTCGTTTCACAGAGACGTCTGCTCTTCATCACTCTGTCCGTCCGATGGAGGGCAGAATCACCAACACCTGTGATGTAAAATAACGCTCATTTAATAAAGTTACATCAGAGTTTTTTCAGGATCTTCTTACAGCTTCATTTTGACTCACTTATAAAAAATCTCTGCTAACAGTGTAAATGTTTAGTTGCTGGAAGCAAATAAAAGAAGAGAAAATCAACTGAGAAATCATCACAAACAAAGTGATAAGATGATGAAGCTGCAGAAAAGAATTAAAAACAACAAATACAGTTGTAGAAATGAAGTCAGGTTGTAAACAGTGTGTTGTGTTGTTTATATTGCAGGATGTAATGCAGTTATTGCACAGGTATCAGTATAGAAACCCCTGTGAATGATGCAGTTCAGTACCATCACAGTTAATGTTTAAAGTCTGTTACTGGTTTGTTAAATAAAAAAGCATCACTGTGTATTTTCAGCAGCAGCTCAGTAAAACACAGAACACTCAGAGTGAACAGAGACGATGAAAATGTGCCAGAGATGATTCGTTCCCTCGAGCGTTTGTGTTTTTGTGACCGAGCCGGCGACAACACGGTCGATCCACAGCGACACGGTTCACGTGAATCAGCTGCAGACCCAGTTTCTACAGGACGAGCGGCTGATGAAACCAGATGAGCAGCAGAAACACAGTAAATGGACCATGTGATTCAAAGATTCACAGAGACCGTGTTTACTCGACTTAAAAACGAATAAAATAACCTCAGCGTATGTTCCACACGGCTGCTGTGTTCACCGTTCACGACCTGAACGCCACATTAAAGCAGGAAGTGATCAGTCAGTTCAACATGAACTAACCGGCAGCCTCTTGGCCTCGGTCCTCTCGGAGAGGACTGGTTATGTGTCTGGTTAATTAGAAATATCTGGGTGCACAAACAGGACGTGACCCCCGTCCTTCATGCTAATTATGCACCTGGACTGTGGACGGGTGTCACATCTGATCCACGTGAAGTTTCCTCTCTGCAGATAATCACCCAGCCTGACAAGTTGACATCCATGTGGTGTCCAGGGGCTGTGAGAAGTTTGGGACCCGAAAACAAAGTCAGGGGTCACAGAAGGTTTAAAAAACTCTGCATGAGGAGTTTTTTAAAGCTTCACAGTGAACAAACGCTGCATGAGTGAGAAATAAAAAAAAACATAAAGAGAAGAAGATCCACCTCAGTCCTCCAGAGCAGCTTCAGCTCTCCTGGTTCTTCTTCATGTCGTTTGTATCAAACTGTTTAGTGAGTCTTTAAGCAGGTTGAAGGTTGTTTTCATTTCATTTATTTTTATTCAACTCACAGAGACATGACGTGTTTCTCCATCAAATATGAGCGTAATGACGATAACTCCAGTGATGCACCTTCACAAGCCGCCATTAAACAGAAAAATGCATCCAGTGTAATTCTTGTTTTTGCACAGTTATAGTTGCAGACTCTCTGTTTACCTCCCTTTTGTTTTGGGTGCAATTGTTTTCCAAAAAAGAGAAGAAACCCTCAGAAGCTAATGCTGCATCATCTGTCTGCCCTCCAGGAACATTAAACCAAAACAACTGGGCCAAGAAGTTTCCATCCTGCAGCAACGCCAAGCAGTCGCCCATCAACATCGAGGAGAACCTGGCGCAGGTGAAGCTGCAGTACCAGAAGCTGACGTTCGACGGCTGGGAGAGCCTGACCACCGACAGGACGACCATCAAGAACGATGGCAAGACGGGTGAGTGAAACCAACCGAGAGACAAAACTGTTGTTTCAGGAGCTTTTTCAGAGTGTAATTCTTGAAAAAATTAATGTACATTACCAGATCTGATCATCTGCTGATAAATAGGTAGAGACGAGCTGATGTCATGCTGACAAATCAGACGTCACCACCTCATAAGATAAAATGTTGGTGTTGCGTCTTTAATTTTCCTTTTAAAACAGAATAAAATGTCCTGAAGTTGTTTTCTCCGGAAGCCCTAAGTGGACATGGTTTAATTTTTTTTTTTACAAGCTGTTTTCTCAAGATAACGAGATAATAACTCGTTATCTCGAGAAAACAAAGTTCGTTTTCTCGAGATAACGAGTTATTATTTCGTTATCTCAAGAAAACAAACTTTGATTTCTTTTGTTATCTCATTATCTCAAGAAAACAGAGTTTGTTTTGTTTTCTCGAGATAACATGTCCGCTTAGGGCTTCCGTAGTTTTCAGGTTTCAAAAACGTTTCTTTTCTTTGGCTTTCATATCATCTACAGCAGCTGAAGTTGCCTCTTGGGTAAATCTTGCAGGTTGACCTCAGGAAAATAACTTTATTCCCAGTAATTAACAGTAAAGTGCAATTAAAAGGGTAAATTCTCCTTATTGCATTCAAGCCTGGAAGTATTAGATCTATGTACCATATTTAAGGTGTAAATTTATAAACAGACTGCAGTTTAAAACCTTAAGTAGGACACATTTCCATCAGTAAAATGTCACCTCTCCTGTTTTTTCTTATCAGTTTCTCCTCATCGATTCTGCCCGCTCAGGTTTTTTCTCATACACCGGTGTCCTCTTGTACAGGATACTGTTACCGGTCTCTCATTTTACAGGATTGAGTGCCTTTTATATATTTCTTCTCTCTAAGTGGTGTGAAACACAATAACCTGCAGTGTGCATTCAAGGCAATTGTTAAGTGAAACTGTAGACAAGAGGGATCCCACCTCGCTTTCCGAAAAGCTCCAAACAGACGAGTCCAGGGCTTCTTAGCAACGGGGCTCTCAGAGAAATAAGAAGCACTCTGTTGTACTTGTTGTTTGTCCGCCAGCTGCACCAAAGGCTTTTCTCAATGGAGATGTTTGGTGGACAATCTGAGCACGATTCAGGCCGACAGTACTTAAACCTGTTTTTATCAGCACACAAATGGGCCCAGTGCAGCTTCAAAGCACAGTCTGCCTTCCATACACTCTCTTTTTCAAACCTGCGGGGCTGTCGGGAAAATGCTCGGCCACATATTGAAAACTCGAGTTATTAGAGAAAGAGCTCATGAACCGGTTCGTGTCTTAATGCAACGCAAACAGACTTTTCAACAGAAACGAATCAGCAACAAGTTGAGTCAATATTTGTCCTCCCTCCAGGGGAAATTACATTACAGACGAGCTTTAAAGGAAACATAATGGGGCATAAAGACGGTGACTGACATGAATGAGGCCAAAGACACACAGATGAAAGTGTTGAAAAGAATGAAAAGCAACCAAACGCAAACAGTCTGCAGAGTCCGGAGAGCGTGAGCGTTCAGGGGATCAGTGCTTTCGCAAAGACTGACAGGTTTGACGGCACGATCGCATGGAAAAATGTGCGCATTATCTGCACAAAACATGGTCACATTGTGCTTTTAAAGACGGTGTAATGAGGTGGAGATGTGCTGATGAAAGGACTGTAAAAGCTCCACCTTCATCAGACCATCAAAGAACATTTCCAACCCTCGAGGGAACCTTTTGTCAGGTCAAACAAAGACCGACCTGAAGACGATCCGCCTGTCGTTTGATGGTCCAGTAAAGGTGGATTTTTATGGGCTTCTATCTTTTAATCATCTGCAAACTTAGAATCTGTTATTTTGATCCGAGCTAAACTGTGAATCAGTTTGAAAATCAGCTGACAGATTTGATGCAGATGG
>JAUZTA010000028.1:25573052-25583126 GCA_034780835.1 Ctenochaetus striatus | reverse complement strand
GATTTTTAATGAATTATACAAAACAAAGAAAAAAAATGCAACTTTTTAGCAATTTTCACTGTCTCCCGCAATTTCATTGCAACAAATACGCTTAAAACATCACAACTTACATCGCAATTTTTTAGAAAAGTTGCCGCGAATTCAGGCATTTTAGGCTGCAACAGTCTTGAAAAACGCCCGCGAAATCCTGGAGGGACTGAATTATGTATAAATATCATGGTAGGTTTTAAAATTCCAATTTAAAACTTTATTTTGTAGCGTTTTCAGTTCAAATGAATGGAAAATTTCAAACTCCTCCTGTTTGTCACAGAGGCGACTGGAATATTTATCGGACACACTGATTTTAAGTCACATATTGAATCTTGTGGAAATGTCACTTTAACGTTGACTTTCCCTTCAATCCTCGTGTGGGCGTTCAGATAAGAAATGGAGGTCTGAGCTGCGAGTCATTGTCCCTGCATCCCCGCCCAGTAGCTTCCTCTTGACCTTTGCCCTCTGTCATCTGATTCAGAGGTCGAAGAAACTTCAAACACCAAAATGACTGCGGCTCAAATTCACCGACATTTTCCAGCAGAGACACTGAAAAGAGACGGTCTGTCCTGTTTTTGTTAATGGAGTGAAGCCATTTCCACAAGAACCACAGACATCAACAGACTCTTATCTTAATCGATGCCAGACCGGCTCGCGGCTCCAAACTCCGGCGGATAAAAAACTCACTTTCACTCAAAGTCAGAGTTTAAAACATGAGCTGCAGTGCATTTAATCCAAGGCTGCAACAACTGTCTTTATGGAGGTTCGGTCCACCAGAGGACACGGACTGTAAACTGTGAGATGAACTGAGGTTTTTCTAACACAAAACCTCTTTTGTTTGAGCTGAAATGTTTAGTTTATTGAACAGATAATCAACATGCAACTGTTCTGACAAACCTCGGCACTGATTTAGACTTTTTTTAAATAAATAAAGCAATTTTGGAGACGTCAGTTTGAGCAGTGGGGAAAAAAATTTATCTGTGTTTTCAATATTTTCCTGACTTAAATGATTAATTGATTAACAGATAATTCAAAAGATAATCAGTCGCAGCCTAGCTTGTTGTTGTCAAAGTCGTCTTTTGAAGGCAGACGGATGGATTGAAACTAAACCGTGTTAATCTGTCTCTGAAGAGCAGCGTGTGATTCACCTGACAGACGTTTTTCTGACCTGCACCTCATGCAGAACACATATACTTTCATTTTAACGACCTGATGGCGTGTGAATTCGTCGCACTTTACATGAAGAACTGTGACCCGACAGAAACACGACTCTGGACACGAGGCTTCAAATGCATTTACATTTGTGAAACAAGTCCATGAGATGACTGACTGAAAAAATGCTGCTAAAACACATCAGATCACGGCATTAAAGCACAGATGACTCAGTGTGATAAGTCTCCTGCAACTTGCTGACAGTGAGACGCCGTATGAATGCGTCACTCTTTACAAGATTATTTCAACGCCTGTTTGAAGATTTCGCGCTCTAACAAACCAAGAATTTAAAGCAGAAATCATGCAGATGTGCACATCGACTCACCTAGTGCAGCTAATTTAGATGCATTTATCAGTAAACAGTGAACTGTGACGGTTTGCACAGAGGACAGGAATCTGTCGTGCCATGGAGCCGAAAAATCAGGATCAGCTCTGAGCAGCGTTCACACATTTCATGCATGAGCAGAAAAAATACAAAGAGACAAATCAGAAAGGTTCGTATCATCTGATCAGGTCTTCTCTGCTTTCTGCCAGGCTTTGAATGGAGAAGGTTTCTGCTCTGAGAGCCGTGAAGCAGCCGAGCATCAATGCATTTAGTGTAACGCTGCGGAGCAGCTGCCTCTGAAAAATGATCTGTTGTAAGTGAGCGCAGCAGCCAAATCACTTCCAAACCTCCAGGAAAAAAAAAACCTGGCAGCAACACAAAGAAAGAAAACAGCAGAACTCAAAGAGAGAAAATAAACTCTTAATAAATTCCGAGAACAAAATGAAAACACTGAAGAGGCTAATGGATATCATGTTTACATAAAGAAAAGAACAGTCTGAGTTTTCATCTGTCGCTGCGTCAGTCTGAACTAAACGACACACCTCAGATTATTTTGTTAAAAAGGTTCAAACTGCGACAACATTTTTACTCTGCAGCTAAAAACAAAACAGTCTTTTTCTCTAAAAACAATGTTTTTCTGGTCTTTTGACCACTAAAAGCGCTTTTTACATTAAAGTCAGCATTCACCGTGTTAACACACAGACTTTTATATGTTAACCTGCACATCAGAAACACACACATTCACACACTGATCGAGGCCATGGATCAGTTATATTGCACAAACAGGCTTCGACATGCAGACTGAAGGAGCTGAGGATCGAAACTGTCGACTTTCTTATTAATAATCAACCTGCTTTACCTCCTGAGCCACAGCTGCCTAGTTTTTACTGTAAAGCTTTTAAAAAAGTCTATATAGGAGGTGGAAGGTGATGAAGACCTGATGAATCCCTGAACAGGTGACATGAATCACCTTTGTGATGCTTTAATGCTGATCAGTGATGAAGCGAAACTTCTGCAGTAAAGCATCACACATCAAAAGTTAAGAGTCAAACATCTTGGGATGAATGTTATTCAGTTTAATATGAATGTTACAAAAAATAAAGTTCAGGATCCTTTTTTAAAAAAGAAAATCAACCTGTGAGGTCAAAAGCTGTAGAATTGACCTCTGAATCTCTCTGAGCGACGCAGAAAGAAGCCGGACTGAAATGACTGCAGAATTCAGACGTCTGATTGGTTTCTGTTTGCTGTCTCACTGGATGTTTTGGTTCGTCGGGCTGTAAAACGGGACGCAGAGACACAGCAAACACGGAGACGTCTGGCAGAGAAGCCTGTGATTGTGGCCTGAGGCTTCGACTCTGGTCTGAGCGACGACTAGATGTGGGCGGGAAAACAGCTTCGGTCTGCTCGGCTCAAGTCTTCATTCCAACCCCTGGGTGTCAACCGACTTCCTCTCTGTGACCTCTGACCCTCGGGTGCCATGGAAACGAGCCAAAATACTATTTATGTCCGTGAGGATGGCAACAGTCAGAGGACAATGTCTCCAAAGCCCTGATTGGTTGACAGTTTGTCTAAACAGGAAACACAGGCCGTCAAAGAGACGCCAAGTTTCAATATTTTCTGCAAAACTGTGCAGGAAACTGATGTTCTGACTGCTGTCACTCATAATTCAACTATTGATTAGACTGTTGGCCTTTAATTGGAGCCAAATCATCAAATAAATATGATCAGTTCATTTGTAATCAACCAAAAATGGCTTTTGAATGGCTGATGCAGATGAAATCGTGATATAAACAGAAAATACATTGTGTTTTTTCAGGGAAAGTCAAATTAAAGATGTCAGAAGTCGGATCATTGAACTGTATTATTCTCTATTTGTTACATGAGACTCTGTCCGGTGACGGTTTGAGACGATGGTGACTGAAATTTAGGGAAAATGTTTACAGCAGGATGGAATTTCTTTTGGGAATGTAGGAAATTTCAGCAGCTGTAAAATAAATGAGGATTTATTTCTCACAATATGAGGTCGAGCAGATCGTCAGCATCCATCTGAATTCATCCCAGATGTTTTCTTTAAAACAAAAAGCTAAAACTTTCATGATCGGTGCTGCAACCCAGACACTCAAACAGCTCAGCAGATGTTTATTTACATGACAGAAGCTGTGGACGAGCAGTTCGGGGTAAATTAAGGGGAAGTGTTGAGCTCACACAGCTGTGTCTTCCATAAACTCACTGAATGGGAACAAAATAAAAACAGTCAGAGGTTCAGATGAAGTTAAAGAGACGTCTGCAGGTCGGCTGAAGCTTCAAACTGTCATTAAAGGCTTTGAGTTTATTGTCTCTGCTGCTCAGAGAAGAATGTGTTCAACCAGTTTCAGGCATTTAAAGTCCATATGTCCAACATTCCTGAAGATGTGGATCATATTTATACACATCTTCCCTCTGGTGATCGTGAAAAGTTTGATTATTTATCTGAAAACCAGTCGATTTGTTTTGAAAGTGTGATGATGGGACCCTTCTACATCTTCTCTGTAGTTTTTGATTAAATTTCAGGTATTCGTTCATAAAGCTGTTGACCAGGTTGGTGCCTCATTGCTTCACCAAATGACTGAAATGTCTGAAGTACATCACAATTTGTAGATGAAACACTCAAGTTTTTCTCCACCAAGAAGAAGAAGAATCCGCCCTTTTAAACCTTATTCCTTATATTTTATGCAAAAGTGCGTCACAAATGCTTCTCAAATGCCACAGAAATAAGACAATTAAACAAAAACTTTGCAGCGAGATAAAAATGTAAAAATCGTCTGTGTTTGTGTGAAACTGAAAGGATAAAAATGGCCAGACTCGCAGGAAAAAAATCTAACTTCCTGTTTCCATTCTTCTCTCTTTAGGATGATTGACAGCTGCTCCGTCTGAACCCCAGGATGCCTGTAGTGCCAGTGGGCGGGGCATCTTCCTCCCAACACGTCGTACCTGTCGCCCTCATCTGCTCCTGGCTGCTCCTGCTCTTCCACGCCGCCTTTGGGCAGAAACCCGCCAAGCTGCCCCTGGTTGGCCGGAAGCCCTTCATCGCCGCGTGGAACGCCCCGCTCGACCTGTGCACCATCAAGTACAACATCACCACCAACATCGACCGCCTCTTCCACATCCACGGGAGCCCGCGCTCTGATTGGACGGGCCAGAATGTGACCATCTTCTACGCCAACCGGCTGGGCTACTACCCCCACTACACGCCGCAGGGTGTCGCTGTGCATGGCGGCGTGCCGCAGAACTGCAGCCTGGACCTGCACCTGTTCAAGGCCTACAAGGACATCAACCACTTCATCCCCGCAGAGGACTTCCGCGGCCTCGCCATCATTGACTGGGAGTTCTGGCGGCCTCAGTGGAACCGGAACTGGCACAAGAAAGACATCTACCGGCGCAAGTCGAGGGAGCTGACCGCCAAGGCGTATGTCAACGTGACGGAGGCGCAGGTGGAGGAGCTGGCGCGGCGGCGGTTCGAGAAGAGCGCCAAGGCGTTCATGCAGAGGACCATCCAGCTGGGGATCCGCCTTCGCCCCAACACCCTCTGGGGTTTCTACCTCTACCCAGACTGCCACAACTACAACCTCCACGAGCAGAACTACACGGGCTTCTGCCCCCTGCTGGAGAGGCTGAGGAACGACGAGCTGCTGTGGCTGTGGAACAGCAGCACCGCCCTCTTTCCGTCCGTCGCCATCAGGAAAACTCACACCAACAGCATCAGCAACCTGCACTTCTCACGGCATCGCATCCGAGAGTCTCTGCGCGTCGCCTCCATGACCTCCAGGGAGTACGACCTGCCCACCTTCGTCTACATGAGGCTGGGCTACCGAGACGAGGCTCTGACCTTCCTCACCGCGGTAAGAACCACCTTTATCACCAAAATGTTGTTTTATTTGGTGTCTTAAATTCTCTCTGATTGGACAAACTCTGCAGAAATCTGCAGAAAAGCATCAGCTGGCTCTTAAAGTAACGTTAGTTTGAAGGGTTGAGCTGTTTGTTAGCTCAGCTAACAGCTCAAAGTGAAAGTGACAGTAATTTATTCACCTCAAATACTGCTGGGAAGTTTGTAAATCCCCCTCAGGGATCAATAAAGTTTTATTTTAACTAATAATGTCACACCGTATTATTTCTGCTTATTTTATTTTTTTGTTTTAATAACCTTTTTTAATAATCTTACTAATTTATTCATCTTTAAAGTAACTAAAGAGCAAAAAGATCAAAATATGCTTCGGGATTATAGTAGATTTTAAGTATTAAGCAGCAGAAAATTGAAATACTCAAGAGAGATAAAAGATCTTAAAGTTAAATTTTCCACCTTTTCATTTTGAAGGTTTGTATTGTGGAGAAAACTCATGAGCCATAATATCAAACTAAAGTAACTTACAGAATCATTTCTTCTAGACATTGAATGATTTCACTGACTGAAGTCACAGCTTATTCTCTGAGTTTATGGAATACTGCCATCTTGTGGAGATCCACAGAAAAGCAGCCCAATCTTCAAACACAAACCTGATGTCCCTGTTCTACCAAAAGGGAGTTTTGCTGCTTTTTTTGGCTTATCCATACCTTTGTCTCGCAGGTGTACAATATTTAAAACAAGAAAAAATTAGGGTGTTTGTCTTTGAATTTTTTTTTGAGAAATACTTAATTTTTTTGTACTCGGTCTTGAACAAAATCTGAAGTTAAGTCTTGTGGCTCTTTGCTCCATATAATTATTCTATTTGGTCTCATGAAATGCATCAATATGTCATGAGTTTAAAATAAATGTCAGTATAAAACACAGCAGTGCAAAAAACAGTTGTGGCCCTTCAGGCTGCACACAGGACAGATGTTAACAAATATATGCATTCTGAATTAAAAAAAAAAGTATATTTTTGACGGTGGTGTTGTTGAACGAGACAGACCAGCTGATGTGAAGTCTGCACTTGTGTGTCTCCTGCAGAAGGACTTGGTGTACACCATCGGGGAAAGTGCTGCTCTGGGATCTGCAGGATTCGTCATCTGGGGAGACATGAACCTGACCTCGTCCAGGGTGGGTGTCTGCTCTCTTACCCTCCGTGAAACTGACCTGAAGAGGAAAAACATCGTCTCAGTTTCTTTGTCAGCTTATATTTCATTAATACACAAAGAATATTTGAGTAGAGGTCACATGTTGCTGCAGTGGAACATCTGCTGTCAGACTTATTTTCTTTTAGCATAATTTGTGAGACGGAGCAGGTCTCCTGCAGTGCTTTCATGTTAAAAACACTCTCTTGAAGCTTCCTGATTGTTTTTTAAATTCCAAACAAACCACAGCAGTTAATATGATCAGACAATAGAAAGTTCATGCAGTCGCTGTGTGCTATGAAGCCATGCTGTCATTTTATAAACTCAAACACACATGCACATGTTTTTATGATCCTGGCTGCATTGAAACTTCATCCAAACAGTAGAATCTCAGTTGAGTTTGTTTGCCCCCTAGTGGCCAAAGAGAAAAACAAACTGACATACTGACTTGAATTCATTAGTGGAGACGAGAACTGTGATGTTTGTTTGTGTCTGCTGGATGTGGAAGAAGACAGATGTTTGCTAACATGTTAGCCACAACTACTGAGGAAGCTGGTAGCATGGCAGATGTTGTGGCTTGTTTTGTTGTCTCAAAAGGGGCCTAAATAAAAAATTAATGCAACTTCAATGAAACAATCAACGCGTCCAAGTCAAGACAATCTGATTTTTGTAAACAGATATCTGCGTCTCAATTTGTCAACCTTCACTGAATTGATCGATCATGTTTTAAAGAGGTTTTGGAGGCTCTGGTTGCATTTCAGCAAGACTGTAAGCAGTTTAAGAAGAGGAAAAGGGAATATTGGGAAGTTTTAAAACTGCACTGGAAGCTGCAAAACATTTGTAATCAGCCCACAAAGCTTAATAGTCATAATGCATGCTTGCTCATTTGAACCAGCAGAACCCATCACGACTGTCTGGTGTCTTTTGTCTCCACAGCATAACTGTTCCAAGGTGAAGTCCTTCCTGAAGCACCGCCTGGGTCAGTACATCACCAATGTGACGCGAGCTGCTGAGGTCTGCAGCGACTTCCTGTGCCAGGGGAACGGCCGCTGCGTCCGCCGGGACCCCCTCGCCTTCCATTACCTCCATCTGAACCCCAGAAGTTATCGCATCCGGCTGTCCGACGACGGGAGCTTTACGGTGACCGGCTGGCACTCGCAGCACGACCTGCAGCTGCTGACCGAGAGGTTTCGCTGCCACTGCTACGAAGGCCACGAGGGCGAGCGGTGCGACAGCATCAACAAGGTGAAGGAGGACGACGAGACGTGGAGGGAGAAGGAGGAGGAGGAGGACGAGCAGGAGAGGCGGAGGACGGAGTGGGAGGACGAGCAGGATGAACAGTTGGTGGGAGGAGAGAGCGATGCACCAGCGAGCAGCTGCAGCCTCCACCTGATGTTACTGATGCTCCTGTTGAACTTATCGTTGGTAAAGACGGTCGTATGATGAATTCTGACAAACAGCTGCCCGTTTTCAATGCAGCTGTGTGCAGATGTTAGTTTTAAACACACACAGTATGATGTTTTTGATTTAAGGTGGAGACCGGCTGGTCTTCAGCTGGTCTTCACCTAGAATGTTACTGTTATAACCTCCTTTAGAGACCAAAGACTTGTGATTGTTTTTCAATAATCAATGATCACTTTCACCCCAAACCACTAAATTAGTGCCCACATGTCAAATGTGTCCACCTCTCTTAGTTTCCCATGTAAACATCTGTTACTAAGAAACATACAGTACAGCTGAGGCTGATGGTCATGTGATTAGTTTGTGACAAATCGGACTTTCAAACTGACTAGACAAACAAAAAAAAGTCAGACGGATCCAAAAGTTCTCCAATATCTGATCAAAGTTTTTACGGAAATCCATCTGTTAGTTGTTAAGGAATTAGATTTAAAACCACACATCATTCTCAAAGTTGCACTAGAAGAAACATCAAGTAGGTCCAGTGGGGTTTGTCCTCTGGGAACCATGAATGTCTGCAGATCATGTCATGATAATCAGTTTTTCATTGCTTGTGGCCTTCAGAGAAGCTTCAGCTGATTAACACACCAAACATTCACACAAGCACTCAGCCGAGGTCGCTGTCAGTTTTTGAAGATTTTGTTTTAGTGACTGGTGATCAATGTGAAATGAAAACAGTCTTTTTCTCGGACAGCTGCTCTTTGAGGAGTGTGATGGCACTTTACATGTCGCGGAGGTTCGGCATGTTGACAGATGAGCGTTTGGTCGGTTTAAACCAGCTCAGGTGAACTGTACCTCTGAAACAATCTGCACTGTCTCTGCTCCAAACAACTGCATTGCAAATGTTCGTAAGTAAATGTCGACGTTGATGGACTGAATCACCTCCGGCACAGAGAAGGTGTGATGATCTTCCACCATCCCTGCAGAGCAGAAGATCTGATGGGAGGGATCAGGCGTTCTTTAATGTTTTAAAAACTTCAAGCAGAATCACAGGAAAATGTGGCTGCAGTTCAATGTTCCAACTAAACTCAACAGCCAAACCTTCCAGAAAACACAGGGTGCTAATGCACACACTAACACACACACGCACACACACAAAGCCATGTGTAGGAAGAATCACTAAGGGCACTTTCACACCTGAAAGTCCGGACGAAGGTTCGTGTTTTTGTTTCATGGTGTATATTTCATCCAGTCAGTTTCAGTTTCGCACTACAGTTATTCAAACAGACTAACGGACTTTACGTGAAAAACCTTTGTCGTATCGTCATCAAGTACGTAGGTTTCGTGTCTCTGTACTTTACTCTGATTGGTTTGTTGGCGTCTGACGTCAGCGTGTTGAACATGTCTTGTTTTGTAGTTTGATTGTAGTTTTTCGAGTTATTTTGTAGTTGGCCCTTAATAAAGTCTTCAGACCGAATGTTAATAAGACATCTGGTCTCCTCTTCCCACCAGTTCCTCAGTTTTTGTTTTGGTAACAGTTGCGTAGGTTTTCTGTTTTCTGCCGTAACTTCCTATCATTAGTACGAAAGTCTAAAGGTTGGAACCTTTTTTTTCACACTGGACACAAACCGAACCATTTAGTTTGATCTGAGCCGAAACCAAGGTTCAGCTGCTTGGTCCGGATCCATGGACTAGGGGACGTTTCACACTTAGTAATGTGGCTCGGATCAAACTGAAAAGTCTGAAATTCCGGACCAAACGAGACAGGTGTGAAAGCGCCCTAATATTCGACTCTTGGTCAGTGGAGTCATTGAAGACGTCCTTTCAGAATTCCTGTTAGTTTATTTCTCATGTAATGAAACTTGTTTTATCCTCAGTAACAAACTGTTATTTTACTTGACATACGTATCTATTTTTTGTACTGTTGCTTACATTGTATTTTTGAAAGCTTGCCAGAAAACACCGTATGTTGGGACTTATCATGCACATGTTGGAGGTGCTATTGATTTCAAACATTACTGTTTTCTGATATAAAAATGGAC
>JAUZTA010000028.1:25419731-25429980 GCA_034780835.1 Ctenochaetus striatus | reverse complement strand
ACAAGAAACAATGACATGATTAAGATAATTAAAAAAAAACTTCAATAATAACATGAAACTTTGATCTTGAATATGAAAATAAGTCTTTTTCTAAACTGAACTATAAAACTGGAGTTGCAAGAGGCTTTAAAACAACATCAACACCTAATGATGAATAACAAAATTAATACAAAAAATTATTACTACATGAGCAATATAAATGAAACAATAAGAGGCCAAAAGAAGCTCAAAATAAGATTTATTGTACAAAACATTTGACTGTTTGTAGAAAATACAAATTTCCTCGAAGTTGGTTGAAGAAAAGCACAAAAACACACCAGAGTGACACAAACTTGTTCTCTGTTACAGACTCCCATTTTTTACGACGAGCGGTTAGTTTTTCACTGTTTTTCTTTGCTAATGTGCTTCTAGAAAAGACATGTGTGAATAAAACAGCAGATATGAAATTATTTAAATTCATAGATTATTTACTAAAATGTTAAGTTTGATAAAAACATTGAAGTGTAGATACTACACACAGGTACACAAATGCTGCTTCACTCAAGCTTTTGTTAGCATCTTTTGTTAGCATTAAGCTTGTTATTACAGCATTATACAACATTAAATGGTTTATAACCACACAGAGGAAAGATGAAACAAAATGAGGAAACTAATTCGTTAATTTCTAATCCTACAGAATGTACAATAGAGCTTGATTTGTCGCCTCGTGTTAAAGAAAACTATTTACACAAGTTTAGGATCCGACCTGACACGAAGAATAACAAACAAAAACCTTCCTGCTTCTTAAAGTCTGATGATCTGAAGTCCTGCTGAGCGATCGATCAACGTCCAGCCTAATACGACAGTGAGAGTTTAAACTTCTTTAATACTGACATTTATTCAAGAAAACAAGGCACCAGCTCTGTCACAGTGTCACGGGTCGAGTTATAAAAGACTCAAACTCTGATTGGCTTCAGTAAAATGCAGAAAAAGATGTAAAAAGTCAGATGAAGGTCGTCCGATTCAAAGCTGAAACTACACGGACTGAAAGTTTTCAGTCTCTGTAAAAAAATTTGGATTTTCTATACGTTTATATGGAACTGACGGGATCTTTTTCTGGATGTATTAAAGCAGATATTCTCCATGAATGCATGAAGTGCTGGTGCACCAGAGTGCTGGATTATGGGTAGTTTACAGTGTATGTATATTTTATAGCTATATATATTTTATAGCTCAGCCAAAGAGTTTCTTCATGTCTGTGTATGATGTTTCTGTCTGAGGTCCGTCAGTCCAGTTCAGCCAGTGAAAAGCTTTTCTTTTTAGCTCATGCAGCTTTTTTTGGCTGCCAGAGAAAATAACTTAGAAAACTGAGTATAAAAGGGGGAAGAGACGTGAACGGACGAGTTTTGTAACGGAGGGATTTACATTGTTCTGTAGTGTTTGTAAATGTCTCATGTTTCCCTTTAGCAGGAGAAAAGGAGTCCAGGATGAAGACTCTCCTTTTACAGTGTCTCATGAAAACATTCCTCCCCTCAAAAAGGTAAAATACAAGAATTTTTCTAATAAAAAGTCTTTTTTTAAAGGGTTTTCTTATTTTCAAGCCAGAATGTTAATAACTACATACCTTTTAATCTTGCAAATAAAAAGATTTAAAATGAAGAGTCAGTGAAGATACCCTGAAGGAGCCTGAAAAACCAGCTTGTGCTGCCATCTAGTGGCTGCAAATGTTTCGTGAATTACAGCATTCTTAACAATGCACAACTGTGCAACTATAAAATCTAATTCTATGGAACTAAAACTATTGTGAATTTGCTTGGGATCAATAAAGTTTTTTCTTAAAATGACTTTTTTTCCCGCAGAAGTCGAAGTAAAAATGATCAAGTGTAGTTGAGCTGAAGTTGAGCTGAAGTTCACCTGAGTTACCTGACAGAACGGCAGCATTTCTAAGGTTAAACACCCTGATGGTGATCAAATATCACATTTTAGTTGTGATTACTGGAGTCAGAGTCAGAGTTTTAAAAGTTGTGACGCTAAACAGTGACTTTACAAACAGTTCTGGATAAAAACAACACGACATGAATTGTGTCTCTTCTTTGACCTTCAAGTCATAACATATTAAAGTCCAAATGAAAACAGGATTTGTTGTGAAAAACATCTCTGTTTCTCCGCAAGTAACAGGTAGCTTTTAAAGTTCCGTAAAGACGTGTGTGCATTACTTTACTGTTTCGGGCGTTTCTCCGTCCGTTTGTCCATCAGTGGCTCTGCCGCTCCGACACGACGTCCTGCAGCCGCTTCAGCAGCACATCCGGACTGCTGCCGTTCTCCGGACACGCCCTCTTACTAGGGGAGTCGCACACTGATGACATCATCACGTCCCCCTCCATGGTGAAGGCCCTCTTCCTGCTCACACAGCCCTGTCGGATCATCCGGTTGATGTCGGATAACTCCTGAATGGAGGCAGTAACGGGAGACAAGAAGCAGAAAGAGAGAGTGAAGGTTGAGAGTTGAAAGTGCTGAAGCAGCTGACTGAAGCCACAGCTCAGTTTGACCATCCAGTTTCTTTGTTTTATTATCCGGACTTTTACGGCACTTTCACACCCGAAAGTCTGAACCAAGGTTTGTGTTTTTGTCACATTTTGTACATTTGGTCCGGTTGGTTTCGGTTTCACACTGTAATTATTCAAACTGACTAACGGACTTTACGTGACAAACCTACGTCACGTTGTCATCAAGTACGTGAGTTACGTGTCTGTACTTTACATTGATTGGTTTGTTGACATCTGACGTTACGAAGGTTTCAACTGAGGTGAAAGACAGAGGGATGAATATTGATGCTTGACTGATGACTAAACTTAACAAGCAGATTAAACAGTTCAAATGTTTTTAACCGGCCTGTGTGGTCAGAAAAAAATAATAACCCTTTAAACCACTTTTAGTGTTAAAGTTAAAATAAATTAAAAGTTTGAGAGAAAGAAACAGTCTGTTTAAGGAAATGTAACTCAGTTGTAAACAAACACTATGGCGGATGATGATGCTGAAGCTGCTGATGAAGATGCCGACCGTCACCGAGCGGCGCTTCTTACCGTTGAAGCTGACGGCGCGGATGTGGGCCAGCAGCTCCTTGCCGTCGATGTTGGCCATGCGTGGACACAAACCGGGGTAACCGGCGCACAGCTCGCGGTGCATGTGGTGCAGAGCGTGGGCCATGGCGTACACGGCGTCCATCACAAACTGAACCTTCCCCTCCTGCTCGTAGGTGGAGTCACGGCCGACTTTCTCCAATCCTGCAGCAGAAACACAGTCAGGTGATCAAACACATGAACATAAACCATCGTGAGGTGAGATGTGAAGCTCCTGAACGGGTATTTAAGGGATCTTTTGGTGAGATTTGTTCCAAAGTCAAAAATAAAAGTTAAATGTCAACTTAAAGCCGATGAATAAAAAGTCCTTAAAGTTCTCAGAAGCTGAAAAAGATCAAGGATTATGACAGACCTTTAACAGCTCTCTATGTGAAAACCAACAGAACAAAACCAGGTCTTTTTTAAGGGCATGATGGGAGAATTTCTCTATTTCTGGCAACGGTTATCTGCTTCACTTTAAAGGGACAACATGAGAGTTTTAAACCATGTTTATAGTGACAAAGTCATTTAAACCCAAATATGATCTTTTTCTTTTTCCTAAAAGAGGATTTTTTGCTCTCTTTAACTCCATAAATAAAGTGTCGATGAAGGCAAAGAAACATGATCGATTAACATATTTGTGGTTTGTAGAAATAATAAATCCCAACATTATTTTGGTCACAATCAAAGTTACAAAAATAACAAATAATATTTTCAGTTCAAACATTTTTGTCTTTGGTGAATTTAATAAGCTTCCATAAAATGTGTCTCAGTAGGATCTATCGTGTGGAGATCAAAGATGTTACATATGATCTTGGGATTTTCTGATCCTCTGAACTCTGAAGATGAAAGTGATCGTCTGGTTCATCAGTGGACGTCGTCATCTTTATTTTTTTCTCTCATGAAGAAAAACTTGAGCAGAAAACCTCAACATTCAGAGAGAAAAACGTGAAGAACGAGTCTTTCTCCTTCCTGTCTGAACTCTGACAGCCACCGTTTCTTTTGCTTTTCCAGTCTGATAGTTGTGGAGTTCGTCCTTGCCGCCAGGCAAAACGTAACTCACAAAGGATTATGGGATTGTGAAATGAGACACATTTCCTATAACCAACCCATTAACATAAAAAATACATTTGGCTCCATATCATTAGCTGCGATTAAATAATTGAGTGGAGAAGACATCGCCATCTTTTATTTTTTTTAAGACCCCGTGAAGTCCTTCCAAAAAATTTTCACTGAGTGATTACAGTTATTAGAGCGGCGGCGCTCTGCAATCACGCCGCCGGCCGAAAGAGCCAAGAGAAAAACGAAAGAGAGGAGGAGGAAACTAACTGCTGGACTGGACCCTCCATCAACAGACAAGACTTCTCTGAATTAATAGGAGCTTAGAAATGAAATCCAATTTAATTTTAATAGCAGGCGGGCAGCGGGGGATCTGTCCGAGGGGAGACATTTGCACTGGCAGTAAAGACTGATTACACGTCTGTACGGCGGTAATGAATGAGCCTCAAACGGCGAGCGGAGAGCGGAGGATGTCAAACAGCCGAAGCAGAGAGGAGATGTACGACTGAGCTGCAGATGATGACTGTCTCCTCAATATTTAAAGAATACACATGTTTGATCCTGGAAATTCAAATGGTGCCTGAAGGCAGCGTTTTGAATTTACAAGGAGCTCGGTGTCTCCTGGTCTGACTCTGCCTCGGTGGAAGAAGCTCCTCTGTGCAGCAGAACAGACGAGTTCACAAACAAAACAGACGTTCAGTGCAAAATTAAATCACACAAAGAGAGTGCGACCCTCTTATGTTTGGATTTAAATCTAATCTCGCTCCAAGTATGGAATAAATCATCTGCTGCTGCCTCTGCGATGCTCTTTTACTTCATTCTTGGAGATGTTTCTTATAATATTTTAATAGGTATTTGAATCTTTTTGGGGTTGTTTTCATTCTGACACAGAATCTATCTGCTGCAGATTTTCCAGTAATTCTTTTAAGAAGCTGTAAGTGTTTCAGAAAAACCCATAAAATGGCAACGTGATAATGTGAAAGGTGATGAAACTACAGCTGATTATCGGCTCAATCTGCAGCTCTGATGAGCTTTGCAGTCATTTTCAGCTCATGTTTTGGTTTTGGTCGTCTTGCTGTTTCTCAGCAGGCAGATTTTGTCTTCTGCGAACAGAAACAAAGGATTAAATAACACTTTCTCTCCCTGGACTGCAGCGATGCTGCTTCAGTGGTTTGGATTCACTTTGCATGTGTGTTAACATGGAGACATTTTGTGCATCGATGCTGTTTACCCGGTTGCCATGGCAACCTGATTCCAGCCCAGGAGCTTTGTTGCATGTTGGATCTCCATCTTTATCCAAAGATTATCCTGTCTTCTTTATTCTTTCAGCGATCAAAGAAAGACAAAATCCCCAGAATAAAAAAGGATAGTTCATCCTGTGGTGAATATAAATATTTTAAGTCACTTAAATGTTTATTCAGCTGTTTGTAATCGATCTTTTTGTTATTTTGTAGAGGAGAGATTAGAGGGTTGTTGAAATAAGAGCAGTTTATCCTCTGAGGATCACTGATATTTCCTGCAGATCTCCTGCTCTGTGGCTTGTTGCTGTGTAGATTTGTACAAGCTGAGACAAACTGTTCGGTGACATCAACGTGAAGGAAGTCAAACTTCACTTTTTGTTTTTGCGGAAAATGCAGAAAGTTCCACACAGCTGCTTCATTTGCACAAAACACCAGTTATCTAAAAGCTGCTCATTTTAAACTGAAAAAAACCTTATAAATTATCCATCATCACCAGAAACTTCATGAATAAAGATGATTTCTGAGAGGAGATGTAAGTGAGAGGCGTGTTTGACCAGAACGTGGTTTGCCTTTCTGTTTGCTAACGCGTCCTGATGACTGATGATGACGATGATGATGATGGTGGTGGTGTTAAAGTCTTAACAGTGACTGAGGTGAGGAGGTGGGCTCCTCAGACAGCTTCATCATGGCTGCTGGCATTTCAATTACACATCACTTAGAGGGTAAATTTAATTCGACGGGACGAACGTGTTTCTGTTTTCTCATCTCTCGCTCTCTCGCAGCGACCTTCTGTTTCAATTAGATCTGAAAATTAGATAAACGGCAAACTAATTACAGAGGTTAGCAGTAATTGGATGAGTTCAGGGGGAAATCAACCTTACTGTCGCTTCTTGCACCCCTGAATATATTTACATTACCACTGGCTCTGTTTTTCCAATCAGTAACGTCTGTGTCAGAGTCATCAGCGAGGATTAATTATGATGTTTCCTCAAAACGTTGATTGCGAGCGCGAGTCATTAAACATGAGAGACACGTCTGAGAGCTGCTCAAACATTCATGAATTCATCCGGCGTTCATGTTAGAACCGAAGATTTTTCCTCAAGATTAAAGTGTCGTTCATGTTCTGCTTATGTTCAGACAAAAATGGATGCAGTTTTTGAAAGGAACAGACATTCAAGACCAGACAGGCAAGTGCCAGCACCAGAAAAGTGCCAATTCAAGATCAAAACACCAAATTTAAGACCAGCTAGTCCCAAGTCAGTGAATCAACACAGGTAGTCAAATCTAAAATCAATAACAATGAACTCCAAGTTTAGAGCCTGTCAAGATCCTTAATTCCAGAGTCAAATCCCTCGTCGATATCAATATCTCCTGAGTCAATACCAACGAGACCTGAGACCAGGTCTCAAGTTAAGATCAACCAAATTCCAAGTCAAGACAAACAAGTCAGAACCTGAAAGGACTGAGTCAAATGAAGACCAATGTGTTGATGTACAAGACAAGTTCAAGACTAATTGGTCTTAAGTCAAGATCAAAATCAGGTCCAGACAGGCCGAGACGTGTGATCGCCCTCAACAGCTAAATCTTAAGTCAATATGAAGACGTGTCCCAAGTCTCAAGTCTTTATCCACAGGTCAAGACAGGTAAGTGTCAAGGTAAGACCAACAGGTTTAAGTCAGGACTAATAAGTTAAGACAGGTAAGTCCAGAAACAAGACCAACAAGTTACAATTAGACAAGTAAGTCCAGAGTCAAGTCTTGAGTCAAGCACAACAAAACCAAATTCATGACTAACAAGATCAGAGTTGAGTCCCCAGTCAGAATCAAAATCTCCTGAGTAAATACCAACAATACCAAAGTCAAGCCCAATAATTCAAGACAGTTAAGTCCCCAGTCAGATCTGTTCATGACAAACCAAACAAAAAGCAGGAACATCAAGTCATGACCTGAAGGCCTGCAAGTCAAGCCAACACTTGGCCAAGTAACAAGTCAACAGCAAAAGCTCTGAAGTCAATGCAGCTCAGTCCTCTAAGTGTTTTCTTTCTTTAAGAAAAAAAGAATAAAAAAACATCCAAATGTGCCTTTTAGTGTCTGTGTTTCAGCTACAGGGTCAAATCAAGTCCACAAGTGCTTCTGAACACTTAACAGCTGCTCGATCTTTGACATGGAGGTTGATTTTTCCTGGTTGACATCCTCTGTCAGCGTCACCTCTTCATCTGCTGACGTTTCTCTCCAAACTGCAGCACAAAGGTAAGAAAAACCCCAAACACAGGACAACACAAAGGGGTATTCAAATGCAAATCTGGCTCTCATATCCACTCGGTGTATTTCAAGGGAATCTGCAGCACAGAGGAACGTAAAAGGAGGCAATCGCTGCTGTAAGAGGGCGAGGAAACAATGAGGCTTTTAACTCTGCAAACACATCGTTCGACAGAGCAGAAGAGCTGAATCAAATATTCATGTTTCCTGGTGAAACTGCCTTTGTGTACAGTCTCCAGGTGAAAGACTTGATCCACAGAGTAAAAAAAAGAGGGTTTTAACTGAATAAAGGAGCATTTTTTCCTCCACAGTTTCATTCCTGCTGCCGAGGAAACAAACACAAATAAGATCTCATCTTCTTTTCATGAAGAGAAAGCAGCCAAAATGTTCAACACAAAACCAGAAACAAACAAACAAAAACCCAATGATTCGGCTCTACCAACACACTCGTCAACAGTGAAACTGAAGTGTCATGTTTGTCCTGAAGGTGGCGCTAGAGCAAACCAAGAAAGAAAATTTAGAATAAATCTATTTTCATCTTTTTTCTTTTCTTTTTAATTGTTTTTTTTAATGTTTTTTCAAAAGTAAAACCAGGTAAAACTGCCTCTGAGCAGCGTTCAGGTGTCTGATAAAACATCGCAGACTCCGTTTCTCAATCTGAACTTCAACAATATTAAAATAAAAACTCGTAAAACAAAACATCAACACAAAACCTTGAGCTTCAATGTTTGTTTTTGGTCCAATCGTTTATATTTGATTATTTACTGCGGTGTTGACTTTTTGCTTATTTAAAAGATCTTTGTCGTTCACCTACAGCTTTGACTCAACACACAATGAACACAGCTTAATTTGTATTAAATAACTTAATATTTGTGTCTTTTTACTCAATTTGTGTGCCATTTTTCTCTCGGCCAGGACTCAGATATCTGAACACACAGACAAGATACATGTTTTCAGAGCTGATGTGACTTTCTGACCTTTATCTGATCACCTGTTGATAACATCTAGAA
This sequence comes from Ctenochaetus striatus, assembly GCA_034780835.1. Taxonomy (NCBI): domain Eukaryota; kingdom Metazoa; phylum Chordata; class Actinopteri; order Acanthuriformes; family Acanthuridae; genus Ctenochaetus; species Ctenochaetus striatus. Next base: position 25,421,314 of record JAUZTA010000028.1, on the reverse strand, counting down.
CTTGTCTGCAAATCAATACATTTTTTAAGGTTTGGACATCGATGTGGCTTCTGCAAACAGGATGTGTTCAAAGATTTTTTAGCATATTTTAATTGTGCCAATTTATCAAAATGCATTGCCTTAAAAAGGCTCATTCAGTAGTTCATAGATTGTCTTTATATATGTGGAAAATAGATGAGAGGTGGTCGAAAAGCAGATAAAAATATACAAACAATTCAAATAGATCTTTTTCATTAAAATTAACCGAAAACATGCAGCATCACTAATAAATTGAGCCAAAATGCCTCTGAAAAATTTAAAGAAATGAAACCAGACTGTGTTCTGATTATTTTGTCACTGATTAAAGTGTTTTCCAAGTGGAGGTTTTGTCTTGATTTGTTGCTCGAAGATGGTGATTAAATCTGAGGGAAAAAAAATTACTTGTAAGGATTTAAATTTTTGCTTCTGCAAGCGACACGCTGTCAGGACTTTAACACCTGTATCAGGTGAACAAACAAACGTGTCTACATTATCCAACAAGCCTCTCTGTCGCCTCTGTCCTGCACAAACAAAACACTAATTATAGATCAGAATCAATGGAAAGCTGACAGAAAATCCATCAGTTGGAGGCTGAAGCGATCAGGAACGACGGTTCAGACCTCCACCTTCAGAGACCAGACAGGAGTTGAAGGAGCAGCTGCATCGTCTGCAGATTTTAGGCGTCAAGGTCACCGTTAATTCATCCAGAGCTCCAACATTAATCACCATCCCTTTCATTACAACACCTTAAAATAATAACTGATGAATTTTTAAAATGTTCTACATCAGTCGTAAATTAAGGAGAAAGCACAACTTATTTGGTTTTAATTTTGTAAAATTAATTAAGAGGCTTCAAGGGGATTCAGGTTTTTTAATTAAACGACAAATTCTGGGAAGTCTGGCAACCAAACATCCGATTTGGACTGAGGTATTTTGTGTTTTACGGGGTAAATTAAGCATGAATTGAAGGTGTTTTAAGGGGTTAGGGCTGGTGGAGGCTGGAGGTGGAGCTGGGTGGAGTTTAGGATGAGGGTGGGTGTGTATTAGATTACTTTTTAAACACTTTATCTGGGAGGAAATGAGGTGCTCAGAGGTGGCGGCAGCTGTGAATGTGCTAGCAAACAGCGACATCGTCCCCGAGGGGGAAGTGATGGAGTGTCGCCCTCAGACCTCGGGCCTCCGTGGCTCATGGATATTTAATTATCCTAATTAATAACAAATAATGAGCCGGGCTTCCCTCGATGCCCTCAGGAGGGATCGCACTGAGCGCGCTCTAATTCCTGTCAGAGGGTGAGACGCTCCAGAGGCTGCTGCTTCTTCTTCTTCTACACTGCAGGCCTGAAGCTTTACAGCTGCAGACGTGCAGGACAGATGTTCACAACACACAGCGACACACTGACATCCCATCATGCATCTGTGAGGGGTCAGAATCCCTTTGTTTTGCCTCTACAGATACATAAACTCACATATGGATTCAGCATCATGCTGTGGTGTAAAATCTGCCTTTCAGCTCCTCTGAACTCACTCACACGTGACATCTTGTTTTTTTTAATCCTGATGAAAAC
>JAUZTA010000028.1:25405918-25416608 GCA_034780835.1 Ctenochaetus striatus | reverse complement strand
AAAGTCTAAAGTCTGTGAAGGATCTGTTTTGATTTCTGTGCGGCATCGAGAAACTTTCTTGGATTTTCTGCTGTTTTTCATACAACTGCACAAACCCAAAGATCCAGAACATAACAACGCGTATGATTGGTGGACTTTGTCACTTTTGGTTGGAGCCATTTCACCTGTTTCCATCTGCTTTCCTTCTTTGTGCTAAGCTAGGCTAGGCTAAGCTAACTTGGTGCTAGCTGTAGCATTGGGTTAAACTGACAGATATGAGAATCACATTATTTTATTATCTGACTCTGTGACACAAGACAAATGATAATTTTTCCCCAAAATGTCAAACTGTTCCTTTGCTTCCTGTCTAACATTTTATCTTATCACGGCAGGTAAAAGTGTAGCGTTTAATTATTTTGTCTTTTTAAACATTTCTGCTCTTCCCTTGTGTTCCACTTCTGTCAGGTAACACTCTGACACATTTTCACCTTTTTTAATCTTACTGTAAGTGAAATAAAATTTAATTGATTTTGATCAAAGTTGGTCCATTAAAGTGATGCAATGTGATTATAACACAAACACAAACACACACACACCTGAGGCCTGTCAGCACTCTGAGTTTACATCTTTACAGCCTGACACACACTGACAAGACAAAAACATCTACACTCACAAACTCACACACACGCAGGTGGACGCTGACCTGCTGACTCAGCTCTTTGTCGTTTCTGTGATGACTCCGCTGTTTTTTGTTGTTTTTTTTGGTTTGTTTGTTTGTGTGATGACAAAACTCGGTACGGAGCCTCTAACAGGATCGCCGTCCTGACTGCAGACGTCCACTCTGCTCAGGTGGAGACTCAGCAGCTCGTCTCGGAGCGCTGACGCCGTGGTTCTGTTGTTTTTACTCGCCTGTGTTTACCCCAACTCCTTCCACAAATCCCGTTTGGCGTGTCGGGCATGTTTGCAAAGGATTTGGCCCCCCGGTGGCCCCCTGCTTCACAGAGAAAGTCCTCCTGAATCAGGGAGGATTACATCATCCTGCAGCAGCGTCTCTGCAGTCAGCACACAGAGACTCGGCAGGCGAGAGCTGGACGTGATCATACGTTGTTTTCAGCTTCCAGTTTTACAGCTGCTCGTCTGTTTTCATGATGAGTTCAAACAAGTTAGAAGCAGAGGAAGCCATTTTTTGTTCACATGTAGAAACAACAGGACTCAGAACAGCTGATGGGTCACGGCTCCATCTCCAGTTAACACACTTCAGATGTTCTCAGAGTTTAAAGTTTTCCTGAAATGTAAATGCACAAGTTCTTTTGCAGCAGTTTGGTGAATCAATCTGTGTGTCCGGATCAATAAACAGTCTGTCTGCTCTCTAAAGCCGCATGGATGTTGTACTTCAAAGGTCTGATGCAACCAAATCCCTCCAGATGAGTCCCACCACTCAGCAGCCATCTTGGAAATGTCCCCGAGGCAGTTTTTATTATTATTATGTGATCAGATTAAATGGCTGTTATGAAACTGACACATTAGAACAGGAGCTTGTCTGGTCGTTTGGAGCAGATTTGTCTGATGTGGACTTTGTCTTTGCATCACCTTGAAAATCCAACTGTTGTTCTTGTTTAATTTCTGATCTTTGTAGAAGCTTGTAAAGTTAAGTTCCTTCACCTTCAGACTTCCTTTCTACCTTTTTTTCCTGGTTATTGTCCTCAATTCAAGATCAATCATCAGAACTGAACTACAAACCCTTTTTTCATATTTAAAGTTGCACTCTGTAACATCGAATGAAAGCTGGATTAATTTTGCGACAGAGGACGCCGGAGTCGCTCCTCGTCGCAGGGTCGAGAGCTCCGGTCCCAAAATGATTATCCAGCCTGTTAATTGGTAGGTTGGCGCCGGTCAGAAATCCAGTTCATGAATACAAATAGAGGAGAGTTTGAGTGTTGAAGTGACCCAAAGAGACAAGAGATCTTGTTCACTCTCCAACACACAGGAAACACCACACAGAGGAAATAACACACACACACACACACTGTGGATTTTCACTCACATCATCCTTCAGTGGTTACAGAGGAATTTAATCCTTATTAATATTTGATGGTGGCGAGTAAAAGTAAGTGATCTTGAAGTCAAAATGATGCCACATTCATAACTCTCTCTGTTCTGGACTGTTATTGTAAAGAACTGTTGATCCAGCGTCCCCTGTCACAGTAATTAAGTTTGTAGGGGTTTAAAATAATTGTCAGAATTCTAAATGTGTAAAATCATCTGGTATTTCACACTCACACACACCTGATTAAAAAAGCAAACACAGTCTAATGTAGCAGATCATCAGATTTATCTTCTGACCCTTCGAAGGAGCCTGATGTTTCAGTTTGAGTTCACTGGACTGAACTAACAAGCTGCATATAAAGTATTTAGACCAGCTCTGCACTCAGCAGCTACAGCAGTAAAATGCTGCTTTAACACTGATGCTTCAGTACTACAAGTATTTTTCTTTTAGTTTCTGTCTAAATTCTCCCTCTGCCTCCTCAGAGGAGCCGACACAAGAACCAGAACTTAAACCAAAACATGGTCCTGCAGTTTGGAGGCTTTTAGACTGCAGAGTGAAAACATTTGATCTCTGAGATGTGATTGTGGTCTTTGCCTCAAGGAGAGGCGTGTGTGTGTGTGTGTGTGTGTGTGTGTGTGTGTGTTTGAGGATGCCGCAGAGAGTTTTTGAGAGGTGTCTGTAAAAAATCATATAAAGAAAAATAAAATGATGAATGAGTGAAGTTGTCAGTTTTATTTTGTCAAGATCACAAATCAAACTCAGAAGGCTTTAAAGACCAAAAATGAGAATGTAGAAGAGGAGGAAATAAAGAGATTTAGAAAGGAATATGAAATAGATTAAATAAGATGAAGAGGAAAATGAGAAGATGGGGGATTAAGATTGAAGGAGAGAAAAGAAGCAGCTATAGAGGGAAGGAGGAGGTAAAAAAGTAAAAGAGATGGAGACTAAAAAAGGGAAATAGAGAAGAAAAAAGGAGTTAGAGAGGAAAAAGGCAGCAAAGAGAAGGAGTTAGAGGACAAGTTGTTAAGGTAAGAAGATGGAGCCAAAGAAGCTTCTGCTGCTGGTATAATGAAGTCAACTTTGACCTTTGACCTCAGTGTTTCCTACCTGTGCATTTCTTGGGGCTGCCGGGTCTCTTGCCGTGCATTCCCAGCTTGCATCCGAAGTTTTCCTCCCAGAACTCGGCAAACCAGACGTTCCTGCGGTTGTTGGACAGAGAGCGGCTCTTGAAGTAACGGTCGAACGCTGTGGAAAGAAGGAAAATGTCGTTTTAGTGATGTTCTCTTTCAAAGTGATATGAGACACAACATGCTTCTCAGAGCTCTGTTTCCTGTCTCACCGTCCACGGACGTCCTCTTGGGGAGGATGGTGATGGCGCCCTCGGCCACTCGCTCCTGCTGGACCACCGGAGAGATCTTTGAGCCCCAGCTGTCAGACCCCACCCACAGGAAGTGACCCGTCAGGTTGTTTTGTTTCGCAGCATCCAAGATTCGCCTGTCAGGGTCACAGGTGAGACGACCAATTAGAGCAGAGAATCCATTCTATAAACTACATGAAACATTTTTTTATGAAACAAGAAGAAGACTCTCAGCTACACCAGGAAAACGTTAAGTTCAGGATGCTAACACGCTCACAGTGGCAATGCTAACATGCTAATGTTAAGTAGTTTGGAATGTGAGCATGCTAACGTTTGATAATTAGCAATAACTTAAAGTGCAACAAAGACTTCTGAGTCAATAGGTTTAACATATATTTAGTCAAAACGCACAAAAAAAGCACTGAAATGTTGACCAGATGATGGCGCTGTAGCAAAAGTCAGTGGCTCATCTCCTGGGGAGGATAATGGTGTGTGAACAAAGCAGCAATCCTTCAAATCACAGATTAAAATCATCAACTTTCACCTCGTCTGCTGAGTTTTTCTTGAACCTTAAACCTAAAGTGCAGATTTTTTGCTAGCCCCATTTTTTCACCTCTTTAGCCCTGAAAACTGATCTGTGGTGAACGCCTCAATTGGTTTTACAACAAAGTCACCACAGATACCAAATTTAAAAACTTTGGTGAACATGAAAGTACAGGGCGATAAATCTGAGAGTGACAGACTCAATCAGGACACATTTAGCAAAAGCTTCAACGTAAAAGACATTCATGTAAGTGTGAAGAGCCACACACACTTTAGCGTTAGCTGAGTCCCAAACTGCAGGTTTCAAGTTTAGTTTCTTTTCCTGCCTGAGTTCAGACGTGAGAGATGATCCGTCTGGACCTTTTTCGTTCTCATCACGTCTGTTTTCTGTCTGTGAGGTCTCGGGATGAGAGAGTTTCCTCTGCGAGTGATTCAGAGCTGCAGATTAACATCAGCTGTTACACTGATATCGAGTGTGTGTCTGCGTGCGACGCCGTCAGTTCACTCGGATAATTTGTAAGCTTGTTATCTCGATCTGCACTCAGCAGTTGGTGGATGTACTAATTAAATACATTGAGAGCATACAGATACATACTGTGTGTGTTTATGCTAAAGTCACACACCAAGTGACTGAAACTGTGTGTGTGTGTGTGTGTGTGTGTGTGTGTTTGGAGTCTAAATCAGCGTGTCCACAGCGCGACACGCTTCAGCTCAACTCAAATCCACTTACTTTTGTTGCAACATAGTTTGTTTTGATTTAGTTTCCCACTTCAGATAATACCGCCTTAAGGTGGGATTTTTTTTACCTGTTTGTTGTAGAAAAACCAGGTGAAACTGCTGTGACATCGTGAACATAACACAAAGACTAAAACAATGCAGGATATCGAATGGATGATGTTCTTGATTGTCGCTTTGTGGCTGTTTGTCACAGCAAGGACATAAACTTTGTTAGAGGAAACAGCAAAACAAAAGAAGGCTGCAGGTGAGGAAGAGTTTATGAAATCAGAGCGCAAACAACGAGACGACACTGGCTGCTTCCTGTCCTGTTATGATTCTCTGACCAATCAGAGACTGAGAAAAAAAAGGTACCAAATTTCAAACTATTGACTACTTTTACAGAAAGAAGAAGAAAATTTCAAGTCAAGCTGCATCGTGCACTGGAAACAGCATCGTTTCAGATGATCTGAGGGAGAGCAGATGTTCGCAGTTTGCATCCACTACAAAGATTATGAATTGATTTTTTTCAGTTATTATTTTATTAAATAAGAGAATAAAAGCCAAGCTTATAACTCTGAGCCAAAGTTGTGCATAACAAGGACAAAGACATGCATGCTCACAATGATGCTGCCGACATGCTTATCTGATACAATGTTCAATATGTTTACTGTCTCACAGGGCAAAATTTGCCAATTAACACAAAAAGTGCAGCTGATGGAAATGTCATTAGTTTTGCAGCTATTTGGTCTTAAAGCAAAGAACTAAAGAAGTTTAAATTGGACCTGATGATACTGAACACAGGAAAAATGAAAGAATTATTAAAAGGATTAAAAATAATCCCGTGGGAGACAAAAAAACTAAAGTTAAAATATCACAGAAATCTGTTCAGTGACTGTCGAGACATTTCACTTGTTTGGTATTTTAATCTGGATTAAAGTGGTGGACCAACTTTTTCATTCAAAGGACAAAAATACGGCTCATGTTCTTCTGCAAACTTTTGAAATTAAAGTTGTGTGAGTGTGTCTCTGTGTGTGTGTTTTTACCGGATGTCGTCCTCATTGGCGAACATGATGACGGCGCGGGCGTTGGGCGTCTCCAGCAGACGCAGGACGATCTTGTCAAACTCGCAAGGTCTCGGCTCTCGAGGAATCTTCAGGGACTGAGCGATGCAAACTCCACCTTAGGGACGGAGACAAAGAGGAAGGAGGCTCAGAGGACGACGTTTCAGTGTTTTGAGAGTTTTTGAACCTCAGAGTCAGAAACGCTTCCTGTGATTCGACAGGTCAGACTACATGCTGGACGGTGACCAATCAGAGCCCGGCTTCTTTATCACATAACGAGCTCGACCATTTCCAAATGTGGTCCATCTTTTCTGATCACATTCTGATCCAAATCTGTCCTGCACTCATTTGTACCTTTGTCAACATGTTTTTCATAACGCAGATAGTAAATACAAACACCGAGCTCTTAATGTTTATGACTGATTGTTCCTCAGACACAAACTCGCTGTAGGAGCTGTCAAACTCAAATATTTTCACATGACATTTTTATCAGGACATCATGTCGTGGGCCAGACGCTGTTTGACACACATCACAAAATGAAACCAGCAGCTTCGTACTGACCCTCTTTTTTGTTCATGGCGCCCCCTGTCTGTCCGAGTTCAACATTACCAAGCTGACACCAAAGTTAAACCCTGTGCAAAACATGAACGTCTGAATAAATTTCATCAGACCAACAGTTGTTTAGAAACTTAACTCCAAAACAACATTTCAAACTGTAGCTGTGATGCATCAGAGCGATGAAGATTCATTTGAGGAATGAAAATCACTTCAATAGCTGCTGAGATATTCGAGTCTGGACCAGATTTCTGGACTGAAGAGCTTCATCTCTCACATTCTGCTTGTGATGCAAAAAATATCAGGGCAATTTAAACAAAAAAACATCAGTTTCTTTCTTTACATTGAAAGTTTCTATAGATCCTTGACATGAAGTTCTGCTGATGTTTGATCAGCAGTGTGAACATCCGGAAGCACATGTTAACACATCTGCTTCTATCTGTAAATCTGTATGTGAACACGGATCTTCTCCCTGACTCCTGTTAATCCATTGATTGTGCTGATATGATTTTCTCTGTCTCGTCTTCCTGCTCTGATGTTTTAATTATCTTCTTTGTTTGTGTTGTTCTTATCTTCACTTCGCTCCGCCACCACAGGAATCCTTAAACTGTCACCTCACTGAAACGCAGGTCGAGGTGTGTTTTAATGATGTTAAACACAATAAATACTCTCAAATTATCACTAATATCCCAATGACAAACAGCGTACGAGCAGGATGGCTTTATGCAGCATGTTTGCAGAAAATCATTTAGTAAAATACTGAATTTAAGATTGTAGGAAAGCAAAATTTATTTGAGATCACTTCATTTTTTTCCAGATGTGCTTTGACTTGCTTTATTCTGTCTTGTCAAGTAAAAATATTTGACTCTCCTGGCTTACTCACTGTGCAGTAAACGCCTGTCAGACCACAAATAAAGAAACTGTTTCACATTTTAAACTACCGGCTGAGAACATCCCACCACAATGTTTCACTGAATCAGTTTCTTCAATCTATAAAACACACAGGCTGCTGTTGCCTCCTTTCATTTTCTGCTGCTCGTCTCCTTTTTTCTCTGTTTGTAGCCTTTGGAAACATTTAATCAGACTTTTGCAACAGCTTGTTGGAAATTTTAGATTATTGTGATTCGATTGAGGATGCCATTAAAAACAGCAGGTATGATCGATGTTTCTGACACAGACGCTGTTTGAACTCGTCAATGAAGCCTCGTTAACTACCGAACAAGAACATCCAACAATAACAGTCCTGTAAAAAATGTCCAGATGATCTAATCTGATGTAACATTTAGTCGGAAACACTCAATAAAACACCAGCAGGCTGCAGAGTTTTGTTGTCGATCCATCAGCTCTTCATTTTACTTTCTTGCAAACATCTTTGGCTGCTTTATGATCCAAAGATGGCTGCTGAACTCTGGGCTTTCCATTGACACAACATTTAACCCAAGAGGGGTCTCCAAGTCCTGCCCCAGCTTTCCCATAATGCAACTGGATAGCATCTTTCATCAGATCTTCTCTACCTGACAGATAAACGTCTTTCAAACCTTTTACCTCCAGTTTGAGGAAAAAGATCTTCTGTCAAAGCTTGAGCAGAAGCAGAACAGACATGGACGCAGTGCTGACATCACTCTGACATCATCAGGTTCGTTACCTCAGACTTTGACACAGAAGAACTGAACAACAGCTGATTAGCAAGTGATGCGCTAACTGGAGGTCAAAATGAGTCGTAACGATTCGTGAACTGGGACTTAAACAGTTTAACTTTATTTGCACCTGCAGCAGTTTAAACACCTGCTGTGACTCGTCTGATCTCAGATCAGGGTTTGTGTTTTTTAACATGTTATCAGATTAACAAGTGAAGCCATTAAAGAAAACTGATCGTCATTATTATAGAGTCTGAGACGAGGTTTGATTTTTTATTTCAGCTCCTGAAAGCTGGAGCTTTTCACACGACAACAATATAGCTTGATCTCACGTTTTTCTTTATTTCAGCTTTTATTCATGTCTGTAAATGTTATGATCGTTGTTCTGCGTCGCTGCTGCTGCACTCAGCTGGTTTCCCCTTTAAGGTTCATTAATAAAAGTTGATGTTTTCTCTTCGTGTCTCTTTGTCGCATCATTAAACTCTCTGCTTCTTCCTCACTGAAGACTCGGCTGTTATCAGCGCACTTGAAGTTTGTGGTGTTTTTCCTGCAGCGTTGCCCCTGGGACGGATAAATGAGAGCAGCGGTGGAGTTTTGAAGATGCACTTTGTGCCTCTGACATGCAGTAAAGTACAGTAAAGGCTGCAGAAGAAACCAAACCTCAGACTGGAAGCTATTCCAGCTTAATTGGCTGTTTCATTCTGAAAAGACGGAGCGACTCTGCCGCAGACTGTCACAGGAAATCCGGAGGGAATAAGGAAGAAGAGTCGCAGCCGAAAATAATCGAGTCTGTTAGGTTTGACCTCGATTGTTTACACGGCAGAGCTGTCGAAGAGGTTTTTTAAGGAGGTGAAACTGGAGCTAGAGTTTAAAAAGATGCTGTTACAAAAGAAAACAAGGTAAAACTTTTTTCTAGGAAAGATTAACTGCATTTCTGTCTGTGCTCGTATGAGATAGTCACATGGAACCAAACAGTAGTTAGAAATTTGCTCATTATAAAACCAAAAGTGTGTCTCTGTAGGCAAAGAAGGTCATCAAGTGATCAAAAGTTCACTGGTTTGATCCCAAATTCCTCCAGTCTGAATATCATAAGGTCCTCATGCAACATACTGAACCCTTAAATGGCTTCTGATGGCGGTTTCATCGCTGTGTTGATGCTGACGGGGTTGTTTAGCACTTTGGGTGGTTGAAAGATGAGGAACGCTCGACACGAGTCTCCAGCCAAGCAGTCAGCTCTGAGGGGCTTTGAGCTAAATGCTAACAAGCATGCTAACATGCTGCAGGTCAAATGTTTTATCCAGTTCATCGTCCTAGTTTAGCCTGTTAGCAAGCTAACATCTGTAATTAGCACTGAACACAAAGTACAGCTGAGAATGACGGAAACATCATTAGCTTTGTGGAGCCTCATGTTGTTGCTAAAGGAAAAGTCAGAATCACCAAAATTAGTTGGTTGCAACATGCTGCATTTTTATGGAAACACATTTTCTCCTGTTTGAATTCAGGCCAAAGTGGTGGAAAAACAAATGACACGGCCGTCCACAAAGTCACACTGCTAATATGATTCAAAATGTGCTGTAAGAGCAGGCTGGAAAAGATTTAAGAGCTAAGTGAATTAAATGTTTTTTTTATTAGTAACACCTCTGATTCATGGGCAGTAATTTTTAAATAATATGACTAAAATGGTTCCAGAGAGCAGTTTGTAATTCTGTGTAAGAAAGGTTTTCATAATATGATAATTTAATATTAACTCAGGTTTTATTTTAGCACTTTTCCTCCAAAGAAGATATTCCTAGACATTGGAACGAAGCATAACAGTCCCTGTCATAAAAATCTGACATAATAATACAGAAATGTCATGGAGTTTTAGCTTTGTTGAAGCGAGAGGAGCTGTGTGAGTTCATCTGTCTGTTCAGAATGAACTCGGAGGCTTCAGGCCAAAGGATGGAGATAAAAACATTTAAAACCCTGCTGCCATTATCATCATCATACGGCTGAGAGGCCGTCTGCGGTCTCTCCCCCGGGACACCACTTCATTCAGACTCTTTCAGAGTAAAATTGATTCCATTCTGAGCTCATTTCTACATTTCACAGGTCCATCAGGCCATCAGACTGCAGCTGCAGCATCTCTCCTGTTCAGGCCGTTTTTCTTACGAGGGTTCGGACGAATGTATTCGAAGGTTGAAGGTCAGAGAGTCATCATTTCACATCTGAGACTCTGAGTTTTTTTCTTTTCTCTTTACTCAGCGTGACCCAACCGATCAAACAGTCTGGAGACGATGATTTCTCACATTAATGTCCTGATTTTTTCACCAGCACCACAAAAAATTAAAAATATGACAGACGTACTTCAAAAATGCTAACATGAAAAAAAAAAGCATGACAATCTGCTGTTGTTCAGCTGATTTCAGACTAAAATCAGGGCTGCCTCAACAAACACTGAACGGCTTTATGAGTCTAAACGAGTTAATTAATTTGCAACAGAATTAATTGCTTAGATTAGCCAGTAGGTGGAGCTTTTGTTTGCATTGAACTGTTATATTCAACATAACCTGCTTCAGGGAGGTGATGAGGAGGCTCCAAACCTTTGGTTCAGTTTAAAAAAGCTTGTTCAATTTAACAGAAGTCACAAAGAAACAAGAGTAGTGATAATGCTACCATTCAAATATTTATCAGGTATCTTTCAACACCTTCTCTGTTCTTGGTTTAGCATGTTAGCATGTTGCTTATTTGCAGCTAAGCAACTTTATCTGCCTCTTCTGTTTGAATCTATTGTTTTGGGGGTTTTTTTCAGAT
>JAUZTA010000028.1:25382369-25399627 GCA_034780835.1 Ctenochaetus striatus | reverse complement strand
GCTTGGCCAGATTATTTCTGATTACGTCAAAGGTGGACTCGTCAAATGTTTAAAAGTTTGGTTAAGTTCATTTTACAAACTGTTTTAAATCAATTATTAGCTCACTTGCTAGTTTTTAGTGTTGTTCTTCATCAGAGTGGCTAATCTTTGCATAATTATTTAGGCTAATGTATTAAGAGCTAATTTATAAAATGATTTATTACAGAAGAGGATATTTTCGTTAAAACAAGGAGATAATCATCATCCTCTGACTTTCAATAACCCACAGAGAGACTTTTACAAAAGACATCCATTTTGAAAACTTTACCGACAAGGTAAACCAGAGACACACTGAGCGAACAAAAGAGAAAAAAATCTAATTTGTGCGTTGAAGTGACTTTATCCTGATTGTGTTTGAACTCTTTTATCTCTGACATCCCTTTGACAAACTGTTTGTTAAAAGTTATGCAACACTCCTGAATTCTGTGTTCAGTTAATTTTAGTTTAAAATGGTTCATTCAAAGGCTAAACTTGACCGAAAAAATAAATCGTGACTGTGATGATTTGTTAATTCGTGCTATGGAGATTAATTAAGATTTATTTAAAGTGCACATGGTTGGATGTAACGTATCATGATGAAAACACTGTATGGTCCTTTCATCGTATGATAGAGTCAGGTTGGGGTCATGCATTATTCCTTCATCACCTCCTTCATGTGAGATCAGAATAGAAAAAGCTCTGATTTCTGTTTCTTTCATTGTTTCTAGAGGCTTTTCTGTGTGTTTGAAGGCTGCGAGGGTTCTGCGGCGCCACATCCTTTACACTTGTTACCCTTCATCTGTGCTTCAAATACAGCTGCTGCTGCTGCTGCTGCTGGATGAAGCGTCATGGCGGCGTGGGACAGTCTGTCCTCTCACAGCGAGAGCGAGCTGATGAAACTCGCTGAAACAGCTCAGAACTGTGACTCAGTCAGGACCTCTGTGATGCTCCTCAAAGTTTCTCTGCGAGCCCGCCACAGGAAGTGAAAATCATTAGTCTCTGGTTTGTTGAGACATGAGGAGAAACTGTCTGCAGACGGAGCAGAATCCTCTCTTTTGATTTGGAGGCTTTTTTTAAAAAACACAACATGCTGAAACAAGGAGTCATCATCCATATTTCACAACACTGTCACAACTTTTTTTTACAAACAATTGATCCGAGTCGATGCTGAAACGAGCCGACGTCAGCTCTGAACGTCACGATTATAAAACATCAAATGTGAGAAAAGAGAATCTGCAGCACATTTCGGGTAATTGATCAGGAGGCTTGAATTAATTAGCAGGATAATGTTATCACACCCATTATTATGTGCAAAGTGTGTTCTGATGATTCTGTTTTAACTGATCCTTAAACCCCGACACAGTCTGCTCTTCCATCAGATAACATTTGCAGTTGGAAAGTTGATGTTATCCTAACAAGCAACTGTTCAACTCATCTGTTTCAGATGAATCTTGTTATATTCACAACATCTTCAGTATAAAAATGGATTCAGGAGGTTTTTATCCAACTTCAGAGCTGCTAATGTTGCTCAGACAAAACAGAAGAAATACAACTTCCCATAATTCCAAGTCTATCTGGTTTATATCCTGTATTTTTTTATCTAACAAGAAAGCCGCCCTCAGGAAGTCTGGCTGACACAACTTAAGATGAATCTGTTGTCATAAATTCTTAGTAATACTGATTAGAAATACATAAAAACTTCCAGTAGTTAATAAATAAATGACTAATCATCTTTGGTCGGATTCACAAGGAAGTTTTCAATTTTTTAATGAACAAAAACATGAACACTAAAACCAGACGTCACTGAGGATTTGAGGGTGAGACACATTCCTCTCTTTCTCCGAACAGAGCTGTTAACAAAAGGCTGAGAAAAGGAAAATCTTTGCACGATTTGTCTTCCCGTGGCTCCTCATCGTTGTTAACGAGCTCTGGATAATAGGAGCATTCTGGGTTTCCTGCAGCTGATGATGAATTCATGGAGGCAGCTCGCCGTGAACCTCGTCAATCGCTTTTAGGACTCAGATGCAGAAAGAAAGAAACAAAAGGCTCCAGAATGGGATCCTTGTTTTTTACGTTTGTTTCTGTAACTGCATGCAACAAAAAGGCTGCAGATTAGGATCTGAAATGACCTATCATCAATGTGAAACAGGGGAGTCGCTGTGAAGCTGAGGTCAAAGTCAAAGTCAAAGACCAACATTCAGTGGCTTTAAGCTTAATTGTGAAGTAGTTTTCATCCACTGGAATCTACTGTGTTTGACTGTATGTGGAGATAAGTACATCATATTTCATGAGGTTTTCACAATAAAAGCCTCTTGTAAAAGATTTTGACATAATGCAGCTCTGATTGGACTGAAAGTGCAGACAGAAATGCAGGACTTAAAACTGAACTTACAGCCACAGAGATTCAGGTTCAGTTAGAGGCTGTTAAAGGCGCTGAGGGCAGAACACAAGGAGACTTAATGACAGAGTTTTTCTTTGATTTCTAGCATTAAGACAGAGCTGCACAAGAAAAAAGCTTTGGTACCATAAAACTGGACCGAGACTCACATTTAAAGAAGTTAAATAACACATCCAGATGAAAAGAGCTTTTGGAAACAGAGTCAGAACAAAAATCTGAAGCAAAACTGGAACATATTTTGAACTTATTTTGCAAAGGAATCATGCAACACCAACACATGCTGCCTTCTTACTCTTTATTGGTCAGATACTCATTTTTGATAAAGAAAATTTAGAAGAAGCAACATTTGATTTCATATGAATATCTCACCTGTAAAATTTGTGTAAGTATACTTTCATATAACACCTACCCATTACCTCAATGCCCCATTTATTTGAAAATCCAGTAACCTTAAATTATTCTAAAAAAGATCCTCTGATAGCTAAGATTGGTTGCTTCATCAAGTTTAGTGTTAGAAAGTTAAATAAAAGTTTGAGTCCTCACAGAAAACAGAAACGTGGCTCCAGTCAGAGTTTCCAGTTTACTGAAATAAAAACTTTGCCTTCTGGCTCTTTTTGTGTTTTTGTTCACCTTTTTCCTTTTGGTCGAGTTTCTAAAAACAGGGTCAGTCTTTTTCTCGGAGCAGTTTTGTTTGTGAACTCCTGAGTCAAACCTCCTAAATGACAGGCTCTTTGCTTTCAGCGGACGTCTCTCACCTGCTCCTCACCTCGCCATGTTCGATTGGCTGCCGCTAATGGACGGCTAGTGTTTTATTTGTCGGAGAAAAGGTGAGCCGCTGACTACCAATGAGTCGTTTTGCTCTGTTAACTCGTCCTCCAGGGAGGAGAGGCAGAGGAATCCCTCGCCATGAAATATTCATCCACTCCTCCTTAGACTGCATGCAGAGCAGCAGAACGAGGGGGAAAACACAGCTATCCGAGGAAAAGACACAAAAAAGATGACAGGATCATTCGGAAAAGTCACGTTAATGGAAAACCTGAGCTAAAAAAATCACAATTTCCTCTTTAAGCAGACAAAAATAAATACCAAAAATCACCAACAGAGACAGTCGAGGTGAGACAGAAAGTATTTATGTCCATTACAGAAGGAGAGAGGAGAAATACTTGAAGGGATAAAGATGTACGGGAGGAAAGATGGAAGAGGATGAGGAGCTGAGAGAAAGAAAAGCAGATTATCTCCAGAAAGCTTTCACACTTCTGAGGACGAAGAAAAAGACAGAGAGTTTTTTTTTTTCCACACAGCGACTGATCCGACAGAACGTCAGCAAAAATACAACACCATCACCTCCTCCATTTAATCTGCTGCACGCACACACACACTCACACACACACACACACACTCACACAGCACTGTACGTATTTGACTGCAAACTGTTTGAATATGAGGAAAATCTGCTGCAGAGTTTAGAAGAAGAAGGCGAGGAGGAACTGCTTCCTGTGACAAAAGGAGACAAAACGACGGCAGGTAAATAAAGTGGTCATCCTTTCTGTTCATCGACAGACGACTGAAGCCATCAGTTTCTCCTCTGCTGCGTAGTCATGGCAACAAATTTTTAAGCTGTACCACTACATCACTCCTTAAAAAGTGATGAGAACTAATGGAGGCATGAAGAGGATGAAGTCTGGACACCCAAACTTCAGGGCGTAAAACAAAAAGCCTTTTGGAAAAGACGCTAACTTCTCCACATTCACTGACTTCCTGGAAGAGCCAGCTCTTTATTTAACAGACACAATCATTTTTCCTGGTTTCAGACCTTAAAATCTGCCACCACATGGAGTTTAGTAGAGTTTGACATTGCAACATGTAACAACATTTTTTGGCCCATAAACGTGCGGTCCAATGAGCTGCAGGGGACTTACAATAAGCCAATCAGAGAGCAGGACTACCGCTGTTGTCAAGCAGAAGTGAGAAGGACACAATGTAACAACCTCAGTATAACAATGTAACTTTTTAACAACATTATAAGCCAATAAGAAACAAACAAATGTTCCTATGATGGTGGACATTTCATTTTTAAATAAAAGCTGATGAGAAAATCAAATTGTGTCACTTTTACAAATTAAAATGGCCCGAAACCAAAAATACAAGTAAAATGACACAGTGACATTTAAAAACACAGCTGAAAGATGTCGGGATGCGTCACTGCAAGTGTCCCAGATGTGGAGCCACTCAGAAACGTCTCTCTGCTCCGTTCCGACTTCTTTCCAAACCAGATGTTTTATATAATCAGATTTTTTTGAGTTTCCTACCAGCTGGATGTGTCTAAAAAACCTCCACAGAAAAGCAACCAGGAGGCAGATGCTCAGCCAACCTCCGGAGGCTTTTTTTAATGCAAACTCAGAAATCTTTTCTTGATTTTCTTTTTACAAAACAACTGTTCACAAACACGCAGCAGAAAAACCGTAAGAAAACAACTTTTTATGTCCTGTGCCTTTTTTTTAATGTCTGTAACTCACTGAAAATATTGTTGCTCACAGTTTTCAATGTTGTGGTCCAAAGACAGAAATGAGGTGCAGTGTGAAAGCTTCACTTCACTTCTTCCAGCTGGTTTCTCAGCTTGTCTCAACACAGTGTAGAAATACTGTTCCTATTAATAAAACATGTTCGGCGCATTGGCTGATGAAGAGAGACACTCTGGAGGGTAAAAACTGAATATCAAAAGCTGCTGATATTTCACTGCCGAGACTATTTTCTTTTAACGCACTATAAATTTAAATCTAAAATGTACTGAGTACTCTCATTTCTCTCAAACTCAAGACTCCACAGTTAAAAATACAGGAATACTCAGTTCCTAGTTGACCTGTTACAGTTACTCCTGTAAAAATAAGCAAAGCAGCTTTTAAAGAGCATCTTGTCCTGTAATTAAATTCTCATTTATTCTTCCCAAAGACAATATTTCATGACTCACAGTTTGAGCACTTTTACAGCTTGGATCAGCATGAAACTCTCCTGGTTCTCTTATTTTAATCTGTGAATAAATCTCCCTACACGGTGGCATAAATCTTGTTAAACAAGTTCAGTTTGAAAGCAGCATCATCGTCCCCTCACGCTCTTGCTTTTGCCCGTAATTAACTTCTCTTGATGAAGTTTGTGCGACTGATGCTGTTTGATTTGATTCCCTCATTGTTCAGAGATTCCAGGTCTGAAACTCTTAAACACCTTCCGTCATAATGCAGCTGTGAAAACAGGCGAAAACAACAAATGACACTCGAGAGGCAAACAAACAAAAGGCGGCTCTCTGAAGAGCCGAGACGAGCCGCGGCATATCACCGCTGCCACAGCTTTTCAAGCCAACACCTGCCACGAGTTTGAAGATGACATATAATTAACAGCTGTGGAGCTGAATTTAGCTTCAGAGGCGGCGCAGCGTCGTATCAGCCTGAGAAGAGTTCAAACAGGAGTCATCCTGGTGTCAGTCAGCGCAGAGTTCTGCAAGAGATCAGGAAGATCCCGGTTCTCCTGGCGGGAAAGCTCTCGGCTCAGCTGACTGACGGTGAGGTGGCGGCGAGGCGGCGGGGAGCCAGCAGGAGCTTGCAGAAGGCAGAAAGATTAGTTTCTTTTTGTTCACTCAGGAATCAAACAGTCAGTCCTGAAGTCATGTTTTTCCTCCAGCGCGGCTCCTGCTGTTCTGTTTCCTGATTTCACGGAATGAAAGATTTAATGTGAGAATTAACATTCTGAATACCAACATTTTGGTTTCGGTGTGTTGGATGAGCTTCCATTAGAGGAAAAATGACGCTTGCTCAACGTTTGGATGAAGATGAAGCTGTGAACGGAGTTAAAGAACTCTGAATTTGACAGATTTGGAAGTTTTTTCATTTTACATGATTATCCAGAAGACCAACTTCTCTCACCCTCATCTCCAGGCTGTTTGCAACAAATGTGTTGTTTGGAGGTTTTAATTTTTTAATTTAACGTTTAAGTAAAATCACTATTTAATATATTGGCACCAAATTTTGTAAAGTTACTTTGGCTTAAAAGAGGTGCTTGTGGGTTCTGCCTCATTCGTTCCTTCTTTTCTTTTATCAGTTTAAAAAAGGGTTGAACTGTTGCTTTAATTCTCTGAATCAGAAGCAACAAGTGGCTGAAACAGGAAACTGCTGCATGAAAGATAATTGAGTTTTACTGCGAGGTTCACATTTGTGACTCCGCTTGGTCTCGTCTGGCAGGAAAACACAAGAGTCCGAGGTCAAGTGTTCACAGGGGCTTCGAATAAAAGCCTCTTCATGAAAAAATGGAATTAAATGAGAGGTCAGGATGGAAAGTGTCTGCAGCGGTTAAGCTGTGTCGTCTCTCTGCGTCCAGTTCAGATTCATGATGATAACTCAACAAAGACCAGCTGAAAGCATCAACGTCCAGTCAGTGATTTGGTTTTTTTTTACAGGAGCAATGGAGTGTTGGTTCATAAGTGTCAGTCATGTGTCTCTATGATCACCTTGTTCTTCCACAGCTACACACCGCCGCATGGACACTAATTTATTGAGTATATGGACTGCAGTGTTGAAAATATTGAGTATTAGTTGTTCAGAGTTTACAGATGATTAAAGATCCAAATCACAGTACCTAAAAAAAGCACATTAACGAATGTTTCTGCCACTTCAGCACCATGAATTCATCAATACACCACAGTTTGCTGCTGATACTTCAGAGCCACGATCAGGATCATCAGGATGGTCACACACCTCGCTCAGATACAGGATCGATCAATCAGTCAGACCAGACTAACGTAGTCATCTAAAAACCCCTTTGCCCTGCAGACGGAGATTGGGGACTGCATGTTCGTCATTTTGCCAACAAGGGGGACGCCGTCCTCCCTCCAAACACCTACCGCGGGTATCAGTGTGTGAGACGGTGGCGGTGACTCAGCCGAGGTCGCAGGAGGTCGCAGCTTTCAGAAGTTCAGGCCTCAGAGGGAAAAACCCTGCAGCTGATGGCAGAAAGAGTTCAAAGACTTCAAAGGTCCGACAGGCGAGAAAAGATATTTAATCTACGGTTGATGGGATTTACCCAACTGAGGAAACGATTATTTAAAGTCATTTAAACGTTTCCTCGGAGTTCGATCGAGGCAGCTCAGATGAGGAAGCTCCAGGGAGGAATTTTTTTTTTTTTTGTGGTGACATTATGTGAAATCTCCTTTAATCTGCGACTGTTTCTCGGTGCCAATGAGGTCACTGATTTTGCTTCATGGGAAACTCTGTCATGTGCCAGCTGGCCTGACGCAGAGCGGCACAGCACGGCTCGGCCACAAGTCAGCCCACCTGGGCTCATTACAGAAACACTTGGCTGCAGCTCTGAGGCTCTTTGGGCAGGAAACTTTCTGGTCCAGGTGTCGTCGATCGATTTGTGACTGCGTCGATACTCAGAGCAGCTGAGTTTCATCTGGAGGACGAAAAGAGGTGAACGGGAACTGAATGACGCTCTGCTGGAGAGCATCAGGATGTTACGGCTGCGTTTGGATGGAAACTGCTTTTCTTCACACAAAAAACAGAACAAGCTGAATTTATAAAGAACTCTTCTGGTCTGTCGACAACATGAAGCCCTCAACAATACAAGTCAGTATTCACCCGTTTACACTCGTATTCATACACTAACGGCAGAAGTTTTCTATACAAAGAGCCGACCTGCTCATCAGGAACACACACACACACAGAAGGTGAAAGGGGGCATTTCAGGGTTCAGTAACACCCTTAAACTTGGGAGGGGGGTGAAATCGAATGACTACCGTTCCGATAAGTGGTCGATCTGCTCCACCATCTAAGCCGCCATGTAAATAAATATAGAAGAAGTGACCTGCTGGGTTCAAATGCAGTTCTGTGCTGATTTTTGACAGTTTAGAGGAAGTTTAATGGAGACAAACTGAAGCTGTTTCACATTACATATTAGAACTTGGGTTACGTTCCACTTGTTAGATTCTATTGTGATTTTTGGTGTTAAATTTAATGTCACATGCTGCTACTATCAATGCAAGAACACCACACAGCTGTAGCTTTAATAACATATAATTCTAATTACAGAACAGAACCAACTGGAAAACGACTTGGAAATATTCAGGAATTCATAATAATTTTATTCATGCTTCATTATTACATATTAACCAAGTCTGTTTTATCATCTCAGATGTGAAATTGTTATCAGTTTTTGGTTCGTTTGGTTCATTTAAATGAAATTTTATCTTTGTATTTTGGTACAAAATCAAAAAAGAACCACAAAAGCTGTCCAGAACTGAGCAAGAGCGGTTTTGGCAAGTTACTTTCACATTACATGCGACTGATTTTACTGTTAGAGGGTGACAGGATTTTTTGTTTTATTATTGTTTTTTTTAAGCTGTTTCATACACGAGGAAAACAAAATTAAGGATTGTAACCTTCATTAAAACAGGGGAAAACAAACAATTTAGATCAGACTTAGAGAGTGGATTACCATTTTTTTTCTAACCTTTCAGGCTTCCGTAGTTTAGTGATACAATAAGGAGTTTTATTCTAAAAAAAATCCGCATGGAGAGTCCGTCCTTCGATGCTTCCTAATCTGAAAAAAAAGCATCTTCTTCAGCTCAATGACCGTGTCTGATGGGGCAGCTGAAGTCAAGTGTTCAATAATTTGTCGAAGTGAAACAACCTCCCAGCGGCCCGGAGGACCAGGTGGTGACATCACTGATGGTAAACAGTCTCGGTCCACCTGTCAGCCGTCTCAGAGCTCCGCCCCCCTGCAGGTTAACACGCACCTTAACCTGCTGACAGGCTCGACTCGGGAGAGAGATCACAGCGTTTTTAACCATCTGCCTCCGAGCTGCTTGGCACGCCGCAGGGAGATCTGCAGCTGTTGTCATGGAGACGGGCTTCATGAGGCAGTGATCCTGTGTTAAGTTGCAGCCATCAGCGCAGATCTCCGCTGTTACAAATATCAGCGACATCTGCTTAGGTTTCAACAGCTGGATCATCACACGTCAGAGGTGACATCATCAGATGACGCACCTTTACATCATAGATTTACTTCCTCTTTTTACTTTACTTTTACTAAATCCTCAATCTCTACTGTTCCTCTTTACAGAAACTGCTTTAAATTAACATTTTCTTTGATTAAAGTTGTAAAAAGAGTATAAAATGTCATGCAAAATGAAATGGTGAAGCAAAAATTCAACATCAACACATCTGGATATGCAAGGTTTACGCAAGGTTACACCAGACAGGAAAAAATAGAGCCAGAAAAATAGCTAGTTACTAAACTGACTTACAAATGTAGTGGAGTGAAAACTACAAATTTTATCTCTTAGATGTTGTAGTTGTAGTTTCAAGTTGCATAAAATGTAAAAAGTCAAGTACAAGTACTCTGTAGTTGTACTTTAGAAGAGTACCTGAGTAAGAGAACTAGGGTTACGTCTCACTGCTGCAGCAGCGTCTCACCAGGCCACACAGTGTTTTACCAACAGTAACAGTGTTTCCAGTCTTTCACTGAGGGAGAGTGGGGGCTGCACTGAACAGATGGTTTGCAGATCTCTTTTTAAGATGCGTGTTCATGAGAGGAAGATAACGGGGTCTTTTTTTAACTCGCCTTTTGTTTTCTTCACTCCAGACAATCTGCAGCAGAATCAGAAGCTCGGAGGCAACACGAGCAGCTCGAGCCGAACAATCACAGAGTCCTGTTGTCTCTGTGCCGAATCTCTGCGGCAGCCGTGGTCCTCCAGCCACAGCTGCTCCACAGATACGCTTTAACGCCTTATCGCACAGCCATTAATCAAACTTTATGCACGAGTACGGATCACACCTCCACAAGGATGAGCAGAAAGTTTGTGAATCCTCCTGCAGTCGGTGTGACGCTCATCAAACACTGATTCAAGCAGAATGGAGACGAATATGAAAGTTTCAAAGGTTTGAAATGATTAAAATGCAGCAAAACCAAAGATATTGTCTTTTTGTTTTTGCATTTTTCCTTTTTGTCACTTGATTTCTACATTACCCACGATGCAACTCAAGTGATGAGAGAAACGGATGTGTTATGCTAATAGCAGCTAATTTAGCTTTAAGCTGCTGGTCTGCAGCAGAGATGAAGATTTGCAGTGTTCACTGACTTCACACAGCTTCCTCTAAAGACACTAAAGCCTTTATAAGACACTTTTTGACACATGCAGCTGTGAATAAAAGCTGTTAACAGGTGAGGAAACAGTGACGAAGCTCATTAATGCAGTGACACTGAGGAGTTTTCACACCATGAGCTTAAACAAGTGAGTCTAGCAAGCCGTCTTCTGTCGGATTTAGATAAGCCTAAGATAATTCAATTAAAACTACTTTACACTCATTGAAGAAGTGCTCTCCTGACAGCTACTCGTCTAGAGAGAGTCCGCCATCAGCTCTAATCAATACTCCATCTGATCATGGGGTCTGTTTTCTGTGCAGCGGAGAGGCTTCATACCATCAGACCTCACTCCTGCTGATACAAAGATATATTTGGGCTGCTAATGAAGCTGTTTCCATGTGTGTGTGTGTGTGTGTGTGCGTTCAGAGACAGCGGCAGCAGAGATGAAAGCTCATTGATCCCACAGAGGAGCCACAGCTGCTCTCTGCACAGCGTCTCGTTATTAATCTGAAGCTTTTAAACGCCTCGATCGCAGCCATTCTTCACGATTACGGCTGCTGCTGCCATTTACACGCAGATTACAGCACGGCCGCATGCACAGGTAAACACGCAGGTATTACAGCAGCTTATGGTAAGAGAGAGATCGTGAGAGAGCAGGAGGCAGGAGATTAAAAACTAATTTTATTATCTGTGTTGTTTTGTTCCTGTTTTTTAATACTGTATGTTAAAGTAACAGCAGAGAAACTGTGTCATTAAAAAAATCAGCAGAGGTGGTGTTTTTGGATGATGCTAGTTAGAGTTCAGATAAATAATCCACATAAAAATACATCCTGATAGGTAGATTATATATTTAAATTGAGTTTTTTCCTCCTTTGATCATCAGCCAAAGCGACGTCACATAGGTGATCTGAATAAAAACCACTGAACCTGAACTCAACACACACAAATGCAGCTTATCTACAACATACATGTCACCGCTAACGAGCGTCAACACGCCTCCTGCAGTCTAATCAATGCTGGAGTTCCACTGAGATCATTTTAATCAGCGAGAGTCGGGTCTGATTAACTCGCAGTGACCAGCCGAGGAGAAAACATCGACGACTTCTGCTGTAATTACATCAAGAGTCAATTACACGACCTCCTCTGTCGCGTCATCAACACACATCGAGCCGGAGAACCGAGAGTTTTAACAAACCACATCGCTGCTCACGTCAGGAGATACATCCATGTTTCCTACCCGACTCTCTGGAGATCTGGACGAAGGCCTCCACGCCGCTCTCGCCGTAGTTTCCCTCAGAGGCCAGCGTGGAGACGTAGTTCCAGCCCATCGCCGTGACGATGTCCAGCATGGCCTGAGCCTGGTAGGAGTCCGGAGGAACCACGCGGGAGAAGAAGTCGTACCGGGTGTTGTCACTGAGCTCCGGAGCCGTCGAGGCGTAGCTGATCTGAGGAATCTGTGGAGACACGGAGGGCTAACTGTTAGCTTCAAACCAGCTGAGGAACAGCCATGCAGTATGTATGAACTTCACATCATAAAGATAAAACTGTGAATCAGTCTGATCGAAGATAATTCATCAAGATTGAACAGAATTTTGAGCGAGTACATTTTAACAAAGTTCAAACTTGACCTTTTCAAAGTAAAACTGGTAACAGCAACAACATTTTGCACCAGTGAGACTGTGCTTGTCTCATTTTCTGTTTTTTGTCTGTTAAATGATGGTTTAAGGTCCAGTGTGTAGGATTTAGTGACATCTAGTGGTGAGGTTGCATCTCTCTCCTCCCTTTTTCCGACCTGTGCTACTGTGGCAACATGTCAGACTCCATGAAAGAGGACCGGATCAATGAAATGTTGGATAAAAACACAAAGATTCTTGTTTTCAGGTGATTATTTGAAAATAAAAAACTCTCTTTTAATCCTTTTTCTACCATAATCCACCAAAAGATCCTCTGATCTCACTTTATTTTAGAGTCAAAGTGACTGAACCCTTCCTGTTTCACTTTGCAAACCTTCTAAGAACAGAACAGACAGTCTTTAATTCAGGTACAAGGATCAATACATTGATGTAGAAGTACTTATTACTTGAATGACATTTATGGTGAAAGTCATTTAAATGATAAATGATAAAAAGCTCATTTCATGCCAAACTGTTCCTTTAATCACATGGTTAAACAGAACAATGACGTCATTCATCATGAGCTCATGTTGCAGACAAACACATGAAATGAAATGTATTTTCAGTGAACATGTTTCATAAACAGTTTCCTCATTAAGTTGCTTTAAAAACTGTAATGAGGTCGGTTCTGTCAGATCGTATCTGTCGCTGTACATTAATGCATGTAAAAGTAATTTATAGAACTGAAGGCAGAGAGAGAGCTGCTTATCCGCCTCAGGAAGAACATGTTTTCATTTGCAAAAGCTTTTTTTTTTGGCATATTTGCATGTTTGTGCTTGTTGAGTGAAGGAGTGAAGATGGAAAACATCGGCAGGAGGTTTGTTCGAGTGCTGTCGGTGAGGTTTTTTCATTCACAGCTGCTCCTAAACAGCCTGCAGTGTATTTATTGAGAACCAAAGGCAGAGCGAGAACCTTGAACTCTGACCTTCCTCGGCTTTCTGTTGTTCAGTTTCTTGTCAGAGTCGAGTTAGTGAGCTCTGCCGTGTGAATTAGAGAGGCGGGTCGGGTCATAGATCCTGCAGCAGACGGGCCGACAGGCCTGCTGGAGCTGGATAATGGTCCTTTAGAGAAGGATTGAAGGGCTGATTGATTTCACTTCAGTCAGACGCCGCCGTGTTGGACCGAGCGCTGCCGGACGCCTCATCAGGATTCACAGAGGAGGAGGAGGGAGGAAGACGGACGGCCGAAGGCCTGACAGCAATACAAATGTCAGTCAGCCCGACTCGCTCAGCGACAGGCGGCAAATTAAAGGCCTGTTACTGTAAATACAAACCTGTCTGAGCGCTGATGCTATCAGAGCGCCGCAGCCTTGGCCATCACGGAGGAGCCAAAGTTTGTTTCTCCCACAGCTGAACACAAAGAACAAGTTTGACTCCAAACATTTCCTGTTTATCTGACGGCTGCATTATTGATTACTTCCATTTGACGTGAGATAACAACAAGGCCTCCAAATCAAACAGAAGACGACAGGAGTCTGCTGATGCTGCTCAGAGGAACACAGGTGATTTCTGATCTGATGCTTCAGCTGCAGGACGACATCTCAAACACAAGTTTTCTGATCTCACATCCGCAAGAAAACAGTGTTGACTTTTGGTAAATAAACACTCTCACACCTCCTGCTCCTGCAAACTTTAAGCTTTGACACTTAAACTCAAACAAAATAAAAGAATTTAAGATGTCAAATACTCAGAGAGAATGAAAACATCATGAAAGGGATTTAAAAGGTTTCAAACGTCCACATTCTGACAAATTCAAGAAATTAATGAAAGCTTAAGATTTAGCCACATAACTGAATACTTTTCAAACACACCTTAAAGAGAAACAATTAACAATGTGTGCTGAAATTTCACTTTTTATTTGTCTGACTTGGTTAAACTCAAGTGTTTAAATTTTGTGTACTCCTTCCTGAAAAACCTCAGAAACCAACTCTGATGTTTTTTACTGACTGCAACAGCAGATTTTGGGGGGAAATAGAGTCAGACATCTTATTTGAAAATTGTATACAGCCTCAAAATTAAGGTGAACTAATCTCTTCATGAGACCTTTACCTTAAACGTTACTTGTGAACTTTGATCTGAACTTTGACCCTCACCATTGACCAAAAAATCATCTGTTTTCCAGGTGAGAACACGACTTTTGTGCCTAAACGTTCCAGCCTTTCTAATTAACTGGTTATAAGCTTGAAATGAACCCTCAGTCTCACACACACACACGCACAGAGGACAGTAGAGGCTAAAATAACTGCAGCTGCGTGAAAACACACTGATCACACTGAGCCTCCATTATCATTAATGATGCATTGTGGGCTGAACAAACAGCAGCATCAGTTATTGACGCTCAGGCAGCTGCTGCTCCATTAAAACACACCATCTTCTTTTATTAACACACACTGTCCGGTCTTAAAAACACCACACCGCCTTTCTGCCATCCTGTGATCTGAACATGTGGACTGAACACACCCACTTTCATACAATTAATCCAATCTGACCTGGGGTCTGTTTTCACTCAGCCGTGACTGAAAAACGTCCACAGGAAGCAACAATGTGTATCGCAACACATTAAAATGATATGATGGATTAAATGAGATTATGACTGACCTTTAACACTTTAAAACATTCAGACACTAAAGGAAGTCTCTCAGTTTCCAAACATATCGGACTTTTTCAGCTGAATTTAGGCTGAATTCGACTTCACAACATGTCAACCTGGATTTATTTCAAATTCAAAAATAGAAGATTAACATAATGAAATTTAGAGTGTTTTTAAAAAAAATTGATATAAAATTGTGTTGATAAAATCAAAGGACAACAGAGTGCAAAGGGAATGGACTATCTGATTAAATGGAGACAAACAGGAAACGTGACTTGAAAGTTACTGAAGAGGCGAAAACATTTGATCAGTGTGAAGCAGATGAAGAAGTGTTAAATTTGTGTCACTTTTTAAACTTTTAAGGGTTGACTGATGCTCTCTTTTTTTATTAATAAAGGGTGTATTAATTCACTTCTCCAGATGTTTTGAGCAACATTTGGACCAAAGTTTGTCTGATTAAAACAACCTAATGTATCTTTTTATTTGGAAGTCTTGTTGTTTTCGGTCGAGATAAAGTCCATCTTGGATTGATCATGTAGGTGGTTGGACGTGTTAGCATGGAGCTAAATCTGAAGGAGATGCATGTAAACATCTCAGACATACACAGAGGGGTATTATGGGTAATTGAGCAATTGTGGCCGGCAGATCCCAAATCTCAACAACACAACACAACCTTAGAACTTTAATTGCAAAGTGAGTTAAGCAAACAAACAAATAAAGAGAGAAGTTTCTTGAGATGAACACTGAGCTCATGTTCAGCATGAGGAGAAACATCTACCAGCTCTGAGATGTTCTCTCAGATTTTATGGAGAATTTTCAACACAAGTTGATTTGTGAAATGTGATGAAATGACAAACTGACATTTTTCTGCTTGTTCGCTCTGATTTTGACTCTGTTATGAACAGAAGAAGTGTTGTAGTGGTTGTAGAGTTTGGAGCTGACTGAAGAGGCTGCAGTCTCAGTAAAAAAACCCGCCGTAAAGCGACAGCAGCAGCTGATGGACGTGTCGTCTCCTCGCAGGCGAGCGGCGTGCTGATAGATGGTATCCTGACTGTGCTCATTACCCTCAACAGCAGGCCTTCGCTCTGAGACCCGGGGAGCTGGACCTGGTCTCACAGGTTTCTGTGTGCAGACATGTTGACACGACTGCACCTCAGAGGTGCGTTCGCAGCTTTTCTGCCGTCTCAGTTTGTTTCCTGCGACGGTGATTGATGCCCATCATCCCGCGACAGCCCCCAGCTTTCTGCCCGACTGAACGATGAGAGAGGAAATCCATCAGAGGTGACAGCACACGTCCATCATGGTTCACTCTGCGCTCTGATTGTCTTATTTTAAGTTGAGCTCTATTTGCTGTCATCAGTCTCCTTCGTGGACGACAAACAGCTTTCGCCCTCGAGGTAAAAAAAAAAAAAAAACCCTGCGACTCCTGCTGTCACTGCTGTTTCTCTTAATGTTTCGCTCTCGCTGTGATCAGATTGAATTCTGGGAAAAAGTCAGAATGACTCACTGCCACTGAAAAGACACTGCTGGAGAGGAAAAACCCAACAAACAGAACTCACTTTTATCTCTAAACGCTTAAATACCTCAAATTAATAAGCAGTTAAATTTACGCTCTCTGGGTTTTCAAGCTGTCAAATTCTTCTATTAAAAAGTTTTTCAGTTTCTTGTTGCTTCCAAGTAAATTTATCTATTAATATTCACTGAGTAGCTGAATTTTTTTGGCCCAGGATGAGTCAGAGAGAGATGGTTTGTATTTATCAAGCGTCTCTGAGTCAGAAATCAGCTCTGACCTGCAGTGACACTTTTTTTATTGCTGCCTTTAGGATCAAGAGGAACCTTGTTAATATTTTATATTCAGGAGCGCTGCAGAGGTTCCCCAACCTGCGAGGAGTCACCAGGAGATGGAGGCCACGAAGCTTCATAACAGACAGGTCTGATTGGATTTTTAGTGATTTTTTTTTGTGATTTCTCTCATCCTGTGAAGGCTGATAAAAAAAAAAGAAGCACCAGCCTTGACGTCTCTGCAGCTTTGTGCAGTTTTGCCAGAATATGCAGTTTTGCATCAATGGTGATTCTTCGAAATAAACAAACAAACAAACAAACAACTTTAGTGCTTATGATGAACTTCTACATAAAAAAGGCTTCATTTATGGAAACTGTGGATTAATTTAGTGAATATATAAAAAATATATAACAGAAATTACAAAATTAAGCCATTTCTCTTCCGTCTGTAAAGACACATCTGTACATATGAACTAAGAGTAACTGAAGATGTTGCATCATTATGTTTTTTTAGGGCTGTCGACGTTAACGCGTTAACTCAAACTCCTTTTAACGGCACTAATTTAATGCATGCACGGTCTGTGCCTTGCCAGCTCCCGTAGTTTCAGGAAGTGGCGCTAAAATAACATTGCAAAGGGTTACAAAGCAGAAATGGATACAGAAAAGGG
>JAUZTA010000028.1:25347157-25358068 GCA_034780835.1 Ctenochaetus striatus | reverse complement strand
ACAATAATGGTTTAATAAAATTTAAGTGTAATCTGTAAAATAATATACTAAAGAGACAGTCTGCGACGCTTTTACTGACAGTCAGTCAGACAGAAACACACACACATCTGTCCTAGTTAGATTTGACAGTTTTCAATAAAAGGATGGATTATTGAGAACTGGGTCGGTTACAAATTGAGGCCTTCAAAATGAGAATAAAGCACCATAGCTTTATTAACAGTGACAAAAAAAAAAAAAAAGATGATGACTTCAGACAGCATAACGAGGTCGTAATTATCAGACGCGCTAATGAATCGCCGCTACAATGTGCAGATTCTCCTCGGTTAAATTTCTTTTTCCACCCTTTGCTTCATCTTTTTCCTCTCAGACAGAAATTACATTTGTTATCCAACAATAGAGCAATCAGGTAATTGAGACACATCAGCCGTCCGACGCCTCCAGCTCGCATTAATTATAAAGAACATGAAGCGCGTTCACCCTCACTTTCATTTTGGACGTTAGTGTGTGATTAAGGCGGCTGATTGGACGTGAAGCTGCTGCTGCCTGGATCGAGATGTTCAGGGCAAACTGTCGGCTAATGAGACATACAAGTCTGATCTGCTTTCTATGATTGGCTCACCTTACAGTGGTTGACAGGTAAGAGTCAGGATGGTGATGTCATCGAATCTCTTTGGTCCAGATGTGCATGTTTCAAGTGTCAGGTGATTTCAGACGAGTCCAAGTCAGGTAAAGTCTTCAAAGTTAAGTCTCAAGTTAACTGAGACCAAAAAAACAAAGGTGCAGCTTTGAAAATGTCCACACAGTAAAATAATCAACAATTTTGAACAAAAGCTAAACACAATAATCATCAAAAAGGTCCATTTTAGTACAAGATTGTTGTATTAGACGGCACTCATTTAGGTGGAATTTATTGCCCCAGCAGATCATTTGTTTGTCTCTGTCCAATAAGAGAGAGTAATCATTTTCAAGAACAGTTGGACGTCTTATATTTAAAGATAAAAGTCAGTTCATCAATGGTAGATGTTCATAAATTGCCTTTAATCAATCTATCTTATTAGCAGCGAATCACACGACCACTTATGTGTCAAAAAATGTCCCTCAGAAGCGAAAGCATCAGAAGATCTGCAGATTTCTCTGTCACTCTTTTAGCTCCTACTGTTGCTTTTCAGGCACACTGACTGTTTGGATGAGGTGCTGTTGGTTTTTGGGGAGCGTGATGTCCCGGGCAGCATCGCAGATGATAGTGACTGAAAGTGTTACTTTTCTTCTTCTTCTCTCGTTCTGCTGGAGGCTTAACTCTCCTCCACACTCTGACAGTTCATATGGAATGTGATGTAGGAAGGTTCCCTCTGTTTTCTTTCCTCCCTCTGTTGTTTTCTCACCTCTTTCATTTCTTATTTTTGTGTTTCTTTGGCCGAGCCAGCAGAGAGCTCACAAACAGAGACTCAGTGGTTCTGTCTCTCCCACGCAGAGATGGAAATATAACGCAGCAGCATGAGCGACTGTCGCAGCAGAGAGTCCTCCTGCAGACCAGGCCGGCCTCAGACTGTGCAACACTGTGTGAAATGGATGTGCAAATGTTATGCAAATGTACTGAGAGCATCAGTTTCAGGCGCAGTATCTCACCTCTGACACCCGCGGCGAAGCTTCTGAAGAGGGAGGACAGCAAAACTCCTTCGAGTAAAGACAGGACGGACAGATCGGTTCAAAGTTCTTGTAGGACAGGCCACGAAATGACAAGAAGGGTGTAAGCTGGCACGAGTTTATGGAAGAAATGAAATTACGGCATGCACAATCAAACTTTACTAATATAAAACATCTAGTCCTGCACTTGAAAATACAAGAAAACACCTCAGAAACTCAATATACTGCCCAGTCCTACATGTTGAATGGGTTTTTGATAGAAGAGGAATTTAAAATGTCCAGTGGGGGGCGTATTTTTAGTAGCAAAGATGCTACTGAACAATCAAACTAATGACACAAGGGAACATATATATTGTTATTCTGCTACTTTTACTCAAACATGGTTTAACAGCCCATGAAAATCTTGTCTTTGCTGACCTCCTGTGGTTTGACTGATCACCTTGCTGCAGTGCTGCACAGGTGTACTCACAGACTCCATGAAATCACTGCTGGGTGTGTCACAGGTACACAAAGGTACACTTATTAACACACACATCAGTGATCAGAGGTGAAACTGACATGAAAGGGCAGCAAAGCAGCTGCTTTTAAGCCAGGTGTTAGGTTACTCTTTATGATCTGAAAACTTGCTCCACTACTGTCACAGAAGGGCTGACACCAGGTTTTCTTTTCAGCCAGCTTTAGTTTGAAATCCTTCATTTGCAGTATTTTAATTTGGTGAAATACAGCTTTAAAAATCAGGGATGAAAGAGTTCCCTCTTTGACATTTATGTATATGTAACCTTATCTGAAATCATTTTACAGAATAAAACTCAGCTCCTGCAGTCAGTCCCTGTTGATCTGTTAGAGTCCAAACAGCCGCTGAAGGTTGTGACAGCGCTGGTGAACGGCAGCTGGGTGAGGAAACCTCTGCATCATCAGAAATCTGGCCATCCCCGCCCCTCCTCCCCCCTCCTCCCACCCACAGGCATCTCCAGCTAATTTTGGATAAGTGGTGTCGTTGGGCCTTTCTGTCCTCATTAAGCCGTCCGAGCTCTAACACACACACACACACACACGCATGAATCATACAGCTCATCACTAATTCACTGCAGTGGAATTTGTTTGCCGCTGTGTTCGGCAACACGCCGCCTCCAGATACGGTTTGTCTGCACTGACGAGGAAGACGAGGCAACAGCTGGGATCAACTTTTTGTGTCGATGCACCGCTGAACATCCAGCTCAGAGGGAGGATGACGAGGATGACGAAGACTGATCACGTTTCCTCCACCAGAAAGCGATTTTGTGATCATTGTGTTCAAGTCAAACCCCTCAGAGGACTTGTAACCAAAACCATGTAAAACATAAAAGTCAGATTCCCAACAACAACATGTTTTCACCTCTAAAACAAGAAATCTTTTTGTACTTTGGCACTGATTGGTTGTAACATACTGCACTTTAAAAACAAAGCTGCTGTGTGGCAACTCTGTTGTTGTACTGATGATCTGTTGATCTGTTGAAATGTGCACAATACCAAATTTATGAAGACAACAAGTAAGCATGAAGAAAGTGTTGGGTTTGCACCATTTTTCTCAAGTTTCATTCAAGTGCTGGTATTTAAAACAGTTAGAAACTGCACTCAGCTGTAAAAGACACATTAAATGAACGCTCTGCAACTCAAACAGAATGTTTTCTGGGCTACAAGTTAACCGTAAAAGGTCACGGCGCTTTGCCACAAACGACAGCAGACAGACGGTTTATATTCACTCCTGTTGTCAGAGCATCACCTCCAAAGAAAGCCTGCTCACCTTTTCTGTGTTTGACTCGAGCAGCTTCAGGATTTATGAACACAACATTTGTACCGACTGTGAAAACATTCAGCTCACACTGATTAAACACCTCATGTTGACATCCGTCTCCTGTACATCACACCTGTCTGTCCTTTCAGGGCTAAAGCTGCTGTTCGTCTGCAGGAGAAATGAAAGCTGCTGTCATGAGGAAAAAGACGAGGTGAGATAAGAAAGTGTGAAAAAGAGGATCGCTAATGACGACCATTGCACTGAGGGAGGAGCAGCTACTTCTGGGTGCAAAGAGCTAAACTAGAGTCTTTGCGTGTTCGGCTTCAGAGTGTCAGAACTGAAGCTGCAGCCTCACTAAAACAGAAAATCCCACTTTAAGAAACACATCAACCCTGCAAGTACCAACACCTTGAGAAGTGACGTCATACCACCACACCGACCCTTAGTGTTTGTTTTCTACCGGGTTTTCTCCACCTTTACCATAAGTCAACTTCCTGTGTGACCATTTTGCAAAGGTTTTTTCTTTTTGTCTTTGCACAGGTAAGCTATTGTCACTTCAAGGTGAGAAATCTTCCAAGTCCTCCGGCTGAACATCAGGAAGAAAAAATCATTTGCTCAAAAAGGGACACAAAGTACTTTTGGCCGAACAGCTTCTTCACTCATAGTTTATAAATCTTAAGAACCAAAAGCACAAACCAGATGTTGACCAAAGTTTGGTCACAAGCAGCTGCAGTTTTAACAGCACACACGATTCAAACTACAGGCAACACAAAAATCACCTGATGGCGTTCTCTTACCTTAAACAGTCGCAGGATGTTGGCCACCATGATTGACACGGAGCTGGCCGACGCCCCAATGACGCCCACCACTTTATCTGGCTTGGCGAAGATGGGTGGTTCTCCGTTAGCGCAGCGGACATCGGAGCCGTCCCTCTCGATGAGCGCCTGAACGAAGGTGAGCGACTGCTCCAGAGCGTAGGTGTCACGTGAACACGTGTCCAGGATTCGAGCTCCAAGCGTCACGTTCGGCAGCAGCTCCGGGTCCTTGTTGATGAGGTCAATGGCGAACAACATGGCCTCCAGTCGATGGATGCCCTTCTCTTTCTTCAGCTCGCCGCAGGGCACGCCCCTTTCGCCGCGAGCATGCACTGGGAACAAGCCGCCAAGTATGATGTCACCATCCAGCCGGATGGAGTGGGCGTACTCCTGCTGAGGCTGCTGGGAGTCGGCCCACACAGGGGGCTTCTGGGAGGCCACGCCCAGCAGCCAGCAGCTCCCAAGCATCAGCAGAGAGAGAAAGCAGTGGCCAGTGATGCCCGGGGGCTGCGAACCCCTCGCCATTTTGAGGTAAGTTGAGCTGCAGATAAAGAAAGTGGTGATATGGTTGCACAATCAACAGGCAGGTGGCTGCAGCGTTGGTGTGGCGAGGATCGGACGAGCCAGACCATGGAGTCTCCCGTCACCCAGGACCGGGTTGAACGCTGCAGGTCGTCCCACCCACTAACACTGACCCCGCGGTTTTCCTGCAGCACAGGTTCCTGTGTCGGACATAGCAGTCTGAGGCAGCGGAGGAGGCGGAGCTTCCAGCAGCTCCAGTGTCACATTCTTCCAGAAACCTGATGAGAGATTCAAACAGAGCAGGAAACAATCAATTCATGATAAAATAAACCAAAGATCCCATTGCAGAGAGTTTAAGAAAAGATGCAGAATTGGGTTGCATCTAAATCTGCAGATGATGGACAGAGGTCGTCCAGATACTTGATAACATCACAGAGTCCAGCAGGAGTGAGCTGAAGGAGCTGAAACTACCTCTATCCCTCTGTTCAAACCATGAGTTCAGTCAGTCAGCCACCACAGACGGTGTATCTCCACCACTCTTACTGATAACACTGACTGTATGTTGGAGGAGAGTTTTCCACACATTCAATGGAAAACAGTAGGTCATATCGAGTTTGGTGGACACAAACACACGTTAGATCAAGAGTTTGTGGCAGAACTGTCAGCTTTTTCATATGTGTGGTACCTTTTCATGCTTCCTGGCTCAATGATTTGGTGCTCCATCAGACAAAAGCAGTGCAATTAGATAAGATGTCCTCTAAAATCGTCTACAAGCAAAGATGTAACTGACAAAGTTTCTGTGTTCAAGAGGGGAGTTTACCTCCTGGAAACCTTCTTAAATCTGAATGTTTTTGATTTGACAGGAAAAAAATTTGATGTAGTTTAGGAGGTTTGTTGACATGTATGTGACATCACACATAAGTCACAGTTTAATTTGATCAACATTATTTTTTTGGGGAAATCACCATATTTTGGGAATTTGACAGCATGCTGTTCAAACTAGTGGTTCATTCGGACTAAAACGGTAACCATCAGATGGATTCCAATGTTTAGTAGATGTTCGTGGCTCCTTATGACTTTGTTGATCCTCTGACTTTTCTTTTAATGCCTTCTTTAGGTCTTTATTTTTATTTCAAATATTTGTTTGTAATCAAAAAGCTACAAAACTAACATCATTCCAATCTGCTTTTGCTGAACTGTCGCTATTTTATTAGTTATAGGCAAATTTAGCATGCTAACAAGCAAATGTGGATAAAAGAAAATTCAGATGTCAGCAGCCATGTGGTTGGTCTGTTCTTAGTGTGATAAAAGCTTCAGCATGATGTATTCAGTTTCATGCACATATGATTAGATTTAATGTGCACATGGCCAAACACAGAAGGGTTTCCTGCTCTCGAGCCCTGATCATCAGGACATCATCACAGCTCGAGTCTGCTGCTGGTCACCACTGCTGCATCAGTGTGGATCTGCTTTGGATTAAAGCACAAAAAACAGCTAGGAAAAGAGGTCTGGGACAAGATGTCACTTTGGGTAAAAATTACAACTTTGCCAAGGTTTGGGGAGCTTAATCGCCATGGTAACAAAAACAAACACATGGCTGAGGCTGTGTTGCTTTCAAACAAAGTAAAAAATGACTGTAGGTGTGAAACATGAACAGCTGTCTCCAGTCAATCTGACCACATACTTTTGGCCACGTGATGTATTTGAAGAGGATGTCTGAATTGTAACTGTAACCCCCCCATCTCAAAAATCACAAACACCACATTTGCAGACGCGCGCATGAAACCGCAGAGGCGTCTCCAAGATGCGCTCTTCTGTGCGCACGCACAAAGACTTCTGTTTAGTTTCTTATACACACCCTGTGAACACACACACACATGCATGCACACACACACACACACACGCACACACACATGCATACACACACATGCAGTGGCGCATCAGCACGAGCTCAAGTTGCATTCCTGCAGAATCAGCTGAAATCAGAACATCCTAAACCTGATCTGAGACCAGCAGAAACGCACAACTTAAGATACGCACCCAGCAGTTTGAGCACCTCCTTAATGACCACTGATCGATTGATGAATTAGGCTAATTGATCGATTTAACGGATGGATTTACGAGACAATGAGCGATTTGGCGGTTAAAGCACGAATCTCGAACACTGCGCCATCCCGAGAAACCAAGTATAACACATATTTATGTTATATTACTAATAAAAATAAAAATACGCAGTGTGGTTTTTAATTGAACATTGTTTTTATCTCTAAACTGTATATGTTGTATTCTTGTACCTTTTCCCAGCAGGTGTTTGATCTGTCAGAGTCACAGGTCAGGCAGATGTTTTCTGTCTCCAGCTGTTTCTCACACCACACAGATATATCCACTAAATTCCTCCGCGGGGACTCGACCCGGTTCCGCATCAGCAACCATCAGCCAAAAAAAATAAAATTAATCCAAATCCACTTTTCTGGTCCCAGGGTGTCGGAACGGAACTGCTCCTGATCCTGACAGAGAAGCGGTAAATTCCTCCAAACAGCAGGTCTGACGCTCCGGTTCAAACGCAGGTGTCGGTTCGACTCCCCCAGTCGAGGATGACAGTCCGGGGCCCGGGTCCCTCTCCTCCCAGAGACAGTTCTCAGATCAGTGTGTTGGACTGGTCACCACAGTAAAAACATGTTGACACGAGTCATTTAAAAGGACCGAAGTCACTGACGCGCTTCTGTTCGCTTCTCGCTGCTCTGCGAAGTGCGCGCTGCGACGCGGAGCGGCTGTCCTGCGTCACGGCAAACACAGGAGGCTCTCTGGCTCATCACACCAGCCGAGTCCTGGCTGAGGGGAGGCTGGGAGTCTCGTCAAGTTCTCCGGTCACAGTGCCGGTCTCAGGTCTGAGCGGAGACAACATGCTCCTCCTGGTCCTGACGGAGAGGAAAGCGCGTCCGGACAAAACGCACGCGGCCAGTGAGGAGGAGCGGCTGTGCGGCTCGCGCAGTAACAGATGAAGTTAATCAGCTTCATCATGTAGTCTGTCAGAGAGAGAAGGAGCTGAGGGTTAAAAGTGCAGAGATGGAGACAGAACGCCCCCAGGCGGACACAGACCGACACTACACAAACAGATGTTGAAGTTCTCTTGGCTGAATTAAATAGGAGCTTTCCATCTACAAGTTGCAGTGAAGAAGTCAGTGATCTGACTGATGAGTTTGACAACACAAATTCTTATTAATATCGATTCAATATAGGCTCACTTTAAAGTCTCTCCACGTTTTAAGGCAACAACTGTCTTTTAAAGATGAAACTACCTTTAAGTGTACTAAACCTTGAGGGACGGACATGACAAATTAGACTCTGACCTTGTATTAGTATGAACTGTATAATTGATAAACAAAACTATCTTCAGATTAATATTTTTGTTAATATCTATATATAATATATATTCCTAAATATAAATGTGTGAATATGGACTTGAGGGCCATCAGTACAGATCATCAGTCTTGAAGAGTCCTCTGTCTAAAACATACATAATTAATGTCATTATTACAGATGATGCAGTGCTTACAAGATGTTTCTTAATATTTTCACATTATTTGGATGTACAATAATTTCAGTACCCAATATAGATCCAATTTCTGTGACTTTTATTGGTATATTCTAAATAATCTGTTATTAATTATTGAAATACATGAAAGAATTCAACAAATTAAAACTTTATTAATGCTATATTTTAGAAAAAAAAAGAGCAGGAAATAGAATGTTGACCTCTGAGGTTTAAGAGTTGGCTGCAGAAATAGGTTATGTCAACACTGTATAATAAGTAACATGCAGCAATAAAATCAAGGGATTTAGAATATTTACACAGACCAAAGGCTAAAACCGAAAGTGATGTATTTAACATGAAGATCCCACTTTATAATGCAGATAAGTGGCCTTCAAATATTTAATGTTGGGAGGGACTGAGTACTTTAAAATAACTGTTGGCTTAGAACTTGGAACAAAGATTCTCAGGTTTGAGTAAAGGCAATATTCTAGTCTCTATGTTGAGATTTTCAAAATAAAAGTGTTGTTATAGATCTTCTGCGCCAATGTGGATTTTGCAGAGGTAGAAAGTAATTAAAGCAAACATCACTTTTTCTAATTGACAATAGTTTCCTTCAAAATCCACAGTTTGAACAAATGTTATCCCAAATAATTCACTGTTCTTCACCACAGATTCACAGAGGCCTTTTGTTGTAAATAATGAATTAAGCCTAGATTTCTTAGAATTTCAGTTCTTTTCCAGCAATGATCAGTAAGAAATCTACGACATAAAAAAAGACAGTGAACAGTGTGGAAACTGCACAAAACTGAAATTACAGTTTTAAAAGAACACTGGATTTTTTTTTTCATGTTGTTTGTAATTGTATGTTCTCTGGCTGCTAAGAAAAGAGACAAAATCTAAAGTCTTCCAAAGTTGGTCAGTTATTTTTTTACAGAGGCAATAAAGCTTCTCTGAGAGGAGGCGTCACGACCTGGCTTGTCGGCCACGATAAAAAATGTGGAGACACAGGTTCATTGTTAGGTTTAACCAAATATATTTAAATCATACAGTTTAAGGCCGACGCCAGTAAAGCAAAACGCGACTCCCATGGGATCGAAGTCGGGGCGAGAGGAGGGGCTAAGGGCTGTGACTGCCAGGTCTTAAGGGATCAGGGAGACTGGCAAGGTGCTTCTGGCTACCCATATTGAATACCGCCCACTAAGGTACCTGCAGAGAACAGAAAAGCAACAACACAAGGGAAAAACGCAAAGCAGGCCCTACAGTAGCAGGCGGCCATCACAGAGGAGCAACTCTTGGGAGGAAAAGCTTCATCATTATATTTCCTAAAATGAAAGTGAAAGGTTTTTAAGAGTGTCAGCAGACCTGCAGTCGACACAAGTCTCTCTGATGCTCAAGATAACTTCAACTGAATCCATCAAGTTTTCTCCGAGCAAAACAGCAGAATCGCTGACAAACACCGGTGAGTAAACTGACACACAAACACAAAATACACTAAATATTTCCTCAAAAATGACTTAAGATCGGAATTTGTCTTTTTTTTTCTTTTTTTTTTACCTATTTTACAATAAAAAAGCATTTTGCTGTTGAAATGTCATTTTTTAATAAAACCAACACGTAAATTTTGACATATCTACGAAACAGGTAAAAAAACAAACCACAGTGACTTCATTCCTCGCTGTTAAGGTTACACACAATACGGTCACAGACTGTCTTAGAATTTTTTTCCATACTGTTTCTTCTCTGTAATGGAAAAATCCACTTTGATGCTGCTACATCATAATTATTGATTTCGTTATACCATATGTGACAAGAAAGAGTGAGATCCATAAGAAAGATTAAATAATCTTGTCCTACTAAAAGTTTACCACACCACCTTAGATGGCCTTTGGAGAGTCCAAAGTACTAAGAGATATATCTCAATTTCCATACCTGCCTATAAAGACATAAAGCAGGTGTTTTAAGACTTTATAGCTGTAATCCACTTTGGTTAAGGACACATTTCTATTGTTTTCATGTT
This sequence comes from Ctenochaetus striatus, assembly GCA_034780835.1. NCBI lineage: Eukaryota > Metazoa > Chordata > Actinopteri > Acanthuriformes > Acanthuridae > Ctenochaetus > Ctenochaetus striatus. The sequence goes on along the minus strand of JAUZTA010000028.1, from coordinate 25,347,761 downwards.
GGGCTGTCACAGGTAAAGTGAAGAGGGACCCAAATGCAAAAAACAACACAAGGAATACTAAAAAAAAGTAAGCCTTTACTAATAAACAAAAGCTGTTCCAAAGCAAAAACAACTACAAGATCAAAAAGGAAAAGATGTTCAAAAAAAACCCTAAAAAATAAGAAAACCAAAAATAAAAACAACAACAACAACAACAAAAGGCAGGACTAGACCATTTTATATGAACTTTGGGGATTCCAAAGTACAGCCACAGAACAGTGTTGGATTTCATGTTAAAATTTGCCTATGGGCGGTAATATGGGTGCTTTACAACTTCTTGTTACACACCTCGCTGATAAACTTTGAGAGGGATAGTTCTGTTTTACAGGTACAGAACCACATTCAGTGTCCCACCTCAGCAAGATCCCGGTTTGCAGAAGCAGCAGAAATTTCGGTGTAGGAATCTCACCAATAAACTGCTGTGGACAGAGACTGTTAAAGGAAGGAGGACATTTGAATGAAATATAGCCTAATATTATTAGCCTGGCAAGATAGCCTTAAAACATATAAGAATGCCCTTTGCACTGCTAGAGGAGCCTATTATTCAACATTAATAGAGGTTAAC
>JAUZTA010000028.1:25221311-25235509 GCA_034780835.1 Ctenochaetus striatus | reverse complement strand
GAAGTGGATGGAGGATCCTGGCTAGGACTCCGTGTGGAGGGAAGGCACTGAGGGGCAGAGCATGCATGGGAAACATCTCTGCCTCTGCTGTTTCAGCTCAGTGTGTCGGGTTGTAGTCAGGTTTCTATTTTTCATACAGCCTGGTGGCCAAGAAATGTTTACACTTTACAGTTTTGCAAATTAAGGATTCGCGTTATTTTTGCACATGTAATGTCATCAGTGCTCTTACATGTTCATATCAGTGTGACACAGTTCTGATTATACGCAGCCTTTTTTTCCCATCAGGAGGTTGAAGTGGATGATGGTGACATCAAGGTGAGAAGGCTGCAAAGCAACAGACCAGTGATTTAGATCATATGAAGGTCGACCGTCTCTATTCTGAAGCAAACATCGGGACATTTGCAGCCATTTTTATGGCGACCAAAACAGAGCCCTTTTGTATGTGACAAAGAGATTTTGATCCATGTTTCTGGTGTTTTAACTGACTTGCCTAAAAAAAAAACAACTCCATTAACCAGGAAGAGCTCGGCAGGCAAACAAAGAAACACAAACATCAGGAAAGTCATATGAGCATCTCTGACGCTGAGAGGAACCGCAGGGGAAATAAACTCCTGCTGAACATCAAACACTCAGACCGTCATTTAATTTTAATGAGTTCATTTTAATCAGGCCTGTGATGTTCACTGACGTGCAGTAGAATAAAAAGCTGTCGGTGCTGTCGTTGACACAGAGCTGCGTTTTCTCCTGCAGGGCCGCTGAAGGTCTGTTGACGGTGGATGAAGCCCAGAAACAGGAATAAAGAAGTTTCAGTAGGTCTGCAGTTTTTTAAGACAGTTTTTATTGTTTTTAAGGACTACTCAAGTCTGCAGAGATGATTAATTTTTTCTTGGAAAATCAGTTTACCCTCAAGACTCAACAAAAGCTGCATCATCAGAAGTTACTTGTTTGTTCAGGAGCTCCTCACACAGCTGTCTGTGGTTCAGTTACACAACACTGAGATGGAAATCTGAAAGTTTCAGGTCACATAATAAACACAACCTTTTTTTAATCTCTAAACTTTCTTCACATCACACAAAAGTTGGTGATCCATTCAGAAGCTTTAATGCAGCAAACACGACCATCTGTGTCAGCGACCTCAGTCTTGAGATCAGGCTGAGACCTTCGTCCTCCTTTGAGATGGCATCCTGAAGTTTTTTTTGCCAGTACTTCACTTGAAAGTCACCCACAGCTGCACAAATCCGGTTTTGTCCCTTCAGACCTTCACAGCTGCAGAGCGGATCATCTGTGACACCCTGAGTCTGTTGAATGAGCCGTTACGTCTGGATGTTCTGTCGGAGGTGGAGCGTGTACACGGCGCGAGGCTGAGGGACGTAGATCAGCCCGGGATGCTTCTTCCTCAGGACGCCGTCGTTCCACAGACAGACGACCCAGATCGCCACCAGAACCAGGGCTGCAGAGAAACTGAAACCAGAGAGCTTTAACTTCTCTGCAAAAACATTCTTTTACATCTGCACTAAGAAACTGGATTCACTCCCACTTTATCATCTGGTCACTTCTTGTTGTTTCTGGTAAAATGACCCAATGTCAAGGATCAGCTGTCATCAGATTCAGTTTCTGCTGTTTGTTTCCACACAAACAGTTCAAACTGTAATCCTGAATGTTCAGCTTTAAAAATGAGTGTTTTCACTGAAAATGTAGCAGAGGTTCATAACCTCATCGAGCAGCCGGTGGTCATGTGTACCTGGAGAGCAGGAAGAGGCCGTTGCCGTCGGGAACCATGCCCCGCCTCCTCTGATGCATCACTGTGGCGGCCATGGCGAAGAGGGTGAAGGTGAAGAGGATGAAGGTCTGCCCCTCAGTGATCAGGTACCTGATCAGAGAAACAGGGGGTCAGTGGGTGTGTGTGCACGGTGCTGTGAGCTCAGAGTCACAGGTTCAATCCCCTCTATGTTTTCTAAACAAAACATCAGCAACAGTAGCTAACTTTGTGTTGTCGCAGGACTTTGGCAGACCAGAGGAAAATCATTCACAGATGCTGAACTGATCCAAGCAGACCGACTGCACTGACTGAATCTTTCTAAAATCACATCATCAGAAACATCGTCACATAAATCCCCAAAATACTGTAGTATTTTGAGCCATATAACTCCTCTTCCTCCTTACTCCTAAAATTTATTTTTAAAGATTACATTGACAACAAAGTGGCTATAAAAAATAGGTATAAGACACTGTGTGACGAGGTGAAACCTGCTCTGAAACTAAGAAGTTACAATCAGCATGTGAAGGATATTTAATTTTTATTCAAAGAGCAACAACTCTTCAACAGCCAACAGGGTTTTTCTGCTTTCATCCTTAAGTGCTGTCCTCATTGAGTAAAGTAATTAGTCAGCAACACCTGAGAACTACCTGATGAATTATTACTAACACCTGGACACACACACACACACACAGCTTCAGGTGTCTGTGTGTTCATCAGACACTAGTTTCAGTTTGTTATCTGCTGACATGCAGTCGGACGTCACCACTGATGGTTGATGATGCACTCAGGAAAACCAGCTGTTGCCAAGGCGACGCATACCAGTGATCCAAACAAACAAACAGGGATTGAACCTGTGAGCTCGGTAACAGGACAGACCGGCTCTCTGTGAGCCTGCAGTTAGCAGTCTGACCAGTAGTAGGCAGCGTTGGGGACAAGAAGCATCCACGCTGCCGTTGGCATCTTCTCCTCCTGTTTCCTGTGACTGAAGCAACCACTGAAGAAGAGGAAGAGGACGAGGAAGAGAGGAACATACCTGCAAGAGGAAGAGCAGCCACAGCTGATTCCAGATGAGACAAACACTCCACTCACACTGCCAAACCTTTTTCAGGCTGCATTCATGTCAACTCGAGAAACATCAGTCAACCAAAATACTGATCACTTTTACGTCCCACTTCAGTCAAATCAGGAGCATCTTCAGGTGTTTACATTTTTTCTGTCAGATGTTAAAGTCCTGTTCTTGACTTTGCTGCATTTTCCTGGAAACTTAGAGTTCAGTTTAAGATTTTACATTAAAAACTACAGTTAGCAGCTGTTTGAAGATACCAACCTGTTCAGACATGAACCAACATATTTATGAAGGTGTTTTGTTTTTTTTGTTTGTTTTTTCAACTTGTACTTTCACAAGGAACCAATGAGCTTGGAGCTTTAAAACACAGGCAAGAAGAAGTCCAACAGTACTGAGAGACGCACTAAATATAATTTAAAAAATTTCTTTTAATCTTTTTCTGACAAAACAATCTTATGGTGTAAATGTGCCGAACATTCTTCACAGTTTGGGAAGTTCTTACCACATCAGATGACCGACAGTGTCGTCAAAGTAAAGCAGAAGTTCGAAGGCATCGATCTGCAAAACAAAACAGTAATCTTCATTCTAATGAACCTGAGTCTTTGTCAGAGATTCAACAGATTGTTTTGTCTTTAAAAATGAAATCCTGCCTATAAAAATGCTTCTTGCTTCTGACCCAGCTTTGGTGGGTCTGTTTCATTAATATCCATCTGACGTTAGTCACATATTCACAGATCAGTGTAATTCAGTTGCCGTATCTTTTAAATTTCAGTTAAAATGTTTCATTAATTTATTTTTTAAAAACTGTTAAAAAGACCATCAAGTAACCAGAAAGTCACAAAGTCACATTTTTTAATCTGCAGCTAAAATACATTCCCAAAGATTTACATTAAATTACAGATCTGTAGTTTCGGTAAAGGCTAAAAGCATCAGGGTCAAACCTGTTTCCATTGGCTGCTGAAAGGCATTCTGGGAAATATAGAAAGTTGGGCGTGGTCACAAGTACAACAGGCCACGCCCACATCATATATGACAAGTGTTTGATGATTTTTCTGATGCAGCACCAACCAGGGAGGGCTGCAGGTTCTCCATCACTGGATTCTCTCTGACCGACAGGTGCAGCTGGTAGCCAATCAGCAGCAGCCGTCGCATGATGGAGTCAGCCGCCAGGTGGATGCTGGTTCCCATGACGACAGCGATGATGCCGAGGTGGACAGCTGGGCGGGGCAGCATCCTGGGGCTGCGCTCAAGCATCTGTAGGGACAGATGTTTGTGACGTGACAGGAAATAAAAAATGTCGGTTTCTGTGAGTTTGTTATTCAGTGTGTGAAGCCACGTGTCACGTCTCTGTTACTCTGAGCAGCGTGAGCGGCGTGCTGATGATGTACAGAGTGTGGAGGCCTTCTGCAGCACCGGGTCGGTTCAGAGGAAACCAGTCTGCTGGAAGGAAGAGCTGCAGAAAGATGCAGAAAGCAGGAAAAGTCGTTTAAGTTCTTTCTCTCCTGTACAGGATGTCATTTTTCCACCAGGGGTCTCTCAGTACAATAATGTAAGAAAGTTTGATGATGTCCTGAAGTAGGGAGAGATCATGGGAGCTGTTATCTTCATTTCATTTCAGATGGGATGGTTTTTTGTCCCGCAGCACTAAACAGCAGTTATCATCTGGTTACCGTGACAACAGGCTGGCCCACATCCAGGATCCAGTTCTGGACGGTGAACCAGAGCCAGAGGTCCAGGTGGAACCGAGGCTTTGGCAGAACCTTCTCCATCTCTGCAGAACCAGCCGACCTGCTGCAGAACACAGAGACACAGATTCACAAAGAGCCTCCATTCAGCTGAACTGACCTCGGATTCATCAGAGCAGCAGATAAACCTGCACTCGGCGACAGCGACTGACATCCTGGAGGTATTTTGCAGTGAAGGAAAGCTTGAATCCTGCAGTGCATGATGGGATTTATCTAAAACCTGCTGGCAAGGCAACTTATTGTCATACTGCTTTCTGTCTGTGTTGACTGAAGGAAAAATGTGAAAAACATGTTAACATGCTGAAGTTTAGGTTATTTAAGTAAGTTCTGGGTGTGATGAAGCTGCATTTCTCAGAAAAACGTTTTTTACATTGAAACTACGTTTGAGTGTTGAAGGTTTGATGGACTTCAGGCACAAAAGTCACTGGGCTCAGGTTCAGAATAAGTTTATATTCTGGCTTCAGATACTCTGTTTTCTTTCCACAAACATGTCTGAGCTGCACAACTTCAGAGTGACGACGTTCTCGACGGATCTGCACAGAGGAGGTTTTTTTAAAAAGGTGCAAACAGCGGAGAGCGCTGAACGGAGCTGAAGCTCGTGAAAGTCGTGACCTGACGAACGCTCTCCTGCCAGAATCCTCAAAACTCTGTGAGAGTGGATTTCCTCCTCTAATCTGATCTGTTCATCTGTCTCACATCCAGCAGAGGACAGATGTTCTGCTGCTTTCACTGTGACACAGCTGTCATCACGTCGTCAGGTTTGTGACATCAGCAGCCTCAGAGGCTACGAATGTTGGAAACCTGCAGGCGAACCAAACTCAGACCTCTGCCTCTTTTTACAGACAAATGCAAACTAAAGGAGAAGATGATTGTTCATATTTTCTACTGCTCTGAGATGGACAGCAGGCGGCATCTTCAGTCAGTGCAGTTAAACCTTTGAAGAAGAAGAGGACGTCATTAAAATGTCTCAAATGATGGAAAACATGATGGAAATCCAACGTTTCTGCTTCATGTTTGAATGTGAGGAAGGTCACAGCCTCCTCTTCACACACATCTGAAGTCTTCAGCTCGTCAGTTTAAATGATAAGTGACATTCAAGTCCAAAGATTCATGAAGTTTTCAAGACTGTCGATGTTTTTGTCCAAAGTCACATTTTTTTTTTTTTAATTTCAACACTTTTCAATTTCTTTTTGCATAAACTGAAAATGCACATAAAAACAGGAGGATGGAAACAAACTTGGTGTTTGAAATGAACAATGTGGCACTTTTTCTCCTAAAAGATTGAAGCTCCAACTCTCTGTTTTCTCCTGAGAGTTACTGACGATCCTCATAAAGTTACAGCCCATCGAACAAAAGAACATCCAAGGAATCAGGCCAGTTTGAATTAACATGGCAGAGTTCATGAGGAGAGACATCACATCAGCAGTTAATAACGGATGAAACTGAAGATAAAAACTTGATTTTACCAACCTGAACATGAACGTTGCTGAGTTCTGTCTCCTCCGGATGGATGTCTGCATCTCACTTTGCAGTTCACCGTCTGTTTGTCACCCTGAGATCAAACTGAAGCGCTGTGAGTGACCGCAGGCCGAACACCTGACAGTAGAGCTAATTAGATCGACTGTAGTCAGAATCCTGGTGCCGTCCTTCCATCAGTTCTGTTGGTGAGCTTTCAGGTCTAAATCCTCCTCAGTGGTGTTTTCAGACTTCTCCCTCCTCGTTGCTGCCCCGTTGCCCTTGAACTGAGGCAGAACTGAGTCCTTTGATAATAAACACCGCAGCCTCTGTGCACGAGCTGAACTGCAGGTTGATCTGCAGGCAGATAAGCTGGTAATCTGTATAAACCTCCTCCCAATTTTTATTAGACAGCATTAATCTGGGTTCAGATGGACACAGTTAGAAGCTTATGCTCCAGCTGAGCTTCAGTGCAAAGATCATGAATCCAAACATGTTTGAATGTGGCTGAAGGAAAACTGGGGCAAATGACAGAGGGATGAAGAGGCCGCAGCCTGAGACCACACGTGACTGATCACAGGTGATGTACATCAGCTATGGTCAGAAAAATCAGTCCCACACAGTTTTATTTAATATTTCTCTCTGTTAACAACCAGTCAACAAACTGTTGAACTAAAATAAATTCAAATTCAGCAGATCGTTAAATTGTGACTGTCAGTTCGCTCACTGACTGTGACATGTAATCAACCAAACTTACAAAAACTGAAGTGTGTTGATGTCAGATGCAGTGTTCTGATACAATATTTAACTGTCTGGTAAATGCATATATATTAACATCCATCCATCCATCCATTTTCTATACCGCTTAATCCTCTGCAGGGTCGCGGGGGGGGCTGGAGCCTATCCCAGCCGGCATAGGGCGAAGGCAGGGGACACCCTGGACAGGTCATATATATCAACATATTACTGAAAAAAGTCAGTGGGTCAGACGCTGAGTTTAGTCCTGTCTGATGATGCAGCGTGAACAGAGCTGAGTGACTCTGCAAAACATCTGGAAGCAGCGATCACAGAAAACTTTGTGACCTGTTTCATCTGAAGTTTGATTCAAAGCAGCGGCTCCTGAGAGCAGAAACCCTGCAGCCTCTCAGCTCTCAGCCCTCCGACAGCCACAAAATATAGAAAATGTTTAAATCTTATTCTTAAAATCCTTCTGGGTGAACCTCAGAGCTGCTGCCGCTGCTGAAGGGGACAAAACTGCATCTCTTTAGCCCATAAATGTTACACTGACAGGATTTTATAGATCTGTTTACAGTCATTTACACTTTCTTATATAAATATATTTTATCAACAAAACAATCTCACCTCACAGTTAAGTAGGAGCTTTCAGTCACATGGAAGGAAATTAAAGCAAATTAATGTCACAAGTAAATCCAAGAATGACTTTAGTTTCTGAACACCTGGATGACCTGACAGCTTCTAGTTTTTCTAAGTTTTAAAGCAGATATTTATACGAGTGTATGGATTAAATGTGTTGCTTATCCAGTGCACTGACCATGGGAAGTTTCTAAAAATGCTGCACATGTAAAATGCAGGTAAATGGTGTTAATATTTTTTTTCTGTGAATTCTGTGAAAGTAATAACCAACGGAGATGAAACAAATATTGCAAACTCAAACATAAAATATATTATTTGAAAGAACGGATCAAACTGAGTGAAAGTTATAAACGATTGAGAAAAAAATACTTTGATGAAAAAAATGTAAGTAAACGATTTAAAAACGTTTGCTTTGAGTAAACATGTTTTGCTACTTTATTGTTTAATTCTTGCTATGAATAATTAACCTGTTTTATATATTCTATCTTTTTGATGTTTATTTTTATTCTTTGCATTGTGTGAAGCGTAAATAAAGTTTTCTATAAAAAAATGAACCAGAGCGCTGATCAGCTTCATCTCGGAGTGGAACGTTTATGAGCGGCAGAGTTCCAGTCGGAGGTGTTTTCACGTCGAACAGTAACTTCCGGTGACTGGGTAACGAAAGGCGAAAGTGCTAGTGTCTGTTTGTTTTTAAATTTTAGCGTTTGTGGAGTGTTTTTGGACAAAGTAATCATCAGGGGGGGAGTTTTATAAGGTGAACAAACAGATATCGTTTCCCTTTAATCAAACTTGGAGCTGCAAAGTGTCGGTTTGTTGACCAGCTCGCGAACGTTAGCACGCTAGCCGAACGGCTAGCTGGCTCAGCTGACGGCTGATTCTCGGCGTCCGGAGACAGAAACCCAACGGCTGGACGCTCAGTTCGGACAATTAATCTGTTCAGCTTCAGCAGTCGGGATAAGTGTCGTTTCTCCTGTGGCCATAACGGAGAAGCTACGTTTTCCATGTGTGCACTGGGGCCGGTTTCGACATTTTAATGGGAGGCGGCTTGCTTTGGAGTATTGGACACTGCGGGCGCCAGTTGCGAAGAAAGCGGAGGTCCTGGCTACCTGTGGGGCTCAGATGGAGTCTCTGGCCGGCTACGTGTACAAGGCAGCCAGCGAGGGCCGAGTCCTGACCCTGGCCGCGCTGCTGCTCAACCACCCCGAGGCGGAGACCCAGTACCTGCTGAGCTACGTGACCCAGCTGGCCGGGCAGAGGTCCACCCCCCTGATCATCGCAGCCCGGAACGGGCACGACAAGGTGGTCCGGCTGCTCCTGGACCATTACAGAGTGGATACCGAACAGACCGGCACGGTTCGGTTCGATGGGTAAGAGCTGCCACAGTCACTTTTTTATGCTGTCAGATGTTTAGTTAAAGATTAAGTTTTATTGAACCATAAAGATCATTTTGAAATGTTTTGCTCGGGTTTGAGACCTGCTTCTGTCCCGGTGCGCTACATGTGAACGGAGGATTACTGTTTAATTTAAAGTTACATTAAATAACAACAGTTTACTCACAAACAGAAAGTCTGATCAGATTCAAATGTTAAGATTTCAGATTTTGTTTATTTGAGACAAAGTTCTTCTGTTTAGTTTGTGTTATAGTATTTGAAACCTTTGTTTGGTTTCGTCAGAACACTTGTATATTTCTCAAGGTGAGCCGTCTGAAAGGCTTTAAGTTACCGTGCTGAAACTTGTTCAACCCGTCTCTAAAACTGTAAGAATAGGAAACAATAACAGCTTAAACGAGACCAAACACAGAAACCTGCTGCTGAAACTTTCAGCTGGTTTGTCTGGCTGGCCACGCCCACCCAGTGACGTCACATCTGGTGTTTTGACCCAGTTTTGAAATGAAGTATTTTACCCTGACAGGGTGGTAAAAACACAGCTCTTGTGTCAGGTTCAGAAGTTACTTGGTTGATTCATCCAAATAGTTTTGCCTCCCCAAAGACAGATTTGTGTTTGTGTTTCCTTCAGTTCTTCAGTTGTTCACATGGAAGTTAAATCAGGTTTGTCATTAGAGGTCCCGCTCTTCCAATCAGGTCTGCTGTGAAAACAAGGTGCTAAAGTTCTGAATGAGGCCACCTCAACCTGCAGGAAACCCAGGAACAATAAAGATAACACCACGATTTACTGTACGGACACTGTAAAATGTGTCATAAAGTTTACACAACTTTGTTTTTCACTTACTCACATCTTGAGATCAAGACACAAAAAAATCAAAGTTCTCTGATCTTTAGAACAACCTGAATATTTAACCTGCTGTCCGTCTCCTTTCCATCCTGCAGCTACGTCATCGACGGGGCCACGGCGCTGTGGTGTGCAGCCGGGGCCGGACACTTTGAGGTGGTGCGCCTGCTGGTGAGTCACCATGCAAACGTCAACCACACCACGATCACCAACTCCACCCCTCTGCGGGCCGCCTGTTTCGACGGGCGGCTGGACATCGTCCGCTACCTGGTGGAACACAACGCCGACATCAGCATCACCAACAAATACAACAACACCTGCCTGATGATTGCCGCCTACAAAGGCCACACGGATGTGGTGAAGTTCCTGCTGGAGCAGGGGGCCAACTCCAACGCCAAGGCCCACTGCGGGGCCACCGCCCTGCACTTCGCAGCCGAAGCAGGACATCTGGAGATAGTGAAAGAGCTGGTTCGCTGTCAGGCTGCCATGGTGGTGAACGGACACGGCATGACGCCACTGAAGGTCGCCGCAGAGAGCTGCAAAGCAGACGTGGTGGAGCTGCTGCTGGCGCACGCCGACTGTGACCCGCACAGTCGCATCGAGGCTCTGGAGCTTCTGGGCGCCTCGTTCGCCAACGACCGGGAGAACTATGACATCCAGAGGACGTATCACTACCTGAGCATGGCCATGATGGAGCGTTACCGGGACTCACAAAGCATCATCACCAAGGAGCTGCTGCCGCCCATCGAAGCCTACGGGGGGCGCTGTGAGTGTCGGACACCTCAAGACCTGGAGGCCATCCGGGTGGACAGAGACGCTCTGCACATGGAGGGGCTGATGATCCGGGAGCGAATCCTGGGCTCAGACAACATCGACGTGTCGCACCCGATCATCTACCGCGGTGCCGTCTACGCTGATAACATGGAGTTTGAACAGTGCATCAAACTGTGGCTTCACGCGCTGCGTCTGAGGCAGAAAGGCAACCGGAACACACACAAGGACCTGCTGCGCTTCGCCCAGGTGTTCTCCCAGATGGTCCACCTGAAGGAGCAGGTGTTGGCCTCCGCTGTGGAGCAGGTGCTGAGCTGCAGCGTCCTGGAGATCCAGCGAAGCATGGCTCGAGTCGACACGGCGACCGAATCTGAGCTGCCTCAGGCGATGGACAACTACGAGTCAAACGTTTTTACCTTTCTGTACCTCGCCTGCATCTCCACCAAGACCACCTGCAGCGACGAGGAGCGCGCCCGCATCAACAAGCACATCTACGACCTGATCCAGCTGGACCCGCGGTCGCGTGAAGGCTCCTCTCTGCTCCACCTCGCCATCAGCTCCAGCACGCCGGTCGACGACTTCCACACCAACGATGTCTGCAGCTTCCCCAGCGCCCAGGTCACCAAGCTGCTGCTGGACTGCGGCGCGCAGGTCAACGCCGTCGACAACGAAGGCAACACCCCGCTGCACGTCATCGTCCAGTACAACCGGCCCATCAGCGACTTCCTGACGCTGCACGCCATCATCATCAACCTGGTGGAGGCCGGCGCCCACACGGACATGACCAACAAGCAGAAGAAGACGCCGCTGGACAAGAGCACCACGGGCGTGTCGGAGATCCTGCTGAAGACGCAGATGAAGATGAGCCTCAAGTGCCTGGCGGCGCGCGCCGTCCGGCAGCACCAGATCACCTACCGCAACCAGATCCCCAAAACGCTGGAGGAGTTTGTGGAGTTTCACTGAAACGGACCTGAGATCTGCAGGACACGAGACGAGGACTCGCCCTTCGTTCTTTTTTAAGAGTTTCTTAGAATTTTCTAACAAATCAAAATGGTGCTGAGGATCATTAGAGCATTTTTATAAAAAAAAGAGTGTGGGTTGCTTTTTTCTATTTTAAGTATTAATTGCCAAAAGTCTCCGCAGCCACTGACGGCAGCCTGTCTGTCTCTCCGTCTCACTGCGCTGATGTGCAGATCGACTCTGCAGAAACTGGCAGCAGGTTGGTGAGAGCCGAGAGGACGGCAGTGACATCACCGCGCTGCTTCTTGTTTTGCCTTATCTCCGTGCGAGGGAGCCGCCGTGTTCGCCATGTAACTGTGATTCTACAGTGTGAGTGTGATGGAGAAAACTGGAGCGTCTGAATGAGTGAATGAGTGAACGAGTGTGTGCAGAGAAGCACAGAGACGAGCGGCCTCGCCTGCTTTCATGCGTTCAGCCCACAGATCAGCCGTCACACATTCTGATTATTTATTATTACCAGAAAACGTTTTTACTGTAACAACGACAGACTGATGGGAGAAGAAACAGAACAAGGACTCTTGATCGCTGGACAGAATTTAAACTAACAACCAGGTTTTTATTTCATAAAAGTTTCAAAATAAGTTAAATTTTTACCAGTAAACCCTTTAAAATAACTTGAGAGGAGATTTTTTTCACTGAAGCTTCACTTTGTTGCCTAAAGTAAGCAGACGCCCTTCAGTTCTAAACAACAAAAAACTATTTTAGAATAAATTCTTTTGGTTGTGACCCTAAAAAGATGAAACATTGTTGTGAGACCCATCACAGGTTGAATTAGTCTTTGATTTGAGATCAGGTCATAAAAAAGAGATTTTTTCCCACTGAGCTGTTAAATATGACTCACCTGAAATCAGCGAGCACAGCTGAAACTTTGGGTTTCATAAAATTCTTCTGTGTTTGTAAAAGTGAAAGCTGTGAAAAGTTGTTGAGGCTGTTAAAGAAACTCACTGATGTGGTTCCACAGTCACATGTTCAACTTTTGCAGGTCAGGTTTGGGTGTCCACATACTTTTGGCCATGTTGTGGGTTTTTTTGTTTTGTTTTTAACCATTGAAGCCAAATATCTTCTGAACAGGATACTGACGTTTTGATTCTGCTCTCACTCACGTGTGCTTTTATTTTGGAACATTCGGCGGAACACACGAATGTTCTCTCTGAGAAAAAATCAACGTTTTAATTTTTAAAAAAAGATGTTTTTAATAAACATTTGAGTTTTGGGCGTTGATGTCGATGTCGGCTGGTTTCCGTTGGTCCTCGGTGTCGCTGCAGCAGCTTCACTTTCGTCCAAACTTTGGTTTTCAGGCTGTAAAACATCACAGAGACGTTTAAACGTCCGGGCCGAGGTCAGATTCAGGTGATCATGTCCAGAATGAGTCGTGTTGTTTTGCCAAAGTTCTCCGGTCTGTGATCAATATGTCGACTCGATCAGCTCTGATCAGGTTTCTGCTGGAATGTGAAAATAAGACTTTAGTTTTTTTGAACTATGATTTAGTCTTTGAAGCATAAACCCTTTTTTTAAACTAGTTTCTGTGACTTCACGCCTGTTATTTCTTAACTCGTGAGGATCTGGTCGTCACTTTGGTTGATTTAGAGTTTTTTTGTTAGACTTCCTGTTGAGTTTGGGATCATGTCTGCAGCTTTCCACCTGCGCCGCAGCGTCGGACAGCACAGGAAGTTCGGTGAGATTCGGCTCATTGCTGCGTTTTCTTTTTCAGCTCAAGTCTCCCCTCGTCAGCTGAGCTTCAGTGTTTCTGTTCCAACACCAGTTTGTGCCTCGTGTCTCCGTTACATTCAAGCAAAAGAAAATCTTTCGTCCACTACAAAATAATTAACATCTTAAACCAAATTTTCAAACTTTGCTTCCAAACCAGGAAGGTGAAACAGAGCGAGATGAGACTGAACGTTCGGTGAGATGGAGGCTGCTGAACGATTAACAGCTGAATTTACAGCAGACGGGTCCAAACGTGAGACAGAACAGTTTAAAATCCTGTAAATTAATAATCACTGAAGATTTGCTAACGGCTGCTAACAACCACATCAGAATGTGTTCTGATGGTTTATGAGTGCTGAAAATTCAGAGTTCAGTTTCATTCAGTTTCTCACAGAACTGCAGGTTAAAGGTTTTGTTTTGTTTGACAGAACAAGATGAAACTTCATATCCAGCCTCGCAGAAAGGAAATATGTTTGAATTCTTTCCCCTGTGCAGAACACAGAATAGTTTTCATCCAGAGGATCCGTTTCCTGGCAGGACGTCGATTTATCTGAGTTTTCTGTGGCTCGGACTCGATGAATATCACTGCTGATGTTAAACTCATCGGATCTTTTGTTTTCTAAACCTACAAAGGGAAAAACATCTGAAAAACCAACCAGACACTCAGAGTTCTGTGGCATCTCTGTTTTAAAGGTGTTTCGGATCCTTCATGTGACCTGCAGTGTTCAAACTTCCTTCTGCTCAGTAAAACAACCTGAACGTTTCGGTTCGAGCTCGAAGCTCCTTTGATGGCTTTTAACCGACTGCAGACTCTTTAACAACTGCAGGTGATTTCTTTCCAAAGAATTTATTCACCATTTATTCAAAATGTCAGGAAATACTGAAAATATCTGCCAGTTTCCCAGAATCCAAAGTGACTCCTTCGTATTTCTTGTTTCGTTCGACCAGCAGTGTAAAATCTAAAAACACTCTGAGTGATTTTTCAAACAGAAAAGCTGCAAAAACTGACATGAGAAGCTGAAACCAGAAAATAATTCAAAATATTCATAATGAAAACTGATTTAAGGTATTT
>JAUZTA010000028.1:24920793-24934254 GCA_034780835.1 Ctenochaetus striatus | reverse complement strand
GTAGCTCACCTGTAGCTCACCTGTGGCTAACTTGTAGCTTACTTTTAGCCTTCCTAACGCTCACCTGTGGCTAACCTAAAGCTCACCTGTGGCTAACCTATAGCTCACCTGTGGCTAACCTGTGGCTCACCTGTAGTTCACCTGTGGCTAACTTGTAGCTTACTTTTAGCTCACCTGTGGCTAACTTGTAGCTTACTTTTAGCCTTCCTGTAGCTCACCTGTAGTTCACCTGTAGCTGACCTGTAGCTCACCTGTGGCTCAGCTAATCCAGGCTGTCTTGTTGTGATCACATCTAATGATCCTTTTATTTATTTTGGTGTCTAACTGGCTTATCAAAGCTCTGCAGGTTCTCATGTGAAATGCATCTGCAGGTTCTTATAAGAACATTTCACCCTGAACGACTGGACTTCTGTTTGAACGTGAAGAAGCTGCACTCGTGCAGGTTTGGAGGACTTGTTGCCATGACAGCAGCTGCTGATGGGTTTGAGTCAGACACGAGAGGAAGAGCTCTGAAGCTCAAGATGAAGGTTTAAACACAACAACAAACACCGGAGAGTCACATGGTTTCTGGTTGGAACCTTAAAAAAACAAAAACAAGTTCTCAGTTTGAGTGGAAGTGAAGGTTCTCACCCCGGCCTGTCAGAACCTCGAGTCCGGCTCGTCCCGCTGTTGTTGACGGAGAATAAAGGCTCACTGTTTGACTCTGCAGGGCTCTCACCATCACTGCGATAAAATCTACACACACACACACACACACACACACACACACACACACACTCGCATTAATTCACTTCCATTCAGGAAGTCCTAAAAGCAGAGGAGGGTTTTCTTCACGGAACCACACAGACCACGACCTCATTAAACGCTCTAATTGACCTTCCTCAATAAATGGTCTTCCTGTTCAGACCGTCCATTAGGATAATCACATCAGCTCACTTCTCACTGGGGGGGGCGTGGGGGGTTTTCTCAGAAGAAACCCAACAAACCAGGAGGAAGAAGCTGCCATCTGCACTCTGTCAGCTCAAGTGCAGCACGTTTTGATCCAGGAAACACGAAGCGGTTCAATCCAATCAGGCTGCTGATCGATCGCAGAGTTTATCAAACAGCTCAGAGATCAGCAGTGATACACCGACATTATCAATACTCGATCAATCCCCGATCATCAGCTTCAGTGAGCACATTAGTTCTGATTGTGAGGTCAGTCACCACGCTGCAGACCTTCGTTCAGCATAATGAGTGAGACGAGAAAAAAGATGGAAGATCTTCTGTTATCATTTTTCTTCTGCCAAGTGAAGAATGGAATTTGTGTAAATTGGTGTTTTATCTCTTTTCTCTGAAAAGACATGAATGAGATTTTGAATCGATGAGGGAAAAACAGAAGAGATGATTGATGGACTTCGCTTCGACTATAAAAATCCTTAGACGTGGAACAACACGGAAACGAGTGCAGAAGAAGAAGACGAGCAGATGGTTGCAGATGGTTGCAGATGAGAAGGGACCTGGTCTGACGGCACTCTTGTCACGTTTCAGTTCCAGCTGCTTTGATGCACATGACAGTTAAAAGTTGCTTTACTTGCTGTTTTTATTAGTTTGTCTGAAATGGTTGTGAACTTGTGACAGCGTCGGTTTTTTAAGTGTTTCCTTCAAAATAAAGTGCCTCAAAATAAAGAAGTGCAGTTAATGCAAACTTTTTCTTCTGTTTTTGTAGAATTTATTAATAAAAGAAGTTTAATAAAATGATCAATAATTATTGATATCGTCTGGTATGAAATATTTCATATTGATATCAAAGTTTAGAGTCCTTCT
The DNA here is from genome assembly GCA_034780835.1 of Ctenochaetus striatus. NCBI lineage: Eukaryota > Metazoa > Chordata > Actinopteri > Acanthuriformes > Acanthuridae > Ctenochaetus > Ctenochaetus striatus. The sequence goes on along the minus strand of JAUZTA010000028.1, from coordinate 24,932,448 downwards.
GTCGGCTCCAGGAGACTCTGAGCTGTTTGATAAACACGAGTCCAGAACCTGAACAGGAACCTCGGCGGCTGACAGTAAAACACGTCTGGTCTGTGAGCAGCAATAAAACAGGAGCTGCACTAAAACTAACAAACGCCTTCTGGCTTCCACCGTGACGGCGGCGGCGGCACTCACACGGGCCGGCAGATCACCAGGTCCCCCTTGTTGGTTCCATAAGCCAGACCCATCCCCGGATCCGGCAGCCAGCGGGCCGAGTTGATGCTGACGTGGCGCCTCTGGTCCGGAGCCATCGGATAAACCACGTTAAACACCATCTGAAACACACAGGCAGGTTTAAGACACACTGACACACACTGACACACACTGACACACACTGACACACACTGACACACACTAACACACACTGACACACACACACACACAGCTCTGAGCAGCAGCTGCTGCCATTTAAAGTCGACATCAGGCTGAAATATGAGGAGCAAAGATGCATTTGAAATATTTCAGGGCTTTAAATAACAAATACTTTTATTGTCAGTTAATTCTTTAATCTCTTTCTGAGAGATCGGCAGCAAACGTCTGGATATGTTAACAGAAAAAAACATCAGTTTTCTGTCATCAGACTCGTTAATTCTTCGACTGACTGAGTCAAAAGATCAAACATTAAACATTAAGGTGGACGTTTGGCTCTGCAGCGTCTCTTCAGATTTCTGTCTGTTTCAAACACATCAGTTTATTCCTCGTCTCCCTCCGACAGCTTCATCGGCAGAAACATCTGGATTCTCTCACAGATGTGACATCATCTTTCTGTCTCACCCTGATGGAAGTCTCTCCTCCATGAGGCTGCTGCAGGCGGAAGACTTGCGCCACCATGTGGTCGGTGGTGGGATGCAGCAGGATCCTGCGAGAGGCCAGGCCGACCATCACGTAGCAGCCCATCGGAGACAAGCTGACAGATATGGCGTTTGGACCTGCGGAGAGGAACAAAGTGAGATGTTTTCTACTGGAAACTGGTGCAGAAGGAAGAACTTTGGGGGTTTGGGAGAATAAATTTAAATAAACTTCAAATTTCCTTTTACATTTTGACATTTCTGTTTAAAAACAAACAAACAAAAAAGGAAATGTCTTTGCTTTTTGTAAATGTAACATAATTTAAAATCTCTGTTCACAGAGCGTCGCTGTACCGAATCTCTTGGTGTAGAGCATCTCTCCCAGGTTGTGGGGGGCCAGAGAGTAGATGGCCAGGATGCCCTCGTCCGGAAAACCCCGCTGGCTGCTGGGAATGAAGACGGCCAGCAGCTGACCATCAGCAGAGATGTCGCAGCTGGCATCGTTGTAGATCTTACAGTTTGGCACCAGAACGTTGACTGATGCTGGACAGGAAGCAGAGAAACAGACACGACTCTTCAGCATTTTCCCCAAATCTGCAGCATCAACACTTAAAAAGCACTCCAACCAGACACTTTCCCACTTTGTTTGGCTGTCAGTCCTTTAAAACCCTTTCTACCTGTTTGCCTGCAGCGTTTGTTCAGAGACTTATGGGTAAGTTATGACTCTGCCATCAAAGAGAGAGGAGAGAGGGATGCAGAGCAGCAGATCAGTGTTGGGAAAGTTCAGAGCTGCCTCAGAGTTCAGTTCACACATTTTCAAATGAGTTAGTTCAAGTTTCACAGTTCAGAACTTTGAATTCTGAACTAAACTCACAGTCTGAAAAATGAACCAGTACAAAGTTCTTTTTCTTAATGTGCTGCTCCAAGCTGTTATTTTTCAACATGGCCTCCTCTCATCCCTCCATCCCTCCTCCGTCACAGTCGCTGCCACAGCTCATCAGGCTTCAGACTCATAAGAAGTGATTACCTTATGAGCAATAAAGTAACTTAAAACTTATAAGCAACCGCCACAGTTAAAATGTGATTCTGTGAGAAAGATTTTTCTGCTGTGTGTCGTGTTTTCATAGACAGTTTGCTGCAGAGCCTGAACGACGTCTGAACCCCCCCGTGGATGAAAGCGTCTGACTTCCTGAAAGGACAAAGTGCAGAAAGCAGGTGAGGAGCCGCTGTACCGTTGCTGATCTCAGGCAGGTCGAATTTGGTGAAGTCCCACCACTGCAGACGGTAGGTGGTGTTGGCGATGTTGCTGGCGACGGCAGACTGCCCGTCTCCGATCGATGCACCTGAACACAGCACACACCGTCAGTGAGAAACACTGGAGATTTTTATACGAGAGAGAGTGTTTTTCTGATAAAGTCTGACAAAAATATCACTTCATTTTTATTTTCATCATCCTGTGAGGCAGACGGACTCAAACCGAAAAACTCCACGGTTAAAATGGTTAAAAAAACCAAACAGCATCTGGCTTCAAGCTGCTGCTGCTTCTCATCAGGACGTGGTTCTTCTGATGGGGAGCAGAGCGTGTTGGTGTTTACCTGCGAGCACTCTGTTGACAGAGGAGTGTGTGGCCAGGCCGGGCTGCCCGCGCTCATGGAAGATCCCAGCGTAGGGCAGGTACTCCGGCAGGAGGAAACGCCTGCAGGAGAACGGCACAAACGTGAACTCAGACCAAAAACAACAGCAGATTTCTTTGTTCCTTCATGCTGGAACTCCATGAACGATCAAATAAAGAGAACGGGGAGAGTGAGAGCTTCGGCATGGAGAGCCGCCTCACCGCGGGACGAAGCGACCCAGCGAGGGCGCAGACATCCTGGCGTTCCTGGGCGTCCGGTGCCTCGCTCGGTCTCCGTTATCACTGGAGGAAAAATAACAACAAGACGAAGCTTCAATCCACAGCCGAGGTCAAGAGACAGCAAACAGGAGAAAAGCAACCACACCCTGAGTTTCTGTTAGCTACAACCGCAACAAAACATCACCTTGTACTAATAAATTAGATATATGAACAGTCTTACTACACTAAACTACTGCAGGACTGAGTATCAGACTGGACAAATTAGCAGTTTTAGCAGTTAGCAAATTTTAACAGATTAAGATCGAGAACAAAAAAACTTGATGAGCGTTTTTCTGTCATCAACTTCATCAGTGAAGAAGCAGCGTGGACTTCACAGACATTTAGAGTCCGTTTCCACAAGTTTAAGCCCATGTGAGACACAGCGAAACCTACTCGAGCTCCTCAAAGTCCACGTCGCTGCTGTCCATGGAGTTGGATGAGCTGCTGGCGGGGCTGTCGGACGAAGACGACATGGCCCGCAGGCGGTTCTGTTGGTACCGGAGCGAACGCTGGCGAATGCTGTCCCGCCTCGACAGATACTGGATCATCCTCTGGGCGTAGTAAGCAGCTGGAGAAAGTCTGGACAGCACAAGAAACAGGTTCAGGTTCACTCGTTCAACAACAAACATGAAATGTAAGAATCACATGTGGTCCAGGCGGAAAGAACACAGTCAGCGTTCGATTGATGCACAGATTCCACCGGGCACGGCTGAAGCAGCTGCAGGAGCTTCAGCTGTGAACACCTGGAGAAGATGCATGAAGTCAGACACAGAGAACCTGGCCTCCTTCCAAAACAGAACACCTGATGTCGACCTCACAGCTAATCACATCACCAAACAGACGACCTGTTAACTACGTCACCCTCCACCCATGAAGGAGCGTATGAATCACGACCAAATCAACCAAATCACAAATCAATCAACCAATAAGATCCTTTGTTTCTGCTGATGTCACAGCATGAAACGAATGAACGTGAAACTGAGAACGTAACTGATGTTGAAAACGATGTACGTTTGTACAAAAAGGAGCTAACGTTAGCCACAACAGCTAGCATGAGCATCAAATCCGGGGTTCAGAGGGAACTCGCTGGGCCTCATTCATGATACGTAAATCAGCTAAAAACAATCTTATTTATGTTCCCATAAATGTTCTGCCATTCATACGTTTTTTCACTCATCTAATTTTGTTCCATGCTACGTAAAAAAAATGCCACAGGCTGCTGCTAAATATATTTACAAAAGCTGCTTGACTTGAGCTCCAGTTTGTGTTAAAATGAAAACGCTGCTGTAAAACGGATGTTGATGCATCTCTTCACATTCCCAGCTGCTGCAGAAGGAAACCTCCGGAGAAACCTCCTGAACAAAAATGAAACCCTGCACACCGGATCCAACGTGAACACTCAACTTGCAGATTTTTTTTTTTACTGCCGCACCACAGTTTTGCATCCCACTGGAGGGAAACAGCTTCTAGAGGGATGGCAGACAAAAACAAGCGAGAGAAACGTGAAGTTTCAGAGCGTCACAGAGCCGTGGCGGTACAGAGCCGGGCCTGGTGGATCAAACCGTAACTACAGAAGTGTTTTCTGTGACCGTCCACGTCTCAGCCTGTTGCTCCCAGTCTTTAGTTTTGATCCAGATGAAAACCTAAATGTTTTGTTTTTGTCAAATCTAATCTGAGAGAGATTTCAACGGGACAGTGAGATCTGTCTCCGGACTCAGAGACCTCTGGCTTCCTGCTCCGGCACAGAAAGCCCCCCCTCTTATCCACCGTTATGGGAGGAGGAACCACAAACCTGTGTGGGGGCATTAACATCATGCAGACAAGAGAAGTCCCACAGTCAAGTTTGAATCAAACACAGTAGTTACAAGGTTGAATGAACCTGCGAATAAGTTTCACTTCACTCGGTCAGTTTCTTCATCGAATGACATGGAACAAACCTTCGTCACCCAAATGATACAGAAACTGTTCGGTAAATGTTCGCATGAGCAGAGCTTTAAGACAGGAGAGGACTTCTTCTAATGTTGGTGTATTGTTCGGATGAGGGGAAATTAAGTGTATTATGCCACATTTCCACCAAGCAGTTCAGTTTTTATACATCAGAACGAAAGTTTTTACTTTTCTACTGTTGTCACTGTCGTGGTACCAACAGAACCATCACATTTTCTTTTTTTTGAGGTGCTTAGCACATCAGTCAGGGCTTAAAAGGTGGAAAGGTGAATCGTTTGGTCAGTCTGCCACCTGCAGCCTTTCCTTAAACCACATTTGTCTCTTTGCTTCCATAAACAACCACATGCAGAGTGACTGTTTCTGAGCGTGAAGCCATGTGGATGAGCAGAGGAAAGGCTGGCAGTGTGTTGTCAGTCCTGCAGTAAACATGTAAGTCACAGCCTGTCAGTCACTTTAACACTGCAGCTCCTCGAGACCGACCACAGTCTCGTCCATGTTTCCAAACTGTTGGAAAAGTGAAGGGAGTTAGCCTCGAAGCCCCAGAAACACCCCAAATACTTGACAAGAACTCTGTGTTGTGCCGTGGGAAGATAGATTTGGGGTTTGGGAACAAATTTTAAGTGTCTGGTGGAAACGCGGCCTTAGTTCACCTACTTTGACCAGCTGGATGAAGGTAAAGGAAGTGTTCACCTGCTTAGATCAGGGTGGTTAAAGTGTATGATCATCTGGCTGAATGAAGAGTATATGAAGAGTACTGCTGTACCTGTCTAAACCAGGACAAATGGAGTGTAGATAAGAGTGTGTGAATGCACTCGGTTGGAACTGGGGTAAATAACATGTATTAGTGTACCTGGCTGGGTCGGGGTAAATGGGATGGTCCCTTGATCCTGACATGTCATAGCGAGACAACGATAACAACGATGATTCCAACAGTCGCCTGTGTGAAAGAGAGGAAGGATGTTACAACTAAAGGTAAGAAGTGAGTGAAGTTATTTGAGTAGAAGTTCATGGTTGACTTACCCTGTCGCTAAAAGTGGACAGGTCGGGTAACTGATGTTAGTCTTGCCCCAAACTTAAGATAAACCCCGAGCCAGATGTGAAGCTTCACGTCTTTAACTTGTAAGCTAATCATTTAAATCTCGACCCCCCGTGTACACCGGGCGCGTCACATCACTGCCGCGCTCACGTGATGACGGCGTCATGTGGAACTGAAGAAAGTCTGTAAAGGTTCTGGCTTTCCAAACAACACGTCATGCAGCAAAGGAGCAGCTAAAGTTTGCCCGCTCCTCCATCATATGTGAGTATTCCTGGTTTGTTTCACTAATGCATATGATGTCATTAATGATATTTCACTGAACTGGATGGTGATTATATACATGTACGTCTACGTTCACTCTATACGCTGTTTTTAGTGGAAATCAACGGAGGACCAACAGGTAGGCTGTATACACCGTAGACAGACGGACAAATAGATAATTCCTGTTTCTACTGGACATCAAACCGGTGTTTTACATGCACGTTGTTAAAAAAAGACGTGCAGCATAAAGAAATGCTTCGGCTCGCACGTGAAACTCAGCTGAAGCGCGAGCATAACGGACAGCTGCTCAAATTAAACGGATGTGCTTTGTGAAACGTGGCGGCGGATCGGCGCCCGGTCCGATCGGTGTGGCTGTGCTCAGAGTGACGGATGCTGTGTGCGAATGTTGGACTGGCCACTGACGGTCAGAGTGATGAAGAGATCGTACCTCCTCAGGGAGTCCTCATCGGGGGGGTCAACAGGCATTTCTTGGCTTAAGGCCTCCGGTGGCTCTGCCGCTCTGCCGGCAGCAGCCTGCCGGTACACCCGCTCCCACTGTGCCGTGTCCTGGTTGTACACCAAGCCCACTGTCTGCTCTCCGGGCTGGCTGGGGGTCGCAGCTATCGGGAAGGCCACTGCGCCTGCTCCTCCTCCTCCAGGGGGAGGCGGCTGCTCGCTGGGCTCTGGAGGCATCCTCCTCTCTGGGGGTTGGACTTCTAGTGTTCTCCTGCCCTCCTCAGGCTGCCAGGGAGAAGAAGGAGGAAAGGAGGAGGAAGAAGAGGAGGCCTCCAGAGAGGAGGCCGAGGTGGAGGAGGCCTGGTTGGTGCGCTCCCAGCGCTGAGAGTCATGGTTGAAGGTCAGCAGGTTGTGACAGGCCCTGCACCGGTTCAGATGGCCCCTGGAGGCCGGGGGAGGAGCGCCGCCGTCCAGGCTGTGGGTGGGAGGAGGCGGGAGAGGAGGCTGGTAGTGGATGATGGTGGGGGAGGAGGTGGCAGAGGACGAGGAGGGCCCAGCTCTCTCTGGGTCCATGTTATTATTCAGCAACTCTTGACTTTGCTCCTGACTCCCGTCTGCCATGCTGCCCCCTAGTGGTGCCTCTAAGTCCTGCATGCGATCAAACTCCATGAAATAGCGGCTCAGGTTGCACTGCAGCACATTCCGGAAGGAGGCTGTGTTGCCGCGAGAGCCGTCCCAGAACGGATGATGGCCGCTGCTTGTACTGGCGCCGTCTCGGGCCCCTGGCTCTCCTGGTTGGGAGAAACCCCGCCCGTCCGAGGCGGAGGTGTAAACGGGGGACTGAGAGGAGCCGTCCTGCTGACGAAGCACTGACAGCAGGCTGATGGAGGAGGAGGAGGTTCTGGGAGGCAGCATTCCTGGACCGACCCCGCCCTCCCTCATACTCAGCAGGTTGCGTGTCCAATCAGGTGCCGGCCTGGAGGTGGAGTGCGGCTCCATGCCGCTCGCTGCAGAGGGATTAAGCGAAGTGCCAGCACTGTAGTAGACTGAGGTAAAGGCGGAGGGTCGCTCTGAAGGCTGTCTGGGCTCGGTTCGGGCCGAGGAGAAGGTGGAGGCGGGGGAACGCGGAGTGTCGGATGACACCCGGGGGTCAGGCAGGGTCACATTGGCAGCCAGGGAGGGGTTGCGACTGACAGAGCAGCGACTGCACAGGCAGACCATGCCCAGGTGCTGCGTGCAGCCCGGGAAGGGAGGCACGCGCTCAGAGCTGGGGTACTGTGCAAGAGGCATGCTGGGAGATTCTCCAACACTGCTCCCATTTTCACCGAGAGGGCGTGGCTGTTCGCTGCCCACCTGAGCCCCCGGGGAGCGAGACGACAGGATGTGGAGGAAGTTGTGGAGGATGGGTGTGCGACGAACCGGCTGGGAAGGCAGGAAGGAGCGCTGGCGAAAGTGCGGCATCTCAACGCTGTCCATGGGAACCTCGGAGTCCTCCTCGTTCTGAAAGACAGGTCACAGCTCTGAAGACGCCACACAACCAGAACGCCACCACAGAAACACAGGTAACAGCACTCACCTGCTGATTGGATGGATTCACTATCGCCGTCAGCAGGTTGTGACCGAGAGGGTCAAACCGCACCAACCTGAAAGGAGCACAAGGGCACATGAACGACAAAGAAGAACCCAAGTTTCTGTCCGTGTGTTCAGACTCAGTTTCTGACTGAAGTGGGATCAGCCGTGTGAACGACAGCGGCTCAAAGTGTGAAGTCAGAATCATCTTTATTCCCGCTGCTTCAACTCACATTCTCACCGCTGAGCTCAGACAGAACAAACCACACTTCTTCTTCTGAACACCTGATCACTGTCAACTCAGCACTCCCTGATGTTCTATCACGTTAAAAGCCTTCTGTGAAGGAAAGTCTGCATCACTTTTAATGTGAAAACTCTGAAATGTCCATTTCATTCGTGGTTCTTCAACACCACAAAGATGACGAACTTACTGCTGTGGAAATGGGCGGCACACTGAATTCACAAGACAAAAGGTGAATCTGAAGAAGGTGTTGAGTTTGTTTTAACTGGGCAAACTTAAAATAAAGGCCTGCTTCATATACAAGGCGGTCCTCAAAATAAAACAACGGTGCTTAAACACTTTAATCTGTTTTTGGGTTGATTTTAACTACAGTGTTATCTTTGTTTTGCAGATCAGCCCGTCTTTGCCCGAACGCTGCCAGCTGATCTGCTGCTGTACATGTTGAGGCCACGGCTGCTCCGTCCAACCCACCGGACTCTCTCCGTGTCGCTGCCCGTCTTGACCACGGCGAAGGGCTCCGGTCGGCTCCAGTCCCAGAAGTGGAGCTCGTTGTTGGTGGCGATGAGGAGGAGCTGAGCCGTCGGGTGAAAGGCCAAGGATGCGATGGCAACGTTGCTCTCTGTAAACCAGCTCTCACTGCCGCCCTGAAAAACACACACACAACTCAGTGCTGTTGTCACGTATATGTGTGTTTAAAATAAACACACATATTTTCTTAACATCAGTACTGACTGAAAATACTTGACTTGTTAGTTTCTGTCAATATATTTTTAGCAGACAAGTTTTATATTTTCTCTTTGTAATATGATTATTTTATCACAGAAGCTGCATCCTCACATCAGCACATACAAACACAGAAAACACAGAGCAGCTTCTTCTATGAACACAGATCTCTGCAGGAAGTCACAACACTTCCAAATGTATCCGAGTAACAATCGTTCACATGAGGAGGAGTGTTTATGTCACGGATCGACTCCTGTTTGCTCCCAATGTGGAGATCAGGTGAGAAAACTACTGTTTATGTGGCTGATGAATTATGGGAAATGTTGTTCCAGAAAGTTCTCCCAATTCAAAATAGAATCAAAATATATCAAAGTAGATGCTGATTGATTTTTAATTAAATCAGCTAATCAGTTAATCAACACATCATCACAGCTCTGAACATGTTTGGGGAGGAGGCGAAAACAGAGTTTAAATGAATTTAACTGACGGTGGATCTCATGCAAGGAAACGCGTGGGGGGAGAAGGTACGTCGCGTTTGAATTCAAGGGGTAAAAATACTCAGCAAAGAACCCAAAATGAGTGAAACCACTTCCAATGGGGAGACTCACATGAAGGTCCCAGATGCGAACTTCACCATCAAGGCACCCGGACGCCACCAGGCCCGGGATGGTGGGGTGAAAGGTCACACACCAGGGGGTTCTACGGTGGCCCACCAAGGAATGTAGGCACTTTCCAGTCTTCACCTCCGTTATGTAAATGTTGTGGTTGACGTGTGTGGAAGCCATGAGGGTCCTGGCAGAAATGAGACGGGAGAAACAGGAAGTTAATTTAACAGAATCCTCTGTGATGAGAATCTGGGAAACGTTTCATGGTGAACCGGAACGTAAAACTGGATGGAACCGTCACTGATGCTAACGTAGTCAGGGGAAGTCGGATCGTACTTTAATGCTCCGTTTATGTTCAAATCTTTCAGCTAAGAAACCTGATACACGCTAACTCTTCGGCTTGTTGCGTCCACTGAAGCGTCCTGGCAACTCGAGAGCCTCAGAGGTCGATGATGACATGTGACATCAGCGTAGTTCTGCTATTGACTCAGAGATCCTCATCAGACGCATCAGGTCTCGTCAGTAAACTCACTCAGATGTAAATATTCAGATCATTTTAGACCCATCAACATTTTTAAATACTTATTTCACCAATATAATATTTTTCCACTGTCATTCGGCACTTTTCTAAAACTTCTGTGGACATGATATTTTCAAAAATGTATTTATTTTCATGAAACTGTTGTCTACAGGACCTTGGAGTAAACAGGAAGTGAAGCACATCAGTGACTTCAGCACTTCCTGCTTATGTTCAACAAAGAGAAGCACCAACAAAACAAGATAAAGTTATTTTCAGTATTTCTGACCGCAGATCAGTTTGGATTGTTGCAGGTGGAAATGAAGAGGAAGGACGAGCCGCAGTGAGTCTGCAGGTGAGGAGCTGCAGGTCAGGAGCTGCAGGTCAGGAGCTGCAGGTCAGGAGCTGCAGGTGAAGAGCTGCAGGTGAAGAGCTGCAGGTGAGGAGCAGCAGGTGAGCAGCTGCAGGTGAGGAGCTGCAGCCTTCGCCAGGTGACAAACTCTTCATCCATCAGTGACTTTGACACTATTTCAGATTCAACCTCAGTGCTAATAAAGAACCGTTTAAATCTGCTTCTTTGATTTGACAGCAGATTTCTCCGTCGGTCAGCTCTGCTCAGTCTCTCTGTGAAAAGTCTCAGAGTCAAATTTGACTCTTGTCACTCTGCTGCTGATTCTGTGTGAAGAAAACTCATCCAGTTTGTAAAAGTGGCGTCTGTCTTTCAACCATGTAACTACACTGTCTTCTTTGTACCCTTGAAAAACAACGCAGGGATGACGGGAGAGTGATGTGATCACGTCTGCCTGCATGCATCCGGTCTGACCGGCTGACAGGCTGCTGCCAATCAAAGAAACGGTTCTGTGTGTAGAAACAAAGCTAACAAGTGAACTGAACTCACACATTGCAGTTTTTCCTGCTGAGGTGCTAAAACGTCCTGAACAGAGACATTTTCCCTTTATTTACCACAGACTCAGTCCGACTCTGTCGGTTTCTGACCCGTTTCTGCGTGTCAGAGTGAAGCTGGATGTTTTCTCACCTGTCGGGGCTGAAGGCCAGCAGGAAGGTTGAGCGAGGGCTGTCCGGCAGCTCCACTTTCTGTCAGGACACAAACAGACAGTTAGTACAGTTTGACCATGTGAACGCATGTCAGCATGCTAACATGACTTTAGAAAGAGTCCAATTATTGCGTCAGTTTAACTAAAACTGGACTTTTTTTATTCAAACAAACACGTTAGTGTGACTGAAACCGCACTGAGCTGAATTTCTGGAAGCCGCACTAACACACCCGGATAATGTGACTGGAAATCAATTTCCTCTTGCACTTAAACGCTACAATCAGACCCAAACTGGCTCCACCGACCTTTGACCCGGACGCCAAACAGCAGAAATTTGTAGAAGAAAGTCGGGAATGAACAAGAACAACGTGTCAACATGACGAGTTCTTGGGCAAGAAACAGATCTGTGGACAGACGAGGAGCTGAAGGAGTTAAACGATTGTTTGGTTTGAGATGTAACAGGTCGACAGGAAAAGGGCCCAATATCGCCACCTACTGCAGTGGAGTCAGACGTGCTTCTGCAAACA
>JAUZTA010000028.1:24537220-24550541 GCA_034780835.1 Ctenochaetus striatus | reverse complement strand
TCTGTTTCTTCACACATTACCTTTTAATTTCCATGTAATGATTTAATCCTTTTAAACAATAGATTGAAGAAAAAGAGGATATTTATTACACCTGCAACTTTAAGAGAATCACTTAAAATGCATTTATTATCATTAATATTATTATATTGTGTTATCATATAACCTTTTTAGTTTATTTTACTCCATTACAATAAGAACTACCCCATGACTAAATGACTGAGCTCTTTGAAAACAGGGAATAAAGCTGAAAGATCCTCTTATCACAGTAGAGGTTTTTTTTGTTTTTGTTTTTGTTTTTTTAAACAAGATAATACATCTTTTTTGTCTTGTTACTTTTATATTTTCTTGGTTGAATAAGGTTAAAATATTTTATTGTTTGACAGAATGTTTAGCTGTCTTAATTGGTTTATTGCACTTAAAAGAAAAGTTTTAATTTTTCAGATAAAAAAAAACAACATTTATCACTATTGAAACTATTTTCTGTGTCTTCTCTTTATCCCATAGGGCTGAGGCACTTCAGGTCTGTTAACCGTCCTTTGTTTGTGAACAGGCTTTTGGATTGTTTTTGGCTCTGTAATCATGAATTCATCTCCAAATGCTTTAGAAATTACCTTCATCCGGAAAACAAAATTAATCCCCAAACTCTTTTGTTGTGTGAGCTAAGTGGGTCCCAATGAGGCTGAATGACATGACAGCATTACAATAAAAGGCATAAAGCCTCATCTAAGGAGCATAATGACTTCAGACCTAATTATAAGCAGACAAAGAAATAATAAATCAACTGAGGACTAACTAAGGACAAAGAGACTATAAATCATTTCTATGTAATATGATGAATTATTTAAGTTTAGTTGCACAAGGCATCATATCATAATGTTAACTGAACGCACATTGATTGGAGGGACAAAGAGATTATTTTAATTATATGACTCATGTGGATGTCCTGCTTTTATTGTTTTTGAATTTAATTCAACAAGCTTAATTCATTAAGACTTGGTCTCTTTTTTGAGGATGAGCCATTCATGTCGGTATTGTCTGAGTCACACCATCATGTGCACTTTCCTCCTGCGCCACGTGATGGTAAGCGCGAGTCAGAAGCGTCCAAATGTACTACAACAGCATCACTCGCAGATGATGATAGTGTCGGCACGGTGATACTGGAAAGTGGATGTTTTAATATTCAAAGTAAGAGACTGAAATTGACATTAAATTACAACCATGTCTGTAATCTGCATGGATCTTTTAAAATATGTGACAATGATAAGGTCTTGTTGATAACTACAATTTTTTTCTTATACCACAGTGTTTGAAACTACAATAAATAATTAACATCTTCTCCAATCAGGACTTATAGATGCACTGCTGTAGGAATAAATCCAGGAATAAAAAACTATAAGTTGAATGTGTATTTTATATCACAGAATTGAGAAGAAAGTAGCATCAGCAAAACAAACTAAATATTCATGAGATGTTGATGGCGAAACTCAACTCCTGTGACCTGAAATAATTCGGTGTAGCTGGATTTGATGTGATTTAATTTATATATGAATCCAGAAAAAATCCAGAAATCCAGAAAACATTCCAAGGGAAAACATGCCAAAGGAAGAGCTCTTCTTTCAAACATGTATGTCTTCATTGACCCAAAACGTCAGAAGGCAGACATAAAATATGTGATTTAACATTTAACCATAGACAGTTAAAATCAAAGCTACAACATCAGTGCAGCCCACACCACAAAGAAATCTGTGCAAAAAAGCCATAACAGTAATAGTAACAGTATAACAGTACATGGAAATACATCATTTTCAGATAATCTGCTCAAGTAAAATTCACTCTTATTTTTGCAAAGGGCTGAAACAATACCTAAATTAGTCAACAGAAAGAAAATTAACTAAAGTATTTCAGTAAGTTAGTTATTATAATGTCATTTATTTGGAAAAAAAGAGAAATTTTGCAGGTTCCACTTGCTAAATGTTGTTCCAGTAGGTATATATGCACCTCAGATGGAGGAATCACACGAACAAGGAAGCTTGTTGATCAAATTGAATGGTGGCGCGAACCGGGAGCCAATCGTTGAGTCTGATGAGTGTTTCACTGGGCGTAAACAAACATGACGATTGAGTGCTGGGGTGGAGTTAGGGGTACAAACCGGATGAAGGTTTTATGTTCATGTTTATTCACTAATAATTTGAGATATCTGAGCCGTTGTGAGGGTGGTGGTGGACTGACACACATGTATGCATCCATGAGTCCTCTCTTTGCTAATCCCTCCTTTTTATGAGACATTAAGGTCTGGGCGAACATAGTTCAAGCTACAGACTTCATTCAAATTTTAAATGGGTCACAAGACTTTGATCTCTAAATCTTGTGTTTGCATGTTTTTTTGCTATCTTGTATCACTCGTGCCCTGATAAAACCAGTAAGTTCTTTTGTATGTGCAGCTTTTCACCAGCAGATGGCGCTACGATCCCTCACTAAAAGGCCTTTGACACCAGTTTCCTGCAAACTGAGACAAAGTTACATCAGGTCCTGCAATGAACCTTTTTTAAGAGCACACAGTTTTTCAGGCCAAAACAAGCAGAAAAAGCAAAGATGTAACTCACAGGATCAAATGATGGCTGCTCTGCATTTGTTTTGGGGGGGGGGTCTCATGATGTTATGCATGCTCACTGTCATTGCCTATGAAAGTACTGATAAGTTCACTCTGTGTGTGAGTGTGAAGTTAAAGTCTCAAATTTATGACTTTGTAAACAAAAAAAAGCATCTTTATTTCAGCTGTTGCATGATTCTGAGTTCACCTTAAAGTTTTATTTAGTGTTTTTTTCTCCCAACAACAGAAACATTTTCATCATTTTTAACATTTTAAAACAGATGGAGGGAAATTCTTTGCTCCTCTGACTGACCTGCAGTAACTGGAAATACTTAACATTTCTGTGTTCATGTACAATGACAATAAAGATTTCATGTCAAAACCCAAGTACAATGAAAAGATTCTCTGTCACACTTAAACTTTTTACAAGTGCCAAAAGTAAATATGCAGCAGAAACGCATATTTATGTTAATTTGACTTTTCATTTGACGCATGACATGCTTGAACATATAACCGTCTATACACATTTTAACTACAAAAGCCAACGTTACAAGTACTTTTTAACAAAATAACTGACTTTTTATGCCCAGTAACTGCTAATAGTTTTATAAGATTAATTAAATGTAGTAAAATCTCATTATTTCCTATACAAATTGAGCCAAGAAGTGGCAGAAAACCAAGTAGGAGAATCTTCACTGAGCCTTTTTTATTTTAATAATGATGTACTCCGTTACATTACACCGCTTGTATTCAGTTTAACTCTATTTGATGGCCCAGTTTAAACATATTCCCGACTGTCTGAGTGACTTCATGTTAGAAACACTTTGTTCCGGGTCCTGAAGCTGCAGCTCTGACCGTCGGTTCACCAGGGTCAGAAAGGAGGCGAGAAAAAAAGGTGAAAATTATGTAATGAGTGATGATAAAGGAAAACATGTTTTTACACGCTTTTTTTTATTCTCTTGGGAAATAAAATATTCCCTTATAATTTAGAACAGCACGCAGCGGAAACTCATCTCTTTTTTTAAAATCCCAGTTAAATCAGTGTAACCTGTTTGAACACCCCAGTTTACATCAGACTGTGACACATCCTGACACATTGTTTTGGTCGTCAGAGAAAACGGGAAGAAACGGGAGTGATTTCATTCATCCTCAGCGCGCCTAGCTCTTCCTCCCGGTCAGCGCGAGGCTCCGGGGGCTGAATGCCTGACGCTGATTGGTCTGAAAGTGGGCCTCCTTTGCCAAGCCCATGTGTGGGAACTGGGCTGTAACAGGGGCTGGCATTGGTTGGAATTGGGGAACATATTTACGGGTAAAATCCCTGATTTGAAGGTAACGGAAAAAATGTGTATCTGATAGAGTGTATTTTTCTGTACACTTCTCTTTGAGTGTTGATCGTATGATACTGGTCATGTGGTTGCTGGCCTGTTTATTTAAGATGGAGACTTTATATTGTTTGTCAAGTCTGATGAAGAGCAGTTGGCTCAAAATGTCACTTTGCTTGTGAGTATCTCAATAAAATACCACTTAGTCTGTCTGATTTGAAGTTCCAAAGTGTCATTTTCCTTTCTGAAATCAAGCCAAACACAGAAAAAATTCACATTATGTTGGATTTTTATTTAATATTCAGTGCGGCAGTTTGCTACATTCACGTGATAAAACAACTGGTGTCCCTATCATTTTGTAAACACTGAAAGGCAGTGACCTCAAATACACGTTTTTCGACTAGAAAACACACTCACAACATTATAAAATACGGTAGGTAAACAGTTGCTTTGTGCTAACGTTAGCAGCTACATTCCACATGAAATAACAATCCTCACACCTCTGATCTCCGACGTTTGTTTCCACCTTTAAATGTCCAACAACATGTCTGGCAGAACGATATTTATTGATAGGATACAAAAACAATAGATCACAATTCTATCAGAATCTGAAAGTCTACAAGGTTTGTTAATGATTTGCTAAGTGCTGCACAATCTGTTCTGCAGTGCAAACTAAACATAATCATAACTGATGCTACATTTAGGCCATAAAGCTGCTAATTGTCGTAGTCACATGAGAAACTGTTTGTTGAGGCAGCTGCTGTGCAAACATCTGCCTTTATCACAAATAAATTAAATCAGAGTTAGCCAGAAAATTGCACTTCCTGCTGAAAATGCCGGCGTGAGCGCTGAAAGCTGAAATGCATTGCTGAAAATGCAGGAAGGCAAACCAAACGTTCAAAAGCCAGAATGAGCTGAAATGGAGGAGAAGCTGAAAATTGAACAGTTAAGAAAAGTCAAGGAGCTACAAAGGGCATAAGAGTCCCTGAAAATTGTAAAATTTGAACTGTTTCTGTAGATTAAAACATGAAGAAACTATGAAACTTTAAGAGTTGAAAATGATTAAAAGAGGAGAGAAGAGATGAAGCAGAGAACAGATGGAAGATGGAAAATGCAGATAATTAAAAAAATGAATACCTTATATAACATAAAAGGTTGACAGAAGAAAAATAACAGCTTAAGTGTCCTTAAAGACCTGAACATTTTGATATTTAAATGGAAGTATGAAGGAGTAGAAAGCCAGCAAAAGGGAAGAAGAGCAACAGAAGAAAGAGAAAAAGCAGAAGGAAGGGCAAGAATAAAAGGTACTAAAAGGAGGAATAATTAGAGAAGTTGAATAAAGCTGAATATATGAAAATGTTTAAAAGGTTGAGGCAAGAAAAATGCAAGAAGGGATAAACATACTGATATTTGTATTTCAGTGGGATATGAGTAAATAAATGGAGAAACAAAATGGCCGCCAGGAAGAAATAAAATAGTGTGAATGAATGATCTGACCCATGAATGCAACTGACAAACAGGCAGAGAGGTGGTGAGAATATGTGAGCGTATATGAGAAACCTAAAGTTCCCCACTGAGGCAACTAGTAATCAGAGTAAATACTTCTATTGCTTTTGGTCACCGAGTGTCGGAGGGAAGAGAAGTCACGGTCACAGGTTGCTGAAGTCGAAGGAGCTGTTGTGCAAAACAGAAGAAAAGAGGAAACAAAAAGGACTCGGTGAGATCAATGTGAAGAATAATCGATTTCAATTTAAGTTAAAATGACAATTTTTTGCTCTGATTTGCTTCATTTTTTGGATGTTTTCACTCTTAAAAACATACAGTGACGTTCTGACATGCACAGCTGTATTTTGTGCGATTTTTTCCAAACGATCAAATAAAATTAACACCATTAAAAGGTGTTTAGTGCAACAATATTCTTTTATCACACTTGTAACAGCATACATATAAATAAAGTTTGTTAAAAAGAACATGCAGTCAAATACAGACGCTCTGTTAGAGCTCATAACATCTCACCTTTCATTAAATGGCTTTTTGGCAAACTGAACTTGCTCCCTCACATTTGTCCCAAACACCAACAGCTGCTTTTCAGTGTCGATCACACACTGCAAATAAAGACAAAACATGGCAGCGTCCACACGACAAATGTCCATTTATTTTGCCACCCTGGTGTTAAAAGTCTGAGGTCATTTTGTCTGTTAGTTGGTCTGCAGATTTTGGTCTTGAAGATCTTTGAATGTTTGATGATTTACCTTGAGTGACTTCAGTGTCTTGTTACCCAGAGACATCAGTGGTCTGTTACTTTCTGCAAATAATATTAATGATATTATAGCATTACACTGGCTACTGTCACAAAAATCACTGTAATCTTAAATGCTGTTCTTCTTTCCTACCGATTATGACGAATGAGCACAAAATCCTGAGCTGTCCGACGGTCAGACTGAGCTCTTTAATGTGTCCGTCAACACAAAGCTTCCTCTGAAATGGAAAACCATCCGTCTCTGTTTTGTTCTCCTCGATCAGTTCTTTCAAACTTTAAGAGAAAACAAAACAAACTTTATTCATTAACTGCTGAAAAAAAGACCTGATGAAATTCAAATGAACAGATAATAAACATCCGACCCGAATCTCTCCGCAGTTAAAGAGGACATCAGGTTCAGTTTGCAGCCGGTGTCGATCAACACGTTCACCTCCCGTCCTAAACACTGCAAACACAGAGGAGGTGGAGGTGAAAATAAAGCAAAAAAAATCGTGCAACATCATTAAAAAAAGAAAAATCATGATTTGTGTGAAGAGTTTACAACAAATCTGTGTCTATAAAGGCTTCTTCTGAATTTATAAAGAGAAAAAAGTGTTATTTTACAGAAAAAAAAGGATTCTGACTGGAGATAAATGAATTGAAACACTGCAGAGCCAACATACATGTAGGCCAACTGATTACAAATGTGATTCAATTCTTGTAATGGAATCTATTTTTAAAGTGATCTGCATATTTTTAATTATCTCCCACTCACTTTGCAGGGCACACAGATGAAATCTTCCTCCTCTTCTCCATTGTCTTCCTGTGAATTCAAATTATTACGGCTCAGACGGACCCCGCTGTTGTTCGATGTCACTCCAAACATGTTCATCCTTCCTCGGGACAACTTGGCCTCCAGCAGACGCTTCTGGAGAATATGATGTGGTTGCTGCAGTGAAGGTTGAAACAATAAAAGCACGGTTAGAAGATGTCATCCCTGCAGAACTGGAGCTTTAAAACATCCAAAAAATCCACCATTATAATCTTCAGAGACCTTCAACTATGGAGATAAACTTAATATTGATTATCACCAAAATCATAGGATTACAACAACCCATTATTGGCTGTAATATAAAATAATGAAACCCATCTAGAAGCATATGGGATTGTGGATTATTAAGTAAGACGTAGTGACTCTCTTATCATCATAAACTGGATTATTTAAGCCTTTTGTGATGAAGTCTGTAAACCAAAAAAAATGTCCAGAGCCTGCACTGTAACCATGACACTGTATTTGTAATGTAAGGCCTATGCAAAAGAGGCACACCCCCTGTTTGGATGTCCCGAGCTTCTTCAGTCCATCCAAAGGCAGCAGATCAGCGGAGTCCTTATGGAGGAACTGGATCGCCTGTTTCAGCCTCCTCTGCTGCCTCACAGCCGCAGCATCCAGGACCTCCGTGTCCCCCCGCTTCTCCGTGCGCATCCCTGCGAACATGTCGACGGGTCGGGTGCTAGAGTCGGTCCGAAGCGCTGTGTGTGTGTGTGGGTGTGTTGGTGGGTGGGTGTGTATCTATTTGTCTGTATACAGCTGAGTCTAAAGAGGAACCCCCCCCGATGATGAGTTCAGGTCAGTGACGAAGAGGAAACACCCCCATCATGTGCAGCGCCGTGGTCAAGTCAGACAGGCTGACAGTACACCACTGGAAAAAAAACCTTCAAAATAAAACTCTAATATAAAACCAAGCGTAAAGATTCATTTGAAACCCCCTGTTAAGAAACAATCAACATTCAAAGTACCATAAATAACACAAGGACATTTTCTTATCTGAAAACTGAATTTCTCTGCCTTTTTGAAAAAAAACCACAAGGTTTTATGTTATCTGAGGGGATTATATTGTTTATGTTGCAGCTGGAAAAATAAAACATCAAATGAAAGCTTTTATTTTGGCAGTATCATCCTGTTTATATGTCATTTGCAGCTTCAACCTGGCTGAAAACTCTAGAACAAATCCTCACTTAATTGGATCGTGACACCATTAGTAAGAAAAAAAATATGCAAGTCAAACACAAAGATCTTCCCGACAGTTAAATTTCTTTTTTAAAGTGTTAATGTCAGAATTAACGATTTGTAGCCTATGTAGTCCTTATACACATGGAAATAAACACATGGAACACATGGAAATAAAACGGGGTAATAGTCTTATATTTTGTGTTCAAAACCACTTTTGTCATGTTGATTATGTGTGCTTTGAGACTTATTTAAAGAAGCTGTTTACTCAAAATATTAAGCAAATCTATTAAGCAAGTCTTTCAAAGAATTTTTTATTTTTTTAAAACCCCTAACAAACTATGGACTACAATATTACAGTGTTTATTTGGTTCTTATGTTTATAAATGTGACTTAGCAGCTGTCGAGTTGGAAAAACTTCTTACTAACGTTAGTTTCTATCTATCTATCTATCTATCTATCTATCTATCTATCTATCTATCTATCTATCTATGTGCATTTGCATCTATTCATAAGTTAAAATCCTTTGTTGGATGACTCGAAATGCTGCTTAAATTCTTTTTTAAAGATGTGATGCTTTGAATCTGTCCTGTCACATCTCAGCTGGGCATTTCATCCCTCAGAGCCTCTTTTCACTGCATTGCCCAGATTCCCCCTTTTTTTCCCACACGACCTTGTTTTCAACATGGATGCCGAAAAATCTCCCCACACATCACTGTTTATGTTGCCGAAAAACGAATCTAACAACATCCCGTGGCACAGCCTGGTCTGGATTCCACAGTCTCGGTTAACTGTCGTCTTCTGCTGAAGCTTAAATATTTATTTTCTACGACGACACAGCGTATTTTCGATCAAATGCCCGAGACAATGCGAAAACCGACGCGGAATGGCGTCTGCCAGGGGCCCTGGAAGCTGAATAACAGCAGTATTAGCTCGAGCAGAACGTAACCGGCGAATAGGAGTGGGATCTATGGTCGCTCCAACCAATCACCGTGTCCGTGGTGCGAATGGGCGGTGCATCGCTGGGACAGTTTTGCTGCCATACATGTTCCCGGTGTAGGCATCGCGGAGCGTTTCCTGCACTGGTGCATGGTGGTCGAACAGGAGGAATTGTTGGAAAATTTCGGAGGTTAGTATATAAATTGGTTTTTACCCAGTATGCATTATTCCCACAGCCATATCTGCGAGAGGGAGTGACAGGCGGCGGCAGGGATCCGAAAGAAGAATGGAAAATACTGTTTTACCTTTAAATAAAATTAATGTTCACCGAGTCAGAATGCTTATGTTATCATTAATTAGCTCAAGGATTCCCTGTTCTTGTTTCCTAACTGCGTCGCTAGTTAGACAAACGCGGATAGAAGCTTAATGGACACGCTAGCTAGCCTTCAAGTTGTCACAGAGACAGCCTAGACCTCAAATACACACTTCAAATAGCTGCGATTTCGTAAAAAGTAATTTTCGATCAACAGTTTGCTAATAACCGCTAAAAAGTCGTGACAGCGCTTGTTGACGTAGTTAGCAGTGTGCTAGCATGATGGCTAACGAACCCGCTCCGTAACGATAACGTTATATCGTTTCGGCGGCTCTAACAGTGAAGTGTTTTACTTTATAAACATGTTGTCACTGTGCTCACGTTAAATGACCAACATTAGCTGCACACCAAAACCGCTTTACAACATTTCTGCCACAGTGTTTAATCACAGAATGACAATTGCGGCAAGTCATAGTCATGCTACATTTTAGCTAGCTAGCCTCGAATGCTATATTCAAATTAATAAGCGCCAAAAGCAAGATCTTGATTAATCAAGAACCCGTGTAGGTAGCAAGGAGTCAGTTTCAAAATTGAAATATAGCCTCAGACTCTTTCAGCGAGTCCACAAATCTTTTAGTTTACAGTAGAGCATATTTTTGTAAGAAACGTTAGCATTTATGCTAGCAATAAATGCAGATAACGTTAACTCTTAGCTGTCAGAGGAGATAAACACAGATAGGTATCCCAAAACCTAGATATTGACAATTTTTATATCTACATTATAACAAAAGTTTTGTCTGCAAAGAACCTCAAAG
Organism: Ctenochaetus striatus; assembly: GCA_034780835.1. Taxonomy (NCBI): domain Eukaryota; kingdom Metazoa; phylum Chordata; class Actinopteri; order Acanthuriformes; family Acanthuridae; genus Ctenochaetus; species Ctenochaetus striatus. Next base: position 24,540,315 of record JAUZTA010000028.1, on the reverse strand, counting down.
AAGTTATTCTAACATTTGTGTATCGATATGTATTATGTCTTGTCACATGTTATGTCTTGTAACATGTAATTGCATAAACAATATATAATTTTCTGTTCTTGTAGGTTGTACAGTCCTGAAGTAATGTGTGTAAAGTTACTGCAAAGCACTTCTAGATTTTTGAATTTCAGCTTTAATAAATTCCTCCATTGTAGTTTTGCCCTGGGCCCCACTTGAGTGTTTTCTTGGCCTTGAAAGAAATTTATGAATGCCTGCTAGTGGCTACACCCCACCATCAAACCAGTGATTAAGGTCATCATTAAATCACTAGCTGTCACATCTTTCAGGCTGTCTCTGTCCTCAGTGCTTGTGTCTGTATTTTCTGACCTGTGGACGCCAGGGCAAAGTGTCAAATGTGTTTCCTGTGTTTGTCATCGCAGCAGCTAAAGCATGCTCTTAGCCCAGATAAACCGGGACTCCCAGGGAATGGCAGAGTTTCATGATGCAGATGGGCAGCCGGTCACTCTCTGTCTGACAGAGGCAGTGACTGTGGCAGGTGAGCTCACGAACAGCTGGCAAAATATTGTTATCTACAGTAAACAAAAGTTTTAAAAAAAGATAAGAGTGTGCAATTAAGGCAAACTTTATTGATCCCGTCAAGTAAACTTTGAACAGGTGCACACAGATAACTAGAACATAATATACATTATCCACTTGTACTGTAAACACAATGTGGCATGAAAAATAAATACAAAAAAATTGAGCCACTATTTTATTTTTTCGTATCAGATAGACTTTTTATGACCACACTATAACCTTGACATACAGTTTGTGATTTGTGATTAAGGATGCAACAAGAAAACATCTCACTTTTATATTTACTCATGCTCAATCAAGATTTGGTTTCGATCAGTGTGTGTTTCATCCAAAGAAATTTGTATTTGTAACCATCAGGTTTTTCCTTTCCTTTTGTAAAAGCTGTAAGATGATCACAGAGCCCATTTATGCAGAACAAGAGCATATATTTTAAATGACATGACATAATTTGACACGTGCAGCCACAACATGATGATCTCGCAACATGATCTTCTTACTTCTTGAGCTGACAGTTGAAGTATTGTCACCGTCATGTTTGTACCCAGATGGTGATCAGATGGACAGCATGGACACAGTGAGCCTGCAGGCCGTCACTCTTGCAGATGGATCCACTGCGTACATCCAACACGACTCGAAAGCTTCCTTTTCGGACGGACAGATCATGGATGGTCAGGTGATCCAGCTGGAGGACGGCTCTGCTGCCTACGTTCAGCACGTGTCAATGCCTAAAGCAGGTAAAATACAAAACCTTTGGCTTTGAGTATCTCAGGACACAAAACAGTAATCATGTTATGTATGCGACTATACCTACTACTTCATATAACATGATGAAAAGCAACTGAAAGCATTCATAGATATCTAGAAATCCAAGCTAAGCAGAGGTCACTGTTTTTTGTCTGTTTTAGGGGGGGACAGTTTACAGCTTGAAGATGGACAGGCGGTTCAGTTAGAAGATGGAACGACAGCCTATATTCACACGCCCAAAGGTAAAACCATTTAACATTAACAAGAGATACATTTCTCAGACTTTCATGTTTTTTATTGTAACATTTCAAAGTGTCTTATTTTAAATACATTTATTGAATTACCCATCACTGTATCAAAATTAAACTATAATAAAACAAATTGTTTCAACACTACATGCTCAATGTTTTAATATGTTCTATATTTGTTTGTTAATTCATGAGTTAAAAAAAGGTTCAAACAAACTCAACAAATAGACTCAGATGTGTATAAAACAGTTATAAGGAATCTCTGTATTTTCAGTGACACCTTACTTATTGTGCAATCTTTTCTCAAGGAAAAATCTAAACCATTCAAGCAGGAAACTAAACAGCCCTCCTGAGTAAACAATCAAACTGGTCTAATCCCAGTTCCTTTATTTAGTGACTTTTCATAATCATCCTTCTCATTGTTTGGGTGCAGATGCATATGACCAGAGCGGCCTGCAGGAGGTGCAGCTGGAGGACGGCAGCACCGCATACATCCAGCACACAGTGCATATGCCTCAGTCCAACACCATCCTGGCCATTCAGGCCGACGGCACCATCGCAGACCTGCAGGCCGAGGCCACCGCCATCGACCCTGAGACCATCAGCGTGCTTGAACAGTACACCAAGGTAAAACATGCTAGTCAGGCTGACTTTTCGTGTCACACAGGATCAAAACTTGAAAGTTTTAGTTAATTTGTTCTCTTATGTCTCCTTAAAATGCCTTAATTTTTAAGAAGAAGGAAATACTTTATTTTCTACTTTCTTGTGTTTAATGTTTAATATACTCACAGTTCTAACAGTACATACTGTGATAGTAAGTGTCCTATCGTCCTTCCTGTCAGGTGGAGAATATAGACAACCCCTTAAGCTCCTTCGGCAGAGTGGAAGCAGACAATGGCGTCCACATGCGGGTATAATATCTTTTTGTCAGTGTATTTTGTCAAGACTTTTTATTATTCCTCCAGGTTTTAACGTTGCAGTCTAACTCATTTCTCTCTCAGATTGTGTTACAGGGTCAAGACAACAGGCAAGGAAGGGCCGCAAATGTAGGCGAGAAGTCTTTCCGCTGTGAATATGAGGGCTGTGGAAAGCTGTACACCACTGCCCACCATCTCAAGGTCAGAGTTGGTGTGTTTTGGTTGTTTTAAAAAAATAAATAAATTGCTGTGTTGCTTTGCTTGTGCCTACTCGAGTGTGGGAAGACGGTTCTCCCCTCGCAGCATTTTTCTGTCTCACTGCTTGACGGTATTTTGTTTGTGTGTCCTTCAGGTACACGAGCGCTCCCACACTGGAGATAAACCATACATCTGTGACTATCCTGGCTGTGGGAAGAAGTTCGCAACAGGTAGCTGTGGAGGATTAATAAAAATGCTGTGATTGCTTGAGTTCTTGAAATATTGACATTTTGAGATCAAAATAATATTGGACTGGGGTACTCTTGTGCACCTGTAACAAAAAATCATACAGGAAAAAAGCTTAAACTGAACCTCAATTTCTGGGTTTTTGTGGGTAAAGGGTACGGACTGA
>JAUZTA010000028.1:24172277-24183157 GCA_034780835.1 Ctenochaetus striatus | reverse complement strand
TTTATGTAAATTTGGCAAGCCGAACGCATTCTGTACTGTACAGGAGACACGGCACGGAGGAGACTGACTGACAATGGACTACAGTCCCTTAGCCAATCAGGACGCAGAACACATTGCGTGGGTTCTCCCTTAGCCAATTAGGACGCAAAACACAATGCGCCTTCATACGCTGTAAAAAAAAGCATGCAAAATTGCTCTAAAAAAAACAACTGTAAAATATATTTATGAGTAAATAAACATTTTTTTGCTATTTACAGTTGCAGTTTCATTTACTTCAACCAACGTAATGTTCAGTGCTGTTTGTGTTTGTGTGCAGTTCATCAGTAACCCGACCATACAGAAGTGTGGTCTGAAGGTGCTGTCTGCTCTGGCTGACTGCACAGGTGCAGTGGACTTGCTCTGCCAGCAGGGGGCGATAGACACAGTTCTGCATACACTACAGATGTTCCCACAGGAACGAGGTAAGGGATGCAATCATCTTTGAGTGTCTAAATTAAGCAGAGTTACATTTTTTGCAGTTTTAGTGACAAAGGCTACCCGGTCTCTGACTTTAAGAGTGAAAAACTTGAGTACACAGTGGTTGGATATTGAGTTAAACAGAACCTCCTGCTCTCACTAACTTCCATGCTTCCTGCAGAGATACACTACTGGGGTCTCACCCTGCTCAGCTACCTCGTATCCAAGAAGAAGCTGTCGAGGATGATTGTACCTGTTCTGGCCTCCGTTGTGGTCGCATCACTCAACCAGTACAGAGAAGACTTTGAGATGCTCCTGAAGGTGAGCTCAGTGGCAGGATATGATAAGATGGATCTATAGAGTATGAGAAAATCATTTTGTTGACTGCAGCATAAGAGAAAATCTTGCAGAGGCTTTGTTTAATATTTATTCAGCATCTTTTGCGTCCCCTTAGTTTTTACGCTGAGCGCAGTTCTACTTAAATCTGCAGTTTGATGGAAAAAAACCACAACTGACACTGAAATTCTTTAAATAGTTTGCAGCGATTGTAGTTTAGATAAAGATCTCCAGTCACAACAGTGTAGATTTTGTTGTTTTCTGTACAGATTAGAGGCTGTAAACTGAAGGAAAAATTGACTTGACTCATCTGAACAGTCGCTAATTATGGTGTTGTGTCTGTAAACTCCTGATCCTTCTCTGGTCGTGTGTCCTGCAGTGTTTTCAGGTGGCTTTGAGGATGCTGGATGCCTGCTCAGGAGCAGCAGCCGAACTGCAGAGGGAAGATTTTGACAGGCAGATCTTCCATCACCTCAGAGAGGAGACTCCTGAGCAGAGCAACAACCCGGTGAGCCGGACGCTAAGACTCGACAATGTCCTCCTCTTTTCCTGCTTGTAAACCCTCTGTTGCTCTCTCTATCTCTTTTGAGTTATTTCAAATTACGGACCAATACCTAGACAAATTTTAAAAAAAGGCTTTAATTGCTTTCTTCCAGGAGAACTAGGTTTTCCAGATTCTAGTAAAGATATACTGTAATGTTGAAACACAGGCCATACTGTACACCCACAGGAACATACTGTACAGTACAAAAAGACTTTGCAGGACATACCAGACATGCTTGAACGCAGTTTCGATTAAGCGTGTAGACCACTTGTCTTGTTCTTAGATAACTGAATTCTTACAAAATGCCTTGCTAGAAAGACTGCGAACCTTTGAATCGATTTGATAAATAGATTTGTCTCCTCTCTGTCTGCTGACAGCTGCGTAAGTCGGTGTGCCTGGCTCTGTGGAAGATGTGGATCGACTCTGAGCTTCACTACAGCATGCTGGAAAAAGCCTGCGAGGACGGAGACATGACGTTGGCCGAGTGTCTGATCGAGATGGGCGCCGACATTAACAAGAAGACAAAAAAAGAGTCTCTCATCTACCAGGTGAGATCACGAGATGCAACAGGCTGTGAAACATCAGTACATGTCAGTGGGTCATGTTTAATATCCTGCTCTCCGTCACTTTGGTCCATTCAGTCCAAAGCTTTTGGTTAGATTTCCATTAATGTGGCACGCAGATTGATTGTTCTTTGTATCTAGCATCACCTGCTAATCACAACTGTGACTTTTTCATCACTTGCAAAGGCTTGCAAGTTAACAAGCCAAAGAAAACTGTAAACATTACACTTGCTTCTTGCTGTTACGGACAACCTGAGAGAGCGTTCAAAGCCAATATGAAAACTCTGACGTGGAGTCACAAACATTTCACTTTTATAGTCTTGGTGGAGATATCACCACCGTACCAGGAACTCAACGCAACATAGATGAAACCTTTCAACTGTCCGGTGCCGTATGTTAGGCTTTCCTCTTAATTAGACCAAGCTGGACCTGGAGCTTTGAGAGCATCTCTCGAAGGCCATCCTAAATCACAACACAAGATAAAAGACAGAGAAGATGTTTTTCAACTCATTATAGGGGCCTAGAAAGAACTACCTATACATAAGAAAAGGAATGTTGAACCATGTAAAAAACACCACCCAGAAAAGGAGAGTTATAATATGTAAGAGTTAACTCATATTAGGGCCATAGCATAATATACTGCACTAACTATCAGTATGTTAGCACTGACATTTGAGCATGCTGGTATGTTAACATTGGCGTTTCGTTCAAACCACCAGTGTTGCCATGCAGAGCGTAAATGTAGACACTTGTTTGTTTGTTTTTTTTTATATTCTGATTATATGCTGCACAATTTACTGAGAGAATGACTTTTGAATGTTGTCGAAGCTGCTCAAATGTCGATTAATATCAAATGATCAGCAGAAAACTGAACAATAAACATATTCAGTCTCAATTATCCAACACACTGACAGATAGATTAATCAAGAGATAGAATAACCTTAGTTAAATCTCAATCCTGGCCTCTGTTCTACCTCTTCCAGGTGTGTGAGAGGGGCGGACCCCTGGAGCTGGTGGAGCTGCTGCTCAGCCGAGGGGCCCAGGAGCAGCAGCTCCGCAGGGCTCTGGCTGTGAGCGTGAAGCAGGGCGACGGACCCACAGTCATAAAGCTGCTGGGTCGTCTGGGTCTGGACCTCAACAACAATGCCCTCTGCCTCGGGGGCTTCAGGCTGGGCCGACTGGACGCCGCCTGGCTCAGCCCCCTGCTGGCTGAAAGAGGCAGAGCGCACAGTCTCCGTCACAACAACAGTGAGGAAGATCTGATGCTTTTCCTTCTATTATGTCTCTGTAAATTGATTATCTTTGAGTTATTGGGATATAAGAAATATGTGAAAGGCCAAGTTATGATTTCAGACATTTTCTAGATTCAGCAGTTGATTAATTACTTGTATAACATAACTGACAGGTGGAATTAATATTAAATTACAGCCCAGTTGTGATCTCTGTGTCTTGTTCTGTCTTTGAGGTAAAGGTATAAGTCTGGCGAGGTACATTCAGTCATTCCAGAGGTCCAAGAATAGCAGTGGTCCTCCGAGATCTCTGGCCGACCCCTGTCTGACTTCCGGCTACATTTCTGAAGAGAGCGACGACTCCAACTTCAGCTTCGTCTCCATGGATGACAACCTGTTTTTCAATGACGACATGGAGAGTGACGGTGAGTTATCAGAGATGCCGGATAGAACTTATCCTGCACATCTGGGTCAAATACAGTTGAAAAGTCAAAGTGTAACCTGAAAAGTTAATATGATTGAGTGCTGGGGTCAATCAGAGGCAACAAGGGTCTTCAGACTTGACATGGAACTGACACTTTATTAGATTTATGAGCCTGGAACAGAGCAATGCTGTTTAGACAGACAATGTGATTGTACTGCAGACTAAACAGAGGAGATACTATCTGTTGTACTTAAGACTGTAGTTCTGTTGTGCTCCAGCAGTTAAAGCAGGAACTTCTGCTAATGTTGACTTCTCAGAAACACTCCCGAGGATCACACAAAGTTACATCCTTAATGTTTCGGCTTCATTTATCACCGTTATGTCATCCATCTGAACTCTTTACACAGTCTGTTACACATCAGAGAAGTGATGCCATTAAGTTGTAGATATTTTTGACTTGTGATTAGTCTCAGTTTATTCTTACTAAGTGGAGTGATGTTTCATCAGTAACTTGTGTGTTTGTTTGGTTTCTGATCTTTTCTTTTTACAGCGATGTAAATGATCTCACCATGACTGTATAGCTTCAAAAGTACACTTATTAACAGCAGTTCACATGTAAAGTACATGTGTTGCAGGCGTTGAGTTAAACAGCATTTTTCATGTTACAAGTGATAATTAGTTAAAATTCTGATTCCTCCCATTCTGCTTTTTTTGCTTTTGCAGGAAGTGATTCAGTTTCGGGGGTTTTGTCTCCAAAGCCGCACAATAACTCGACAGAAGAGTTGAGGGGGGGGTCTTTCAAAAAGAAACAGGGGCGTCGCAGACATGCCAGTGCAGAGGTAAGACCTCTTAATTAACACCAAGAAATGAATGCTCAGGTGATCGGATTTTATGTTTTTATTTTAATTGGATTTAGTAAAAATTTAGTTAAAATTACTTTCATAAATCATTGATGTATTCTTCTATGAGTTCTGTCTTAGCGGCAACTACATCTGCGAATCTCAGCTGAATGTTCTTTGTGTCTGTTTCTTTTCCAGAGTGGTCAAACTGAGAATGAACACAGTGAGCCTGCACACAGGAGATATGGAAGGACTGGATCAACTCAAAAAGGTGTTTTTATCTTTTTAAATTCTGCTCAGCTTTATTACAGAGCTGCACAAAACACCTTTGATTTTTTGTTTGACAAATGGTTGATGGTGATGAAACGTCTCCTCCTCAGTGTTTGGATCTGGTGAAAGCTCTGCTGCTCTGCCCAAAGAGAAGGAGAGGATCCGCCTGCTGGACCTGTCGGGTAACGAGCTCGACTCTCTGTCCTGTCTGATGGACGATGGCTTCGTCCAGCAGCAGCTGGGACATCTCCTCCGCCTGGACCTGAGCAACAACAGTCTGCTGGAGTTTCCCTCAGCTCTCTGTCAGGTGACGCATCAGATCTGTGCTGAATCACCGAAGTATCTGATGATTATAGAGAAGCTAATCTGAAGCTTCGTTTCTGCTTCTGTTTGTTTTGTGTTTTTTGAACCGACGCAGAGTTTGAGGAGTCTGACTCGACTGGACCTGCAGGGCAACCAGCTCCAGTCTCTGCCGGTGGAGCTGCTGTCTCTGCTCTCACTGAGCATGCTGAATGTCTCCCGTAACTGTGTGGGGCCCCTAGTGACCTTTGACCCCGCTGTCACCTGCCCATCACTGCGGCAGCTCAACCTGTCTTTTAATAAAATCACCACATTCCCTAACGAGCTTGGTCACGCCATGGAGCAGCTGGAGGAGCTCTTTATGGAAGGGTAGTGTGGAAAATAATAAAAAAATATTAAATTAGATTTTTAAAACTGCTTTGCAAAAAGTCTGGGATGTCTCTAGTAATCAAGAAGTATTTCCAGAAATGGGCCAATACACATCCATATGACCATGTTCCATTAGTTTAATTGCACAATGGTGAAAACATCTGTTATTTTTCTTCTTTCTCTTCTTAGTAACAGCATAACTGAGCTTTGTGGTCCTCTGCATCTGCCGGAGATCAAGCTGCTCGATGTGAGCAAGAACAGTGTGGAGAGCATTTCTCCAGACTTCCTGACCGGCTGCCCCAAACTGGAAGCTTTCAATGTTTCCATGAACAAAATCTGTGAGTGCTGTCAGCTGATTATCAGATCCAAACTCTGCAAAAATTGTGCTTTCTATGTCAGCCAACTTTATGTTCTGGAGAACGTTCAGGCATCATGTGACTCTAAATAAGATCATGTAAACAGACAAAGCACATTGGTTTAAATTTCAAAATGAAATTAGTAATGTTTGTTTTGATATTTAAGCAAGTAAAAACAGTTGTTCTGCATTCATCTCCAGGTTCTCTGTCACATCTCCCATCCAAGATCACAACACTGAAACTAGCAAACAACAGCTTCACTGAGGTTCCTGAGGCTTTACTTAAACTCCCAAAGTGAGTCAGAAACTCAGCTGGTTTTCCAGTTTTCTGTAACATAAATTTACTCCCAAAGCTTAATTTTAGCTGTTTAATAAAGACAAATGTTATAATAGAAACACTTTATTCTCATACTTGTTATTTGTCCAGCTTGCGGTCGGTGGACATGAGAAACAACAGCATCGCTGCTCTGCCTGGTCCGAGTCTCTGGGAGTCCAACAACCTCAGAGAGCTGATGTTCAGTCAGAACTGTATCAAGAATCTGGATCTGAGTGGACCGATCTACAAGTGGGTCAGACTGGAGAAACTGCACCTGAGCGACAACAAGCTCACCGAGGTAACATAGTTTATTTATTATTACTGCTTAACTACTGAATGTTTTGAAAGATTACATCCCGGCGTGAATGACGGCACGCTGCCTCTGGTGGTTGTATCGTCTCCTCTCAGATCCCTCCACAGATCGGCCTGTTGGAAGGCCTGACCTCCCTGGATGTGAGTCGGAACGCTAACCTGCGCTCCCTCCCTGATGAGATGGGGAAACTGGGCCGACTGTGGGACCTGCCGCTGGACGGCCTGCGACTCCAGCTGGACCCCAAACTCATCGGCAGCAAGACCAAAGACATCGTCAGGTCAGGGGCTTGTTTTTTTGTAAAGATATTAATGTCAGACGCTCTTTAAATGTCACACATTGGTGTAAGTTGTTCCTTTCCTCTTCTCCTTGTCACAGGTTCCTGCAGCAGCGGCTGAAGAAGGCAGTGCCATACTTCCGCATGAAGCTCATCGTGGTTGGGAATGCCGGCAGCGGGAAAACCACCCTGATCCAACAGCTGATGAAGCTGAAACGCTCCCAGCTGAACTCGAAGCGGACGGCTGTTGGCATCGACGTCCGGGACTGGACCATCAGAGAACGGGACAAGAAGATGGTGCTGAATGTCTGGGACTTTTCAGGTTGGTCAACACTGAAAGTTTGACTGAAAAACACTCTGTCTGTCAGTGTCTTTTGTATAGAGACCTCGAATATCTCTTTTCTATGGTGGCCGACAAGTGCAAACGCGCTGCATATACAGACAGGCGCTGCAAATACAAAAAAAGGCGCTGCACAAAAGAAAACAGATGCAAAATGAAAACACTGCAAATACAGAAACGCGCTGCAAATAAGAAAACAAATGCAAGAAGAAAACACTGCATATCCAGTCATACAACGGAAGTGCTCCAGGGCCTCTAGGGGCAGTGCTGAGCTTCCACCCGAGAGACAGACGTTGCACATATCAACATGCGGTGCAGATGACTACATGAGAAGTATAACTTTCTACTTGTGTGTTGAAGAAAGAAAGAAAGTGTGGTTTTAAGTGTTTGTAAGCACTTGTCATGTACTCATCTGCAACCCACATTGATTCGTACGTTGTCTGTCTCTCGGGTGGAAGCTCAGCACTGCCCCTAGAGGCCTGGAGCTCTTCCGTTGTATGACTGGATATGCGGCGTTTTCTTCTAGCATTTGTTTTCTTATTTGCACTGCGTTTCTGCATTTGTAGCGTGTATCTGTATTTGCAGCACATTTGCACTTGTCAGCCACCGTTTTTTTCTCTCTCACTCTTCTTATCGAAGGCACAACATGTTCACAGATAAGTTTCAGTATGTCATCCTGGGAGATTTCTTTTTCATCACATGTCTAAATGTTGACCTGGTTTATAAAAAAACAGATGATAAAGGAGTATTTCAGCACACAGTAATGAACTGTATCAAAAGCGATTGAGTTATGTTCCTTTGCATCTGAGTCCAAGTTTTTAATGTTCACAGTACGAGTGAGTTCAAGCAGTTCTTGATCTATTCTCAAGAAGAATAAAGAGTAAATCAATGGAGTTGTACACATCTCTTATGTTTGAAATCAGCTTAATTTAATAGACTATAATTAAATATATATCAGACGTTAAGAGAGGAATGTGTGTCTGTTGTATTCAGCTGGTGTGATTGGGTTTTATGTTTACTCCACAGGTGAAGAGGAGTTCAGCGGCTCTCACCCTCACTTCCTGACCCCCAGAGCTCTTTACCTGGTTGTTTACAACCTCAGCCAAGGAGCCAGTGAGGTGGACGCCCTCAAACCCTGGCTCTTCAACATCAAAGTGAGTTCACATTTTCTTATTTATGTTGCTCAGCAATTTAGAAAAGTGAGTAAATTTCAGAGAGAAGTTCCCTGATTCAACATGAAAGTCAAGAGAACTGCTTCATTTAAAATACTATCATGTTCTTCAGTAAAAAGAAAGCATCACACACTTTTAACAGACTTATTTCACTTGCTTTGAGAGTAAATTTAAAGTTCTTGTCGCTCTTCTTCACTTCAGGCCGTCGCTCCTCATTCTCCCGTCATCCTGGTGGGAACCCACACAGATGTGAGCGAGGAGCTGCAACTTCAGGCCTGCGTGACCAAGATCAGAGAGGAGCTGCTCAACCACCAGGGCTTCCCTGCTATCAGGGACTATCACATGGTCTCCGTCTGCGAGGACTCGGACGCCATGACGAAGCTCCGCAAGGCCATCGCCAGGGAAGTCACCAGCTTCAAGGTGAGAGGACACAAACAACTGATAAAACCTTTTTTCTTTCCTTTTTCCTCTCCTGTGTCCACACTTTCTCATCTCATCTCCCTCTCTCAGATTCAGGACCAGCCTGTGATGGGCCAGCTTATCCCAGACAGCTACGTGGAGCTCGAGCGCCGGGTTCTGCAGGAGAGAACCAGGGTTCCCCCAGAGTTCCCCGTTCTCAGGCACCAGGAGCTGCTGCAGCTCATCCAGGAGAGTCAGCTGCAGCTGGAGGAGGCCGAGCTCTCCCACGCTGTCCACTTCCTCAGTGAAGCAGGTCAGAAATCTGCATCACATGGTCCTTTTCTCCAATACTGTCAGGAGGAGGAATATTGTGGAGATTTAGCTGAAAGGGGGGGTTGATAAGTTCATGGTTTCAGCTGGAAGGAATCCATTTTAGAAAACCTAGTTCCTCTTAATTTAAACACTGAAATTCAGTTTTTGTGGGGGAGAAGGATCTCTTCTCTGTAGAAATCAGCATCTTTGACCTTCATAAAGGTTTACAGCAGGGATCATTATCAGTGTAAAATGGCAACCATCGAGCTCCTTCTTCATCTTTAAGAGGAGATAGTATCCAAGGGGGACAAATCAGGTGACTAGGGCAGCTGCTGAACAAGTTCATATCTGTGTTCCTCGATGGTTGTACAAAGATGATGCTGTCCATTTTCTCAAACTCTGCTGACTTGAAATTTTCCGATTTCCTGGGACCAAAAAAAACACAGAAGTTATTAAACCGAACACTCAAAGAGTTGAACTTTGCTCGTATGTAACCAGAGATGTACATCTCATCTTCTTCTACCTTAGACCACAAACTTATCAATCACTTCTTCTTTTCTACAACCAAATTGAAATTTCATGCTTGAATTTTGTCTTGAGGATCAGAAACATATTGAGCCTGACTGTTTTTCTCTCCTGTCTCTGAAGGGGTTTTACTGCACTTTGATGATCCTGCCCTTCAGCTCCAGGAGCTTTACTTCATCCACCCACAGTGGCTGTGCAACATCATCTCACAGGTAGCTTCATCTCACACACACTGACAAACACACACACACTTTGTTTTTGTTCAGGCTGATGTCTAAAACAGGACATCTTACAGTTTTATCTAAACTCAGAAGCAAATTTATTGTCTCTTTTACTTTGGTGGAAAGTTTATTACCTTTCAAAACATTTCTCATTTCAGCTTGGTGATCATTTTATCGACATAATTCATCCAGATTGTTTCATTCAACTGCATATCCTCTATGTTGCTCGTTATTTCAGTGGAGAAAACATGTATAGTTCACGAAAATGTCCGTTTTTTCAGATGTTCTCTGTCTGTTCTCTGTGCAGAAACTGACATTAAAGGGCTGCAGTTTCCGGGATCATCCTAAAGGAGTCGTTCAGCGCTCAGTGGTGGAAAAGTTTCTGTCGGAGACCAAATGTTTCCCCAAGAGCCACCTGACGCAGTTCTTCAAGCTGCTGGAGAAGTTTCAGATCGCTCTTCCCTTCAGCGAGGATCAGCTGCTCGTACCCAGCAGGTTCAGATTTCTGTGTTGTTGTTTTTTTTTTGGAAATCAACCTTTAAAATATTTCAGCATCTCTCACCACTCACCTCTTTCTTTGCAGTTTGCCCAAAGACAAGCCGGTGATCGAGCTGCCTCACTGTGAGAACTCTGAGCTGATTGAGCGTCTGTACGAGATGCCGTACTTCCCCATGGACTACTGGTCGCGCCAGATCAGCCGCCTACTGGAGTTTTCCTCTTATTTGCTTTGTGGAAGAGGTAACATGGACGTAGAGTGACCACAGTCACTGATTCATCAGGGACAACTTCAGAGGAAGAGCCCAGCTGATGATATCTGAATTATCTTGCTGTGTGTTTTCCAGAAAAAGTGCTGCGGCCCAACAGGATCTACTGGAGGAGAGGCGTGTACCTGAGCTGGTCACCAGAGGCCTACTGCCTGGTGGAGGCTCACCTGGAGGAGCAGAACCCATCCAGCTTTGTCAAGATAACTGTGCCCTCATCACAAAAAGGTGGACCATAAATATCTAGAAACCATTCTGTTTCAATCAGAAAGTGGAAGTATTAGTATGGAACAATGTACAATGAAGCTGTTTTCATCCATTTATGTCAAGATGTGTTTTGTCGAACAATCAATTTGTAATGCAAATTCAATATGCAGTAATTGTTTTTCAAAGTTAGACTGCATATATCTGAGGTATAATAATCCTCTACTGTTAAAGATAATTATAATGTTAGAAGAGATAATCAGTCCCTCCAGGATTTCGCAGGCGTTTTTCAAGATTGTTGCGGCCTAAAATGCCTGAATTCGCGGCAGCTTTTCTAAAAAATTGCGATGTAAGTTGC
>JAUZTA010000028.1:24048770-24060631 GCA_034780835.1 Ctenochaetus striatus | reverse complement strand
AAATCACTATTTTGTGCAACTTATTTCATCAACATTCCTCCTTTATATTCATGTAAAACTCTGCTGTTGTTTAAACGGCTGTCAGTTGTTTTCTCCTGAGCTCCACTTCTACCCATGATTTATTCAACGTTTACAATATTTAAATGTTGCAGTGGATTTATTCTCATTTTAAAGGCTTCTGCCACACAGAGATTATTTCTTGAAACCCATTCGAATGTGCCGATCCGTGCCGCGCCAGGCCTGATGGGCCTCAGCTGGGCCGGCGCTGCTCTCCAGAGGATTCTCCTTTGCACGGATCCACAGCTGCAAGAAAAACAGCACATTAAGATTCAACGTAAGACTCGCGGACCGGCCGTCAGCTCCCCCAATAACGTCAACACATTATTGATCATTAGCGATGCAGAGTGATGAAGCGTTTGCAGAAAAAATCACGTGGACGGGGTCGGTTTCAGGTTCATTCATGTCTTTGTCATCGTGGTTGTGGAAGAGGAAGGCATCATCTCTTCAGAGCCACTTTTTCCTGCACTTTATTGGTTTTTAACTATTAAATTTTATGTGGAAAGCAAAATAAATGGATAAATTCTTAATTATGGTATTTTCTGCATAATTTTCCACATTAACAAACACATACTAGCTCTGGTCCATTTGTCGCTAATGTAGTAAGCATCATAGTTTATCTTAAACAAAATAAAAACTTGCCTTTCCCATGTGGCAGCGAGAATTCCCTTTTGTGTACTTTGGGATTTCTGTCTAAAAGACTTTTGGGATTATGCAGTTGAAGTGGATATTAAATTGAGAAAAGCAGCAGCGTTATGCAAAACACACAAGAGAACAATATGGCTGCGATGGACTGCCAGGCTGTCTGGCTGCCATTAAACACTTATGATCCAACCATCGACCTCTGAACTCTGATATTTGATCGAATCTGGAGGAATCTGCGTACCGTTTGCACGTGTGTGCCTGTGAATGATACAGCCTGTGCAGTATTAAACCCCGAACGCAGCTTTAATCCGAGTCATTTTGTTGTAGTGGAACAGAAAAGATGAGCCTGTAGGCAAGTTCAGGCAATTATGGGTATTTATGGTATTTAAGGGGTAAAGTGGTTGTGAAGCCCAGAGGCGAGCTAAATTGGCTCAGTCGAGCTCCGGGATTTACATTCTATTAAAACACAATTAAAGATAAACACTTATTATTCTCAAGTGGTACTTTCTAATGTCACGCCGCAGATAACGGCAGAACGGAGCAGCCAAGGACACGTCAGGAGGGAAAAGACACTGAGCACAAATAGTGTAACTGATACATAAATATACGACTGGCCCAAAAAACTCAGGTGATGGTAAAAAAGACAGAAAACGTGCAAAAAGTCCGTAACGTAACGTAACACTGCTGGCTGACTTCCTGTTCTGCACCTTTATGTTTGAATCACCTGATAAGTTGCACCTTTTAAATTCTGTTTGCTTTAAAAAAAAGTCTTGATTTCCACGAAAGCCCGATAACATAATACATAGAAACAAAGTGGCTTCAGTTTTAATCACAATGCACTTACTTATGAGTCTGATGCCTTTTTGAAAAACAACTTATCTTTTTCTGTGCAAATTCAAATATTGAACCAAGTTAGAAGCTACTGCGTCACCATCCCACATGTTTTTCTGTATCCTGTAAAGTGTAGCAAAGTTTTGTGCATTGAGAAATCTGAAATAATGTTTTCCAGCTTCAGCTCAGTAACATTATGTTATTTCTTCATGACTCTCTCGTATAACTGATCGGATGCTAATAGATAGTAAATCTGGGGAGTTAAATGACCACTTGAATAGCATTAATGTCAGTTGATTGAGAAACCGATCCATAACACAG
The DNA here is from genome assembly GCA_034780835.1 of Ctenochaetus striatus. Lineage (NCBI taxonomy): Eukaryota > Metazoa > Chordata > Actinopteri > Acanthuriformes > Acanthuridae > Ctenochaetus > Ctenochaetus striatus. Next base: position 24,058,777 of record JAUZTA010000028.1, on the reverse strand, counting down.
TTTTAAACAACATAAGCCTACTTTTAATGTGAGGTTTTGGAAGGTTTTCAGTATTTTTAATTCAAAATGCTTAAATTCAAGTGAAGTCATAAGTTATTATCATGTAAGCTGAGCTGAGATACTTTGTTTTTACCCGGTCGGGTTGAGTTTAAAGTCAAAACTTGTGACTTGAGTCAAACTTGAGTCAAACTTGAGTTCAAGTCATGTGATTTGAGGCCACAATTTTGCTATCCTCCTCAGCAATTGCACTTACGCAATTATATCAAACATTGTCTGCTGACGGGTCGACTACTGCAAACTAGATCAGTTGTTATATGTACTTCTTCTTCTTAGTTTGTGATTTTTTTTTATACTTGCACATTAGAGCCTTAAAAAGAGGCTTTACTGTGCATTTTGTCATCCCAACATAAAATAGGCCAATTAAAACCAGTGAGCAGCTTACATTTATATGAACAGAGGCCATCCAGGAGTGTATTTTTCTTATAATACATCCATGATCATATCAGACCAAGTAAAGTTGTTTCTGCAAAACTCCTGAGTGCACTGAACTGAACAAGGTGTGTCTTATTTCTTATGAATTCAACCTTCTTTTGTAAAGCTAAAGAAGAAGTAAATTCTCCTTTAAAAAAAGTCACAAAAGTCACTAAGTTTAAGAAGCAGATATTCAACTCTTATTATCACACATCATGAATATATAATGAGGGGCCCCTGGTAGAAAGAGACGTACTGATCCTGGTCGTATTAATGCCGCTCTGAACCAAAAAAAAAGTCCTCCCAGAAAAAGGGACATTAGCAGCCGTTGAACTCGGAGCCACAGGACACATCGAGGCAGCAGTCAATAGGCTATTATGTGACTCTGAGATAAGGTTAATGCCCCGGCAAGCTCGGGAGGCGGGCCCTCACCGCGCGCCTCACAAAAGGTCAAACATATTCACTGTCTCCTCTCTGAAATTTTTATTCACACACCGGGAACCCCCCACGGGTTTGATGGGACTTGGCACCGTGGCCGCGGTTGGCTTACGTAAGCTTTTGAAATAGATTTAGCTGCCGCAACTGCAGGAAGGGCCCGGGGGGGTGGGGGTAAATGTGTGGGTATAAACACTTGAACAGTCTCCCACCGCATTCAGAGCTTCTTTTCAGCTTGTAAGGAATGAGCTCGGCTGCCACAGGAAAGGATGAATGAGCTCTTCAAAACCCACTAAATGCCCTCACACTACGGAGAAGAGAGAGAGAGAGAGGGGAAAAAAACACACATAGATGCACTGAGTAGATCTGAGGTGCATTCAAGGACATGCTGTTCTTAATAATGCCTTAAAAAACAAGAAATATTCCTGCGTGCGCTCAGACGGAGGTTTCCATCCTTCTGAGGCAAACAGAGGTGACGACTTAAATCCCTGCAGCTCGAAGCACGGTTAAGAAAACCAAAGTGAGGTAATATTTAGCCAAGAAAACGGTCAAAGGTAAATATTTTGAGGTCTGTGGAATCTGAGGTATGCAGGAACCGGCAGCCGCTGGATGTGTCACCAGAAACCCAAAGTGAGAAGTGAGAGATTAGATGCCCTTCTGCAGAGTTCACCGTTCCCGTTTGTCAACACCGCAGAGAGCAGTAATCGACTTTAATGGCAATGCACATAATGTGATACTCAAACAGAGAGCGGCCGAGGTGCAGCACAGTGCCGCGATTGTGTCCAGATATTAAATTGTGTAAAGATATTAAATAACACAGACGTCGCAAACTGCCATCACACTGCTCCGATAGTGTTTATCTCAAAATCGAATGTGGAACCGCCCAATAACTAAACAGGATTTAAGTGAAAGTGAAGGAAAAAGAAGCAAAAGTGAAGTTTTCAATGAGAAAAAGTCTTCTGTTGTTCAGGAGAAATATATATCTTTGAATAGGAAAAAAATTCATGTACTTTTTAAAATTCTGGGGAGTCTACAGCAGGTTTAGATTCAATCTGAAGATAAAACCAAGAAAGACGAGTGGATTTAAAACTGCAGAGACGGCTGTATTGTTGCATGCTAATCAGGGGGGAAAAACAGCATGATGTGCATCAACATGTCAGGAAGTAAATCTGAACGAATCTGTCTCCCCCTTTGCAAACTTTCAGAAAAATACATCAAAAACGTTTCGAGTCAGGAGCTCGACATGTTGCTTCAGCGCTTAAGACGTGTTTTTGATATATTGGAATATCATGTTACTCTACCTGCAACCCAGGTCAAAGAGCCACAGCTGACAAAGGCCCACTAAAATAAATCTCCCAGGCTACTTAGCAGTGTTTGATAACTCGGAGCATCCAACAATTACCGAGGCCGTGTTGCCTCTCCTGAGCTGAGGGGCTTTGCAGAGATCCTTGAAAAGCTCCATTCTTCTCTGAGGCCGACCCCCGCGGGTAACAAGTTGCTGCGTGCGCGGAAAGAGAGCACGAGTTTCATTTAGCTAAACACAGATTACAGCTGTTCACACAGCAGCTTGGTGTCTTCAATTTGCAGACTTTCCCTCCCCACATGTGACTCTGATGTAACGTTGTTTTTTAATTGCTAAGAACAGCGAAGAACACTGAGTCACATTTTTTAATCTGATCCTGGACAGAAGGATTCGCTGCTCTAAACATGACGCCCGCTCAGTACGTGTTGTATTAAGACGGCATAATCAGTTTTAACTGAAGAAAAGGAACAAAACAAGGTATAACTAAAATATACTTAAAAATATAAAGCAAATCTAAATAAAGCTGAACATAAAAAATAGAAATCTTTGACACCATCTTTTACATTTTAAATACTGTACATGCAATTGTATTTACATTATATGAAAAATAGCAATAATATTCCTACAAAGATGAAAATAGATTATCGATTACGATTACTATTGTAGTACACACATACACATAAACACATACACACATATATATTTCGCCGTCTGAAATTCGTTGCACGAAATTCTTTCCACAAATCATCCTTTGCATTTTATTATGTTAAACAATATTTTGTGTATTGTTCAAGGCAATTTCAACCTGCAGTGTGGAACTTTTGTCTCCCCCTTCAGAAAGTGAGAGTAACTGCAAAAATTGGACCTGCTTGTGACGCCGTATGTACCGTAATTTCCGGACTATAAGCAGCCACTGTTTCACACGCTTTGAACCCTGCCGCTTAAACTACGATGCGGCTAATTTATGGACGAATATAAACGAGAAAGTGTGTGACGAAGTAGTTCTGAGGCTGTTAAATTCAGACACTGAAGAACACAACTTTAGTGGTATTAGTTGTTAAATTTAGTGGGTGCGGCTTATAGTCCGAAAAGTACGGTATATGCGTATGTGAGCCACAATACTCCTGCTTTCTGCAGCCTTCTCTGTCACTTTAGCTGTACCACCCTTTAAACCTAAAAAAAAAAACAGGTTATTGCTGGATAACGTACTTAAAAACTGCAGTTTATTGCAAAAGATAATCTCATAAAGAGATTTCTTAATTTAGGGCCAAAAACAAAAGCACTCATTTCATAAAATAGCCTCTTTTACACTGTTTCATACTTGAGCAGTTAAGCGTCAGCACTTAGAGTTAGTCAGTGTGGAGTTTATTTTAACTTAATATGCTGTCGGATTGTTTAAACTACACAAAGCGTCACATTCACTAAGCTGTTGATCTTTTGGATCTTGCTGTTAAACCAGACGTGAGTATCACTTTTGCACAGCTGCACAACAGCAGAAAATATGACCATGTGTTCTAAAACGCTGATGTGTGTCTTCTGGTGTGTATTTTGTGGCCATAACCACAGGGTTTTGGGACGCTTGACGTTGTGGAATCAAACCTGCTGCTGTCACTCCTGAACGTCACTACATGTGACGTTTACAGACGCACCTTGTCCAGATGAACATCACAGGGAACATGAGTCACACGTGCAGTCACTGCCATGAAAACCACAGAGTCATGAAGCCACTGAGGCATTTTGGTGGATCACACAAACTCAAGGCTTCTGTTATATTACCGTGTGTTAGTCCGTCTGACAGAAGCAGGGTCATGCTGATGTTGCATTGTGGTGGTGGGGGTGGTGGCTTACTTAGTTGACTGGCTCACCTGAAGAAAAATGGCTTCCAGATTACAGTTGAACCAGGACGAAATTCAAATGGAAAAACACTATCAGAGTCACAAAAGATCCAACAAACAACCGGAACTGCAAATATTTACTGGATCAAACAATGAGATGAGCTGATGTTTGTCTGGTTGCAGGAAGCTAGAAAGTTACCTGGCAGGTGGCTGGTTAATCCTCCAGATGAGAAAGGCTTTACTCATACGGAGGAGATTAGGTCGCATTTTTAAGTCAGATACAACCTGCATTGGTTGAAAGAATGAGCAGAAAAAATAATTTGGCAATGCAAGTTGATGTTATATGAGTTTTATTTCAAACACAAACACTTTAAGTCTCCCCTCTTTGCACTTTAAGAGGGACTGTGAGGTTGATTACCATCTTTGAATTGCACTTAATATTATCTTTGTAAAATGCAAAAGGCAATTAGCTAATTAGCATAGCATTTGATGGCTAAAGAGCCAGGAGTTTCCATCAGGAGATGTAAAGATTAAAACATGACTTGCGTCTGCAGGATGAGTAAACAGGAAACTGCTTTTTCTGATACCATATCGGTTTAAAAGGAGAAAGTTTGTCAGTGTACATGTGTTTACAGATCGCTTCACTGCTTCCAGATGAAAAATAAGGTTGATTTTTAAAAACATGGGCAGCCAGTTTAATGTATTCATGAGCCATTTACATGCAGTGACACTGGTGTGGTGCTTTAAAAGGCTGCAGAGATGTTATCAGATGGGTTTTTAGTCGCACACCAACTGCTGTACTGCACAATCTGATTAAAGGAAATGGACGTTTATTATCAAAACATCTTTTAATAATGCCACAATGATTGTAACAATTACTGAGATGTAAAATTGGGCTTTCAGTGCAGGTTTAAAGTTCATGCTCGTATTATAACACACAACACAATCTCTCTGACCGTCAGCTCAACCAAATGTTTTCCTCTGCATGACAGTTCTGACAACCACGGACATGAAAATCATTTTCTGTTGTGTCTCGTCCATCTGTTTCATGCTGCGTGTGTTTTTGTTGAAAATGAACATTTCAGAAGAGGGTCATTTTTTTTTACTTTGTCTCCGTCAAACAAGCCAATTACTCTGTTTATCTGAAGTCCATAATGGTTCCATCAGAGACTCTTGACGACAGCTGGTGGTGATCATCAATCTGACCGAGAGCTCACTTACACAGCGTCATTTCTTGTTGAAATAAATAATAACCGGTCTTGAATCTGCCTCACATGTTATTTCACTGTGGATGATACAAACAGGACATTTTCACCATATTTCTCATCTCTTCATCTTCAGCCACGTCACATTTTCAACATCGTTTCAGCCCCGCAGAGGCTGATAACAGCAAGGTTCGAACTAAAGTTGAAAACTTTCAGATCTCAAACAGCAGAAGCATGATGTCATCTGCAAAAAAACAGTCTGTGTTTTTAATGACAGTAATAACAGGGTTTGTTTAAGGAATTAAATTGGTGATATTCTGCATTATAAAGGCTGCAACAACAAAGTTTTGATAATTTAGCTCTAATATCATCAAAATACACCATAACTGAAGCACTAGAAACCTTGTTCATTCACTGCAACAACTGCAAAGAAGTTTATTTTGTTTCACTCCAACACAAACTGTCCAGCAACAATAAATACTCAAATGCAGCACCACGTGTGTCAGTCTGGCTGCTGAAATTAGTCCCAAACAAATGTCCCATTCACTCAAGTTTGCTTTTAACTACAAACTCGCTTTAGAAAACAGTTCTTTGTTGGACTATAAAAATGTATTTTTGTGATTTGACATTTGGGATATTATTTGGGCCTGAGGGTCACAGACAGAGCACGGGAGTCAGAAAACAAGAAATGGACTGTTAGTTTTGGTTTTTTAATGATATTTGTTGAGTGCATTAGCAAAAAAGTCTTCACGTTTAAAATGCAAATAACTCTCATTAGCAAGAAATCTCCACTTATCTTGCAAACTTTGTGTATAACGTTGAAAGCAAACCTCCCTTGTCATGCAGGAGCTGCTGTGCAGAGAGATAATAGACCTGTAAAGTCGGCAGATTTAGTGGTTCCCTTCCCCTTTGAGCAGACAGGCCAAAATGTTTGCCAGCAAGGAAAGTAAAAAATATAAATGCCGCCATTGTTGCACAGCTGCTTTAGCGGCACTTCACCCTGTGACAGATTTATGGAGCGGCTTTATGTACCTCTTGGAAGTCATTCAGGAGCAGCTTTTGAAACCTGATGGCAGGGAGAGAAAGAGGTTTATGTGGCTTATATCGCACCTCAGGATCCTCTGGCTGACCTCATTGTTTTCACAACATCTCAGTTGCATCTTAAAGACCCGATGCTCGAGCCAGAAGACGTCTATATGAAACTGCAGAGGAATTTCAGACACTGTGAAGCCTACAGAATATTTATAAACTGTGAAACTGCCAAAAACACTAATTAAATCGAGTTTGGAGAGGAAGCGGTTTTACGATGTGAGCTGGAGATAAGGATTGTTGTTTAAACACCAAACGGAAATAGACTGAAGCATCCTAACAGATCACAGCAGTGTGTTTGCTAGTTTCAGTTACTTTATTGAGAGATGATGCACTACATTTTTAATGCATGTTTTCAATGCATGCTGTAGAGTTTTTTTTTTAATGCACAGTATAACATCGCTCATGTTGAAACTTGCTTAAGTGTTGAAATAAATCCCAGTAAATCTCACACCCATCGTTAGAAAAGTCACACCTAGTATCTTCATATCTGAAATTACAAACGTGAAATAAGAGACTCCTAAAAGTCAGATGAATGTTGAGCAGTAGATCAGTCCAGTGATAGAAAAGTACACAGAAATGTGTGAAAAACGACAGAATTGTTTGAGAAGTGTTTCTTTGTAAGTATGTTTGTGTGATTTGGAGTGATAAATACATGAACTGAAAGACCTTAATGTACTTGAAGACACTTAAAAAAGAGACAAAACAAGCTACACATTTAGAAAAACTGCAGCAAATGCATCTAAAAAGGTGCATTTAGAACCACAGGTGAAAATTTGACTGACTGGAATAATGTAATGAAACTGTTACAAGAGTAAGGCTTGTGCTTATCATCCTCAGAAATTACACAGATGCGTGATGCACATGAACAGCAGGGGGCAGTGTGGGGGGCAGTTATTTGAATGGACCTGTATATGGAGTAATGTAGCAGTGAAGGATGATGGGAAGCTGCTCTGCTGACCTGACTCAGTGTGATGTTTGGAACAAGTTTAAATACTGAGGGTGTTTTTCTTATTTTCACGACCTCATGTTTGCAAAATGAGGGAAATATACTCGTATATAATATATATATCAGCACATTGTATACATAAATATGTGCTTGATGCAGTTGCCCAAAATACAATCTATTATTGTTTCATTGCCACTTCTTCTGTTGAAATCTCAGAAAAAACATAATACCAACCTCCTTAAGTGTCGCCATGTTTATTGTTTGTATGAATGAGTTCTCTGGTGTGCCCCCTAGTGGTGCCCACCATTAAAACATACAGTACATAGGCAGTCATGTAAACAATTATGTTCACAACTCAACTACTTTTCTGTGTGAGTGTATATTTCTGGCCTGAAAGCTGCAGTAACTGTTTTTATGCATGCTAACTCTTGTTAATTAGCAAACTAGCAAAACACACAGTGCAACTCAGACTGATGAACCAAAATATCTTACCATTAGAAATTTTGATCAGCTGATGTTAGAGAAAATGAAAGTCTCCGTCCTCCGTGAACTGTTAATGTCATGACAATCCGTTCTATCCATCCAGGTGTTGTTGATTTATTTTGTTCTGGAGCAAAGTGTGAATTAACCAACACACCTCGCCGTCTCTGCAGCCACCAGCAAGACTGAGTCAAAATTTTTCAATGACTTTAATGAATGGTCCAATAGAGGAGCATATCCAGATGTGTTGATCCGTTTTAAGTGTGCACATGCTCAGACATTTGAAAAAACACCACCCTTGTTTAACTTCTCCACATGTGGAGGATAAAGCGTCTGTAAACCGACATGTTTAGACTTAACATGTGTGACACATCGGCTGCAGAAACGATGACGGTAACCAAACTATGAATTAACATCCTTTCAGTCTTGACACACACTGAAAATTACAGCGTAATCACATGAAGTGTTTCCTCCCCTGGCTTTACTACTCAGCAAACAATTAAATCAATTAGCAGAAACGCTTTGCATAACGCACATCTGTGTGCTTTAATTAACCTAATATCTGTCGAAACACATTGCCTGATTGCTGTCCTGATTTACTCACGGCCTTTATGAGTTGCCCTGTTAAATCCATCTAAATAATTAGGCTTTGGTGAGAGACGCATCGTTCAGTGAGCTCTGGCAACAAACCAATCACAGCTTTAATTTCTCAAAACACTGGAGAAAAGTTTCCCTAATTGTGACTTTTACGATGACAAACTGACAGTTTCCTTTTCATCGGCAACCACAATAAAAGAAGATACCATCTGTGGCCAAAAATATGATATTTCTTATAGTTAAAATCTTTAAAAAAATGACTGTAGTTTGGTTAAATAGCTGCTGATGATAAAAGTAACACAAGCATTTTTCCGTCTTTGTGGTTTATTCAAACCACTTTTTCAAACTAGTCATTTAGTTTGATTAACACTGATTGATTACTTAATCTCATAATTTGGTAAAATGAGCTAATTTCCTGTATTTGCTCGCTTCTTTACAACAATGCTGATCGTGTCTTAACCAGCTCCATGTTGGATGCATGTCATTCTTTATTACTGGCTGATGTACATTTACATTAAAGGTAAAACACGAGTGTTTTGTTAAGTCAGCGTTGTTTAAAGGCTGCATGTATCCACAGGGAGACCTCACCTGAAGCCACGATTTCACACCTGAAACAAAATGTCAAGAACAATCGCTGCTTTGCAGAAAAGGTCAGCAGGCGATGAGAGGACTGATATCACTTTTTATCTGTAGAATGACTTCTGTAATCTCATGTTAAAATCAAAAAAGATCTGCATTCATGAGGTCATGTGACTCCTGTGATTTGAAAAAAATCTTTTCAATTACACTCATTTAATTCTTTTGTAGTTTTTGTCCCATTTTTTGAGACCTGAACACATCACAAGATCCCCACGAAAATATAAACAGAACATTGATCTGCAATATTCATTAGATATGAAAAGCAAACTCCATTCAGATAATTCCAAGTTTTCATTTGACAATGAGTAAATGAAAAAAACTTTAACACTTTTTTAATACTTTTATCATTATTAGTTTTATCTTTGCAGTCTGTTATTGTGATTTTTCTGACAGACTTTGTGACACGATAATGGCAGTGAAATCACAGATGTAACTAACAACACTCATGTCCTTCTGACTCAACATGCACCCAACCAGAGTCCAGAACTGGGAGACCTGAATGGAAAGCAGCCATTGTTAATATTTTTCATTAAATCAGTGTTTTCTTCGTGATCTTAAAATGCCATTAATGTCGTATTAATTGGTTTCAGTTCTTGTAATGATTTTAGTGAATGACACAAGTGAATTCAAAAAGGATTTAATGTTTGCTGAGGTATGAACATTTCTCAATTTAATGCTTGTTATTATAAAATCCTGTTTGTTTTTGATGTTTTTTTTAAACTTATGTTTTTTAACATTATTTTAAAGGGGTTAACATCCGTCCATTCACACAGAAACAACAGGCGACCACATGAACGTCTCTGCTCTGTTAGTTTTGCCTCAAAGCCAAAAGACTTCTCGATGAAAAGTGGCGTTCGTAATAACAGTCATTAAGGAACTGAATTAAAAATAAAAAAAAATAAAACCAACATTTTAAAACAGAAACAAGCAAACTGACAAAAATGTTTTCCAAACCGCCTGAAATAACATTTAACGATAATAACCCGAGCTTTTAAGATTTACTT
>JAUZTA010000028.1:24017600-24027947 GCA_034780835.1 Ctenochaetus striatus | reverse complement strand
CACAGAGAGAAACTGCTGGTTTGACAAAAAAGAGGCTCAACATTTCCCTCTGGAAATATTTTTACCTTTAGATAATCTATAAATGACACTAGAAGTTTTGAAATCTTGTAAAAACTAAATTTTCCAGTAAAACTGAGGGAGAAATTGTTTTACTTTGGTGCTCAGATGAAGCCTTTAAAGTCAGCTGGAGGAAATCTGAGTGTCTGCTTTGGGGCGATGACAGGCAACATAAAAGAAATGTGACCTTTGCATTGTTTCCCTTATAGCAAATGTTAATAACATCCGGCCATAAAACTCAGTTCAGGAAAATGTTAATGCAATGTTTTCATCTAATTAAAGCAGCTCTGTTTTCAGACTGAGTTTATTCATCACGAAAGGAAAAAGGTTTCATCCGCCCTGAGAATCTGACATCTAACATGGAAATGTTATAACATCTAATCCTTGTTTGTGCACAGGAGAAAAACCGCAGCAGAGCAGACAGTCGGTGCTGGACAGCAGAAGCTTCCTCTCCTTCTTATCTGTGAGAGGATGAGGGATCTGCAAGGAAATAACATTACTTCTCAATCTGGATATGTTGATCTTTGGGATGACTCCCGATCTGATAGGCATCTGTGAGCAGAGACACAACACTGCACTTCCCTTCCTCCTCTTCTGACCCCCCCACCCCTCACCCTCCTCCACCCGTTTTATCACCCCCACCCTCAGCAGCAGGTTTGTGCATCACACAAATAAGCTTTTACACAGAAAAAAGAATCATTCTCCTTCACAACAATCAAACAATTGTGTGTTATTGTTCGCCGATTCTGACTAATTTGTGTTAATGAAACAGTTTCAGCAGCTAATTGGTCCTGTGCGCAGTGTTGCCATGGTGCAAGATTAATGGGAAGTGGTCAATACATTGCTTAAGCCACATGTGTGAGCGACTGGCAACGGTTCATCGCAAACCATTTGTGGACACCATTTTGACACACAGGACTCCCTGATGACGCACTTTGACCCTCTGATGTTAAAACAAGCTGTGAAATTCACCACATTTCAGTTCAAGTTTTTATGTTTCTGCAACTCCACGTCGGCTTCATCTTGTTTTCCTTTTTCGCAGAACATCAATCTGAGTGTGTCAGCGAGTAAAAGCGAGTCCCTGGAATCAAGCGTCTGACACATCTACAGATCTACACACCAGAGGAAATTATAGGTGCTGCAGTGTTAATTACAACACAACATGAAGAGGAAAAAAAAAGAAACCTCGAGTGGAGACTGTTTGAAGTTGTCAGAGATAATTCATCTCAGCTCTGTGTGAAGAGACATCTATTTTACTGCTGGTGCCACTGTCATGTTGTTGTTTTTTTACAGTAATTTAACATTATTTCTGAACTCGATCCAAAGCCTCTCAGCTACGTTCGGTGGTAAATGAGTCTTAATTAGGAAAAAACGTAATGAAAATAGTTCTTTACCCACATTTAAAGCCTTGGCACCCCGCGAGGGTTTGGATCATGATCCAGATTCTCCAAAAAAACCCAGAGAAACTCGACAAACAAAAGTCCACAGTCCGAACAGAGTTTCTGCACTGACGTTTGCAGACAGTTTGTGGCTCGGTTTAACTCATTTTGCCACCTTTTCAGAGCTGCACCAAAGGGAGTACATCAAAAGGCCAAACTCTCCACTCGAGGAAATTGCTGAAGCAAATTATACGAGCCGTGATGACAGGATCTCTCTCAGCCTGACGCGAGGAGGACTTTGGTGTCACACATGAAATGTCTATTAAAAATCACATGTTTGCAATAATTACAGAGCAAGAGGAGGCAAAATCTCTCACAAGTCGATGTGCAGCACTGTGTGCTGTGACCCAGAAAGAGGGTTTACTCCAAGTTTCTATATATAACACACACACAGGCAAGAAGAGACTTCTTACATCAGTTTGGTTTAAGTAAATGAAATGGTTAAACATGAGTATTGTATATAAGAAAGGTTTTTTTTTAAGTGCTAAAGATCACATTTTACTATTCTGGCAGAGTTTTAAACATTGCTAGATGAACTTCTTACTTTAATATTTCAACATTTGATCACTTTATGGGCTACTGAGGATGTAATGCTGGTTGAAGCTGGTTAATTGTATCAGGAGGTTACTGATAAATCTGAAAAACAACCAATAAATTAATAATCATAGAATGGATTTATTCTAACTCTGTGGCACTTGGTTGTGTGTAATGGTGTGTTTGTCTCAGGTCTCTTTTTTATGTCCAACAGTATCACCTGTTGCTTTATACTTCGATCAGTAGCTTGTATCCTTATAGTATCACAGGTCTATAAGGATGTACTGAACCAAAGCTGCACTCATAATTGAGCCAATTTTGCGCCTTTAGCCGCTCGCTCATAAATCAGACGCGCGGTGCGTCGTGCGTGCGCCAGATCTCCGTCCTCAGCGGTTCAGCGGAGCGCTTCCTTCACCCGAACTGCAAAAACACAACAGGTTTCCCGTCAGAAAAACTGCCCCCCTCCCTCCTCCCCACCTCATCAGATTACCTGTTCTTCAGTCGAGCTTTCAGGAAGTTTTTTCCAAACGGAGCCATGACTCTGGAGCTCGAGGAAAAACGGAGGAGCGATCCGAAAAGCGTTACAGTCCCCGCATGGCACGACGTCGGACACTTTTTTTGTGGAGTGTTTGGGGAAAAGTTTTAAGAGGTGTCCCGACTGCAACTCCGTCCGCCCCCCGTCCAAAAAAAAAAACCGGAGGAGGGAGGTGTTTCCCAGCCTTCACACACAGATTTATTGGTGAAACTCTGCCCCCTTCCACCTGCAGGAGCAACCTGAGGAACCGCAGAGGAGAAGCGACAGAGAAAAGCTTGTTGCAACTTAAACCAAGTTTTTTTTTATTAGAGCCTATAGTTTTAAACCAAAAGTAACACATTTGGAAATAAATATAAAACCGAAAAGTAGATTACAAGGAGTTTAATCTCATTGTTCGAGTGAGTGGAAAGTTCAAATGAGATTATGAGATTAAGACAGGAAATCCCATTAGGAATAATGTGCACATTTGCGCATGAGAAACAGGCCTTAATGTGAAAGTAAAAAAAAAAATGTTCCAAGTAGTTTTTTTTGCACCAACAAATGACAGAAAATGCAAATGATGACCACACACAGAGCAGCAAACACATGCAGATGTTCACTCTGGTTCTCTCTGTTATGCAACTCACTCGCTTTCATTGCATTTTAAGTGTATTTGGAGAGTAAAGTGGAATATGATTACAGTCTGGGAGCTGCAGAACAGGACATGCTGAGTGAATGTGAGTCTCTCGGGGTTGGGGGGGGTTCGGTAACACGGCTCTCCCTGCTGGATTCAGATGACAAAGATGAAATTCAGACATGAGAGGAATGCAGCCTGTTTTAGCTCCAGTCTGACTGTTTGTCATGCTTGAAATGTCTTTTTGCAGAACACGTTTCAAAGCTGGGAAATTTACACCACATCAAACAATATCATTCAGGACCGTTAGTGTGAAAACAGACAAGTGAAACTGAGTCTGACTGACAACGCTCCAATAAGACTTTACTAACTTAATGGTTTCAAATCAGACTGAATCTTATGTGACATTACATAAGAACAATCCAGTCCCCTTTTTATTAAATCATCACTTTCAAAGCTTCCAAAGTTCGGTTGCCAGATTGCTTTTGTTCTTTTGTTGAGTAATGAACACCAGCTTGAGATGTTTGTAATTAGAAAGATGATTAGACCATGAAGACTTTTAAATACAGTGGCCAAGTAGTTATTAAACTGGGCTCAACAGAGCAGCTGTTTTATAATCGCTGAAAGAAGAAAAGTAACGTCACCAGAAAGTGTGCAGGCGGCAGAAATGCTGTTTATTTTAAACTTTCTAACATTAACGTGAGTCGCATTCGTTCATATGAAGTTCAAACCATTAAAAAATTACACCTGAAGATGTGAGGAATGTGATTTTAATGTATGTAAACATAGTGCCTTTACCCACAGTTTGTTCAAGGTTTATAAGCTTCATGTGACAGAGTAAAGAGGAATCAAAAAGTTATTATTCTTTATAACAAATCGTTGACATTATAGCTTATCATTAACTTCCACATCAGCAAAAGATTCAGACTCAAAGTCAAACTCAAATGGATGATGGTTTCACTTTTATTGATGATGGTTTCACTTTTACTGTGACACACAGTTGATTTTTCTTTCGATTTATATGTTCAGTATCCAGGATTGTGAATCAGTAAAACAAAATGAAACATACTTGAAAGGGAACTACGAAATGAAAGAATGAGCTTTGAGCTTCACATGAAACCAACATGGAGGAGAAAAAACCTTAAAAAGTTTAAACATCTGCAGTTTTCTGAAAGCTGTGAAAAACTATCTGCTGTTGACAACAATGAAATATGTCAAACAGCCCAGATTTGTTACAGAAGGAACTTTGTGATCCAATTTTTTTGAAATTCTGCTTTAAAAGCGTTAATTATGATATCTGGAATATAAAGGATAATTACTGAGCAGAGAGTTTTTGAGAGGCATAGACTGAGTGCACTTCTTCTGCTGTTCTCATGTAATAACTTGCCATTTATCACCGTGATTCACGTTTCTGGCGTTAATCATTCGCCATGTAAGTCGACACAATCACCTGTTGATTTTGGTTGAAAAAAAAACATAATTTGCAGAAGCAGACAGAGGTGATGGAGCACAGCTTCTTCAAAAACAGTGAACACAAAGAGTGAACGGTTGTCGTGCATCCTCCCACATCACCACATCACCTTCCCCACCCCTGCAGCCCCCCTGTCCCTGGGAGACAAGTGCAAAAAAACTGAGTCTGTGTGCATTCATGAGGTGGAAGAACCAAATCTTCCCAAAAAACGTTGACGCAAAACGCCGCTCGCCCTGTGATGCCAAAGTGACGTCTGATGCAACGATGACACACAGGGAGAGAAAATAGGAAAAGAGAGAGAGAGAGAGATGGGTGGCTGGATGGATGAAGGGGTCTCTGTTAGTGGGTGGGGGTGGAGATGAGGAGGGGAGGGGAAGGGAGGGGTGAGAGACTGATCCTCTGACATCACATTGGCTCTTATAAAGTGATGGAGCTCGCTGCACTTCACATCCAGAAAACTGCAAGGGAGGAGAAGTGCGTTTGGAGTTGGAGAGAGAGAAAACAGAAGAAGAAGAAGAAGAAGCAGAAAAAGAAGCAGAAGAAGAAGCAGAAGAAGCAGCATCACTGATTCCTCCGTCCTCCTCTGAGTCTGACCCTTAACCTTATGGACTAGATTCCCTCTCGGGTGCATTCTTCAGTGTGGGATCCTATTTTGTTTGCTTATTTGTTTGTTTGTTTGTTTGTTGCCAAGATGCAGGCACAGTTTGCATGTGTGCTTCTCCTCTGTTTCACATGCGGCGGACTTTGCACAGGTAAGCACCGCCGCTCTTTTGACACGTTGATTTTTATGATTTATTATCGAAAAGCTGTGACTCTCAGAAGCATCAGGTAGCCTCGAACATAACTTACTGTATGCAACAGGTGCATCTCACTGCTGATGTTTTTGCAGGTATTATAACACTGAATATTCTAAATCATGGAAATTTGTTTTAAAAATGAGAATTTGCACCCTCAGACATCTTCATGACAACTCAGGTGTCTCAGTTTGGGTTGTTTTGGTTGAATAACAGGTGGTTTTTCAAGTTTTCTGGTCTTACAATTTACTAAAACATACTCAGTTTAGAGTATTACTCATTTAAATATTAATTTAAATAAATGTATGTGATTAAATCTTTTTCTCCAGAGCTATTTTCTACATTATTATTGATTGAGGAGTTCCCTCTTCCTCTCTTCTGGAAAAACTCCTTCAAATAAAATGTTTTGACACATTTAAACACCCATGTTTATGACAAAAGGAATCACTGAATAAAACACAACAGAGTGAACAGTTTTTATTATTCACTCACTTTTTAAATGATTTGTCATCCATTTAATTCAGACTAATAGAAGCTAAACTCAACTCTGATTCAATCAGTATGGATTTATCTAGAGAGTATTTTTTGGTCTACTGAGTCAACGAGCATTCGACTTGTGCTGTGAGAAAACTGTAAAAAGCAAAAAACAAAAAAGCAACTGTTTGATTTATAACTTTATTCGATAACTGCGGTTTGGTTTCATTCTCAGAGAACCTGTAAGAAAGAGAGAAATGTGGGCTGAGGTTTGGCTCAGTGGAGGTTTTCATCACATGATGATTGTGATGTAAATGTTAGAAACTGTAGCTTAAGCTCACAATACAAACACGAAACTGTCCAAATGTTGAAAAAGTGTTTCGTGCTTTTATGTTAAATGAACATTTCTTCTGCAGAAATCACTGAACATTCTTGATTAGTTTTGGTTTGAGGTTACTTCCTGTTTCTCTTCTGACCAACAGACGTCAACCAGGACCAGCGAGCGCTGGAAGAGGAGCTGCTCAGCAGTCTCTTCACCTCTAAGGTAGGAGCTCCCCTCTGCACCTGCGACGATCAGTGACGTCACTGACGATCAGTGACATCACAGACTCACCTGGCCAATCAGTGGCTCCACACAGCTGAAATAACACACACAGACTGCACAGGTGTTTCTGCATGAAATCCAGATCAAACACTTCAATCACAACTTCCCTTCTTCTTGTTTCTGCTCATCTTTGTAACTCAGGGCTCAAATTAAATGAGTTTAATTTTTATATTAAGTTTAAATGTGCAGAAAAAAACAAATAGAATCAGTTCACTTCAGTTACTGCAGCTTTAGTCACGTCTCTCTGAGATAAAAAGCAAAAGAAGAGCTGAGGGAAACGATTCAGATGTAACTTTATGATGAGATCTGGAGGGATGAAGCCGGCGGAAGTGAAAACCAGGAGGTGGATCGACTGGACCTAACTGGATTCAGACGGACATGACGGCATCATGACGACACACCTTTCACCTGCCTGTCTCTCTCTCTCTTCCTTTCTGATAAATAACCGCGGCGTTCATGTGCAGACTTGAAGATGTCAAATCAGCCATGTGATTCATCGGTGCTGATGCTCCGAGGTCGCTCAGGAGTGATGATTGTGATAATAACTTGCCTGACAGAGCGCTCAAGAGTCTGTAAAGAACAGTGCTGATGAAAATACATGCAACTCTGTATCTTAATCACACATATCATTGTTTTCTCTGGTCGACAACTTAACTGATTGACCTGCTCGTCTGCTGATCGCTTTATCTGATCAGGTGCAGGAGGGAAGTTTCCTCTCTGACTCTCATGGTTGCATTAATAAGCCGGGGTTCATCTTTTATTCTGGCTGATTTAACACGGGCCGTTACTCTCGTTAGTTGCACAAAAATTGCTGGAATTAATTGGAGTTTTCTGCAACTTTTAAGACGTTAAAGGAACAGAATGACTCTGAATTCTAAAAAGGCTGCAGTATCTTCATGTTGTCGGTTCAGCCGCTGACAGAAAGTTTAATCAGCGCAGACTCGAGGGGGATTTAAAAATCTGCAGCCAGGAATCAACTCATCATCCAAACCTGGAGGTTATTGGCTCATTTGCATCACAGGAGAAGATCCTGATGAGGCGACATGAGACACAATCCTTCATGAGCTCCATCACCTGACTCCACCTCCCATTGAAACTAATGAAAACCAGTGAAATCTAACTGGATGAATTATCTCATGATGTCAGTAGCTGCTTGTGTTCGGTCCCCGGCGTGTTGTTCTTGTGATGTCTCTACAGCTTTTATTACTCGTCTCCCTCCTGGCTGACAAAACTGAACCTGCATTCATCGGTCTCTGGTCCGTTCATCATCAGAGGAGGCTTTTTTCCCTCTGCTGCTCGTAAACGATGCGAGCCAAGTGAGTCTTGAGGGGCTTGTGGCCATAAACAACAAACCTGGAAAACGACAGTTCCCCCCCCCTCACCGGCTGAATCTCTCCATCATCCTCAGTGACACCTGGTTGTCTTTGCAGTGAGGCGTTTGAGATCGTCGGACCTCACATGCTTCAAGCACTCAAACTAGATTATAAGAGGAGAAGCTGCAGCCAGATGAGGTTGGATGGGACTGAAATATGGAAAATGTGTAAGAAATAGCAGACATACATCTTAACTGCTGTCTCCATGCGTGGCGGTCTGCGTCGGCGCTCACATTGTAAAGTCAAATTCTGAAACGTTGCATCCCCAAGTGTCTCTTAGAGGGAAATGCCAAAGCTTTTAGCTTCACATTAAAGCAGAAAGTTTAGACCACGAGACAAAAACACGTCAGAAATAAAAAATAATCCCCAAGCAAGCATCAGGAAACATTCACAATACAAATCAATGCTTTACAATAATATCATTAAACAACAAAAAACACTGTTCAGTAGTTTCTTCAGTGGCATAATTTGCAACCAGTTGGACGGCTTTTTGATTAAACTGCATTAATTCATAAGAGTTCCAAGAGTAGAAGGATTTTCATCACCAAAGAGCAAACAGTTTTTAATTTTGTGCAGAGATATTTATTAGGACAAAGCAATAAATAAGCTCCAAACTTTTTTCCTCTGTGGCTTCTTCCTCTTGGCTAAACTAAATTTTTCATTTGTCTCAGTTCAGAAGGTTAATCGAACTTTCAATTAAGGATCCTCTTCACAGCAAACATCTAATTTATTGCCATGTTTTGAATTTGGGAAAAAAACGATCACTCCCTGAATATCAATTTTTGAAACATAACCCTTCAGTCCTCCCTCCCACACTTTGTTCCTCCTTTTGCAGATGAAACAGAATAAGCAGAGTGCCCCCTACTGGCGCGTGTCGCTGACCAACCTGTGCAGGATCGTGAACAGTTTGCGGCAGGAGGCGTGGGGCAGCAAGGAGGAGGAGGAGGACGACGAGCTGAGGGAGGAGAGCCTCCAGCTGCTGGAGGAGCTGTACAACCTGCAGCACATCTGCAGAGCACTGCAGAGCCGGGAGGAGAGGGTGAGACACACACACACACACACACACACACACACACATACATGCAGGCAAGCAGATTAAGAAGTGCAAGATGTGTTTTTTTGTTCTGTATTTCTCAGGGTGACTCTTTGTCTTCGGTGGCTCTTTTTTCCACCTGTCAAATAAAAAAATATCTTAAATTTCTTCAAACTTAAACATTAAAGATGGTTAAGTTGTTATTTGGCAAAATTTAATTAGTTTAATTAGTTTTCATAAAACTAAATTTCAGGCTAAGGTCAACATTTTTGCACCATTACAAGTCAGCGCTCTGACTGGTGGCTTAAAGTGTTGAAACATTAAATTGGAGAAAAAACATCTTGATGCATTGTGATTCTCTCACATGAAAGATTTGATCATTAAAAATCTTTTTTTTTTTTAACTCAGAAACATCTAACCATCCACTTAAAACAAGCGGATATTCATATTTTTTCTTAAACCGCCGGCATTTTTCCTTAAAAATAAATGTTTCAGGTTCAAATGTTGCAGTGAGAAAGAAACATAATTAAATACACAGAAGCCCTACTATTACCATAAAGTGTATGTTAGCTAATAAAGTGCAAATAAAGCCAATGTGAACATGCATTTCCTGATATAAAACCCTTTACACACATGCAGTATTCCCACCCTAACACACACACAGGCTTCCTCTGAGTCTCCCTCACATCTCTCAGTCACATGGACACGAGAGCTCATCCATCTTCTCTCAGAGTAAACACACCTCATTAAACCTCCTCCTCGTCTCCCCTCCAACATTTTCCCTTCACTCACACTCCTTTCACAACAGCCTCTATCTCCTTTTTTTATCTTAACACGGTGACTGCAGATTGGCCTCTGTTTTGCCATGCATGAAGGCGCCGAGCAGAAGCACTCGTTTAATCAGAGCCGCGCCGGCGTTAACCTGCCACTCGGCAACAAAACATGTGTTTGCCTGCAATTTCCTCCTTGTCGTGTGACACTTCTCTCTCTCTCTCTTTGCCCCTCATTCCCCCCCTTCCTCCTCAAACAGCTACTTCATGACTCTCTAGAATATTTAGAGGAGAACAGTGACACCCCGCTGAAACGAAAATCACCCTACATCCTGAAGAGGCAAGCGGCGCACACCACCAAGTCCCGGAGGCCGTACATCTTAAAGAGGAGTTCAATTTACTGACGGCCGTCCCGAAGTGACGGGCGACGGCTCAGAGGTCCAGACCATACACCTCCTGTGAACATGTGATTGTGTTTTTCTTTTCCTCTCTCTTCTTGTAGCTGCGATGTTTTTTTTCTTTTTTTCCTGTCCTCCCCGTTGTCGTTTTCATCCGGTCAGACCCTTCGCTGTATTCTGCTCCTCTGAAGTGAAGGTCCTGACAATAAAATACTGAGCATCAAGCAAAGTTTTGTATCTCTGAGAAACTAT
>JAUZTA010000028.1:24006590-24017500 GCA_034780835.1 Ctenochaetus striatus | reverse complement strand
CAAGTCTATTTTGTTTCAGGATAAGATTAAAGGATTCATGATACAAAACCAGTCCGATGTGACTCTTTTTCTTTCATTTTCTTTCACTCTTTGCATGCTAACTTCATGGCTAAAACCACATGCAGCATCCTGCTACAAGAACACTGACTGGAGCTGTACAAGTGATATTCATTTCATTTATATAAAAGTCAGCTGAGTCCTTGTTTATCACCTAGTGAGGTAACACAATAATGACTGAGCTAAAGGCTCACTGATGACAGTTTTGCAATATTTATATATTTATGCAACATTATGATCTGGTTGTCAGCGGCAACAGTCCTAAAAAACAGCTGTATTGAGTTCCTGCCAATGCAAACTGAGCATTTCCTGCTGCTGCAGTTTCACATTAAAAGCATTTAATGAGTGAAATGTGACTTTTTATAAAGTGTGAAGTGTTTTTTTTTTAGAGAGAGTGTCACCAGGGGTTGTTTTCTGTGATCAGTTTGAAATGTTGCAGGGAAGAATGCAACAAAAAGGAGCAGCCACAGAGAGTTTTTAGATAAAAAAAAAAGCTGAATACGACACGTTTGAACCTGAATCATAACCATCCTCTTCAGTCTTACTGTGACCTGCTGCCCTCAGACTCATGCTGGGTGTTTTCTCAGTCAAAAACAGGTTTGATGCCGACTGTCACAGATAAGTTACAAAAGTGAGAAGTTATTTCCTGACAGAAAAAGAATTTTAAAATAACACCAGGCATATTCTTTACATTTTATTGTTGTAATTGTTGTTATTTGTTGCCTCCAATTAATCGTCACAACAAGAAGAGACTCTGGTTTAGCAACAGTATTTTTGTACCAAGCAAATTTTCCTGCCAAGTTTTTAATAAAATAAGACAAAATAAGATAAAATAAGATAAAATGAACGAATCCCAGTGCCATTCTGATAGTGATTACCAATACTACAGCCATGTCTAGGAATTAAATGATCCCATATTAAAATTCAGCACGTTGCGCCTTAAACATCAATATAGTGCACATTGGGTCAGTGTGTGATCTTATTAGTATGTGCGGTGCTGAACAAGTTTTAAAAAGGGCACAGAGGCACTTCAGTGGATAAAACAGACTTTGACTGCTGCGAATGAGAGTCTTGGCCTTAATAAATGGCAGTTTCATCTCCAAATCAAAGCTCTTTGGTGTCCTCCTTTGAAAGCCGGCTCTTAACCCTGACAGCCGGAGAGCCTGGATGAGAAACACGCTTTGAACAGCCTCGTTCTGTTTCTCCAGAGAAGGTTCGCTGCAGGAAAAAACACGAATCCTCTTTTCCCAGCAGCATTTCTGCTACATGTGTAATTTTTTACTCTGCAAACAGCCCAGTTTGCACTGTTAGCCGCTGAGAGGGTGAGAGACGGTCAGATTCTAGTTTTTTATGGAAAGGAAAAAGACTAACACATTCATTTGCCTTTGATTAATTACAACATACATCTTTTTTCATTGTGTCTGTGTGTGATCATCTTTTCCTGAGATCTCACTCATCTAACAAGGTGATTGGTGCCACTGGATTATCCACAAATAACCTCTTTGGTTTGATCTATAAAGCGTCTGTTACACTTTTCAAGATGTGTTAAGTGAAGATCAGCAGCCACAGAAAACTGGATTTCACTCAGCTGTGATCATCTCAGTTATTATTGAAATCTGAACTCAAGTCACTGTGTTTTTACAACTATGAAGTCTCATCGTGACAGATTTTAGTATTTTTAGCAAAAATGGACAAAATGCTAAAACCAAATACATAAAAAAACATAAAGTACATAAATTAAAGACTTTTGTTTCAGAATGCTGAGTTCAACATAAAACAGAATGTCAACGCCTGATTAGCAAGTGTTATATAGTTTTTGATATATTTCATGTTCAACTTGATGTGAAAAAATGCTTATTCTGAACTAGTTGCCAACAAGACATTTTAAACAAATCAGGAAAGGAGCAAAAAAAAAAAACTGCTAAATGCTCCAAAAACACCTGCTTGGTGTTGTCCACAGGTAAACTGGTTCAGTATTAACAGGAAAGGAGCATCCTCGAGAGGCTCGGTCATTCACAAGCGAGAACGGAGGGAAGTTCATCACTTTGCGAAAAACTCAACTGCATTAAAGATACAAGTGCTGTCTGTAAAAAACAGTTTGTCTGCATTCTGACTTTTATATGTGTTTTACAAAATGTCCCAGTTTGGATCTGGACTGTTCTTGCATCAGATGTTCTGTAGAAAATCTCAAAATATGCAGATTTTCCTCACTTTTCCTCACAGATGTTTATTGTAAGTTAAATAATGAAACGCCTTAATAAAGCGAGCGCTAAAAGATGATTGACATTTAAGTGAAATTTAGTGCTTTGTTTGGATTTTTAGGGATCAGAATCAGATGTACAACCTTCTAAAGCCACAATGACACAGTTATCTCACTGTGTCAGAACATCTCAGTCACCAAAATCATGAAATATCTTTCACACTGAGCCATGAGAGGCGTTTCTGTTTTACTGAGTCACTGATGTTTTGTTTGTCATGAAAAGATTTCAGAAAGACTGTTTCTTTGGTACAAAAAGGGTCACAGTCCAAACTGCAAGTGCAAGTGCTTCAGTTTTTTAGCCGCACAAAAAAGAAAATGACTTTCACCTTTTCTGTATTGGGGTGAAAGCAGATGGACGGAGATCATAAAACCAAAGCTGAGAAAACTCAAACCGAACTGCTTTGTTCTCAATCTTTGGAAATGAGGTGAATCAGCTTTTTTAATGTTAAACCTTCAGGTTCTGTGTCAAATAGATCCATTGTAAAGCAGAACATGTGACCTCAGGGTGGAGCTGTGGAGAGGAGAAAATATGAACTTCAAGCACACAAGAAAAAAAAATCAGGTTAGCAAGTGTCAACACACACAAATGGTCTTTCATTCAACACGGTCTTCACCGTCTGACCTCCATTTCAAACCATCTGCAGCTTCTTTATCCACTGATGGAGATTTTTTTCTACTTCAGCTGCAAAAGTTCAGTTGCAAACCTGCTGTTCTAACTTTTTCTCCAGGCGTTTGTAAAAAAACGCTGCCTCCAGCTGGACTCTAACGTGTCAAATCATTCATGTGTGGCATGAAAAAGGGCAAAATTTGCATTAAAAAAAGGTTAAAAAAAAAAAAAAAGAACACAGGCAGCCTCCATTATCATTCCCTTCATGCTGGTGATCACCGGTGTATGAGCAGTGTATGTGCTGAACACAGGCAGCGGATGGCAGTGTTGTTTCACTTGTCCCACGGCCTGATTTACAGCGTGGATGCCTCACACACACACACAGGCAGCAGAGGAGCTCGTTGAAGGATAAGCAGCACAGGAAATGGAAACTAAATCAAAAGGAGTGAGTCGAGGAGAGAAAATCTCCTCCAATAACAGCGGAAATGAAGAACTCTGACAGTTTCTTTACTTTAATATTCTCGCTTTCGGTGTCTGTGTTTGTAAAAGATGTCATGATTTAAAAAAAATGAATAAAGGAAGAAGTGAAGAACATCATCATTTTGATTGTTTTGACGGCGAAAAGGTCAACGCAATCTAAAGCTGTATGATGTTTCTATTTGGCCTTTTGATTGAGACCAAGTTGCCTGATTGAGACCTTTTAACTAATTTTCCTCGCAGACAGAAAGCATCTTTGTTAGCTGAGCAAATTTAGCAAACGTGTCAGTTAAAAAAACCTACAACACAGTCTGGTTTCTGTGGATTTTCTGCAAACAATGGAGATCATCAGAGATGCTTTTCTTAAGGTGCTTTCCGAGGTGCATTAATCTTCCACGTAACATAATGCAGCGAAAAGGTAATTTCACAAAATGAGAAAAATCGGTTATTTCCCAGCGGAATCACAACATCTAAAGTTGCTGGAAGATTTTCTTTTTTTAAAGCTCACAGTTTACCACCCAGAGGCACCACAAGTCATTTAGATGTATTTGAAAAAAGCCCTAAAAAGCCTTCAGGTCTTAGAATACTTAAGATGAACAATCTGTGTCACCTTAACACAGAGAAACTTGGAAAAAAAAGCAGGCGAGGTTTCGTGCTATTTTATTCTCCATCCAGGGAGTCACTTTTCATAAAGTAATGTTGCTTTTTCTCACCTGCAAATGAAAAAACCTACATTATGTCCCCAGAATAAAGGGACTGAATCACAGCTGGGACGCCAGTTTCCCCACAGCAGCAAACGTCGGAGGTGGTTTGAATACTTATGAAGGTGTGTGTGCAGTTAAAATGAGGAAATATAACAAGAATAATAATGTTTTTAATAGCACTTTTTAAAAAATGTCACAAAGTGCTTCACATATGCTGAAACACAAGCATAATTCTGAGCTTTGGCTTGAGTCACACAGCTTAACAGGCTGATTATTCTGTCCTCACGATGGTGTGACGTCTACCAAGGCTAGACAGATAGCAAACAACCAAAGAAATACTCCGTGGCCATGTATGTTCTTAGAGCTTTACTTGGCTTGCAGGCAGTAATCTCTTGTAACAAGTTGTAAAACTGTAATACACAAATAAAACAGTGTATCAGCAATGTGTACAGGCTTCATCAAAAATGAAAGAAAATGCAAGTGAAAGTATAAAAAACTCAAAATGAAAACGTTTAGCCTAGCTAACAGTCACATGTGCAAATCTAGCATAGCATTCACATTCAAATGTAGCTCAAAATGCTAGTTTACGTTTTATTAAACACTCATATTTGCAGAAACACATATAAAACTTCAAAACTTACGGACTAAGATACCCCAAGGCTGAAAACTGCAGATGAACCGTCACTGATGTGCACTGTGTGGTGGCTGTGTGCAGACTGAGTAGCTGGAACACGTTTGGGCAAAAACGAAAGCTATCTCAAGTTTGGCCACAAGGGGGCAGTGTGAGAGTGTGTGATTAACTAAGATTTGTCTTGAAAATGCAAAAATAAATGTGATAACAGTACACTCCCCGTCTGGTATATTAAAAATATACCACTATTGTGATTTCAATTTTCAGCGCAAAGTAAGATTACATCTGTGATAGGCCTGGTATAAGTTTTAGCAGAACCTTGTTTTACGATTTTTACCTCCACCTTTCTAACTCTGTTATCGCGGCTAGGAATGGCCTTAACAACAGTACCAAGAGGCCATTCACTGCGTTTGACTTGATTGTCTTTTAACAAAACAATGTCACCCTCTTTCACATTAGGTTTCTCTCCCTTCCACTTGCGCCTAGTCTGCAGTGTAGCGAGGTACTCCTGCTTCCATCTTTTCCAGAAACAATCTGCGAGACCCTGAACTTGATGCCACTGGGCTCTGTATAAGTCTTTGAGTTCAAAGTTACCAGGGGGTGCTAACACTGGACTGGCCTTTTGAGTGAGAAGCATTCCAGGCGAGAGAACTTCAGGTGCTTCATGATCCGTTGATACAGGGACTAATGGTCTGGCGTTCATTATGGCCATGACCTCAGCCATAAGAGTGACCAGTACCTCATGTGTGAGGCGAGTGGTTGGGCCTTTTAAAAGCAAGCCGTCAAGGATGTTACGAACAAGACCTATCATCCTCTCCCACACTCCTCCCATGTGAGAAGAGTGCGGAGCGTTGAAAGTCCAAGTGCAGCTTTGGTCCTGCAAGTATTCCTTTAACTCTGGATCATCCACATTGATTTGCAACTCATTGCAGGCGCCAATGAAATTAGTACCTTGATCTGACCTCAGATTTTTAACTGGTCCTCTGATTGACAGGAAGCGGCGAAGAGCATTTATGAAGCTGGAGGTAGACATCGACTCGACAACTTCAATGTGAACAGCTCTTGTACAGAGACAAGTAAACATCACAGCCCACCTTTTGCTCTCAGCACTGTTTGCTCTTGTGCGACGTGACGTGACACTCCAAGGTCCGAAAACATCTAGACCTACGTGAGTAAATGGTGGGTCAACAGTAAGTCTATCAGAAGGAAGACTAGCCATTTTCTGTTCTTCAAAGCGGCCTCTTAACTTCCTACACAAGACACATTTGTGTATAAGGGTGGATATGAGTCTCTTAGCTCCTACAATCCACAGTCCTGCAGTGCGCAAGGCGCCTTCAGTGAACTGACGCCCCTGATGGGCTACCTCATTGTGATAATGTCTGACCAAGAGAGCTGCTAAATGGTGAGAATTTGGTATTATCACAGGATGCTTTTCGATTTCGGAAAGATCTGCAGATTGCAAACGTCCCCCAACCCTTAGTAAGCCGTCCTCATCAATAAAGGGGTCAAGCTTTCCGATGGGGCTGTGTGAGGGGAGTTCTTTCCCTTTTGACAGTATTTCAATCTCCTCTTGATAGATTTCTTGTTGCACACATTTGATTATGACAGCTTTCGTATGTGAATGTTTCACAACGTTTGCCTGAGATACTTTGGATTTTGACCTAACAACTTGTTGAAGAGTTTTTATTCCTCTGACCAAAGATTTCCATGTTGAAAAACGCTCAAATCTGTGAGAGCCAAGCTTGTTTTCGCTGACTTTTGTTGCAAGAGCTGTCACTTGGGGGCGGATTTCCACATCCTCTGATGGATTCACAAGTGCAAACGTTTCTGTTTGTTCTGTCTCTGACCGTGCTAAGAACTGTGGACCAGTAAGCCAGGTAGTGTTTTGCAAGTGAGAAGCTTGAACTAGCCTGGTGCCATGGTCTGCTGGGTTTTGGTCTGTGGCTACATAATGCCACTGCTCAGGTTTGGTTGATTTACGAATCTGGGCAACTCGATTTGTCACATAGACATAAAATCTGCGAATGCTGTTGTGAATATACCCAAGAACTATTCGACTGTCTGTGTAAAACTTAACTGCATCAAACTCTATGTCACATTCATCAACAATGATTTGAGCCAGTTCTACGGCAAGCACAGCCGCGCACAGTTCCAAGCGAGGAACTGTGTGAGCAGAAGACGGCGCTAGCTTTGACTTGCCCATGACAAAGCCAACACGACACTGTCCATCTCTGTCGGTCACTTTGAGATATGCAACAGCTGCTATTGCCATCGTCGAAGCATCTGAGAAGATGCAAAGCTCTCGTGTTTGTGTCTCAGATAATGAAATGGAAACAAAAGGTCTCTGAATCTGTAGACTTTCTAGTGCACTGAGTGATTCAGTCCATTTTGACCACTCTGCTTCTTTGTCTGTTGGTAGAGGGTCGTCCCAATCTTGTTGCTCAAGTGTCAGCCCTCTGTACAATGCTTTGCCCTGAATTGTCACAGGTGCAACAAATCCGAGGGGATCATACAGGCTATTGGCAACTGAAAGTATGCCACGCCGGGTGAAAGGTTTAGTGTCTTTTGCAACTCGAAAGGTGAAACTGTCATTTTCTAGGTCCCAACTCACCCCAAGACTGCGCTGGAGAGGCAGAGGGTCCACATCCAAATCCAAATCTTTAAGATCTGTGGCTCTTTCCTCTGGAGGAAATGCATTCATGACATGACCAACATTAGACGCGATCTTGTGAAGCCTAATGTTTGACTCAGCCAGCATGTGTCTTGCATCCTCTAAAAGTTCAACGGCTTCGCTCTCCTTGGAGACAGAAGCGAGTCCATCATCCACATAGAAATTGCGGAAGACAAACTCTTTGGCCTTTGATCCATGCTCTTCTTCTCCTAGCTCAGCTGCTCGTCTTAGACCATAGATAGCAATGGCTGGAGAAGGGCTGTTCCCAAAAACTGGGACTTTCATGCGAAACTCGGTGATGGCTTTGTTTGGATCATTGTCTTTGAACCAGAGAAACCTTAGATAGTTTCTGTGCGATTCTTTCACTCGAAAACAGTAAAACATCTGTTCTACATCGACAGTAACTGCAACTTGTTCTCTTCTGAAGCGCAGTAAAACACCAAGCAGCGTATTGTTCAAATCGGGCCCTCTGAGGAGAGTGTCATTTAGCGAGACACCGTCAAACTGGGCGCTTGAATCGAATACAACTCGGATTTTGCCCGGTTTCTGAGGATGATACACTCCAAATATTGGGAGGTACCAACACTCTTCACCTGGCGTTAAATCTGGAGCCACTTCAGCTTGGTCATTATCAAGGATTCTCTGCATGAATTCAATGAACTGCTCTCTCATAACTGGTTTTTTGTCTAAGGTCCGTTTCAAAACAGTGAGGCGTTTCAGAGCCTGCTCTCTGTTGTTGGGAAGGAGTGGGCGCGGGTCACGAAAGGGCAAAGGCGCTACCCAGTGGTTGTCATTGTCTATGTACATTTCTTTGTCCATTATTTCGATGAACTTTCTGTCTTCTATTGACAAACCTGGTTTGTCGTCATCAGCACTTCTTTGAAAGACATCGACACCCAGGGTATCAGTCTGTCTGAGTGGAGCAGTCTCGAAGTCACAGAAGGCATTAGTCTTTTGTCTTGGCATGACAAATGTCTCTTTCACTTTAATTGTGTTTGTGCAAGGCTCAAGAAAAGAAGACCGGCCATTTGGTAAGATGTTTGTTTTGTACACGTTTACTTTTGTCTGTTTGTGTACTCCATTTAGACATATTTCGCCAACAATAACCCACCCCAAGTCTAAACGCTGGGCATAAGGTGTGTTGTGTGGGCCATTGTACTGTTCACGCACTTTATGTACACTCAAAACGTCTCGCCCCAACAAAAGCAAAATAGGTGTGTCAGGCTCTAAAGGTGGTATCTTACCAGCAATGGGTGCGAGGTGCGGGAAGTACTGTACAATGTCAGGCGTGGGAATTTCACTGAGGTCATCTGGCATTGCATTGCACTCCAGCAGAGGTGGAAGAGTTACGCGAGTGCCACCATCAAGTGAAGAAACAACAAAGTTGTGAGCTTTCCTGCCTGTGGTCTCACTAATACCAGAACATGTTTTCAAAATGTAACTGGATGGGGCTGATTTGACATTAAACAGCTCAAAAAACTCTGACTTTGCCAGAGACCGGTTGCTTTGGTCATCTAACACAATGTACATTTTCTGAGATTGGTCAGGACGATCAGCAGGGTACACATTCACAAGTGAGATTTTAGAACATGACCTGAGTCCATGCGCTTTGTCACAGATTTCAGTGCATTTTGAGGTCACTTCAGGGAAACTGTTTTCACACTCCCCGCCTTGCTCTTGCTCCGTTACTTGAGCCGAAGTTGACCAGGGAGCTGGACCGGGATGTAGCGCACTGATGTGCCTGTCGCTGCCACACTCTTTGCATTTCACAGCTATTTTACAGTCTTTGGCTACATGTTTTGTGGTAGCGCAACAGCGAAAACAGATTGAGTTTTCTTTTAGATAAGCTTTTCTCTCATCTAACGGTTTGACCCTAAACCCACGACATTTTGATAAGGGGTGTGGCTTGTTATGTATTGGGCATTGATCTGCTGGCTCATCTGTTTTCTTTTCTTTAACACTGTTACTTGTAGGTTTTGCTGTTACCTCTGTTTTTCTCACTGAAACTGTTTTGGGATTGTTATATTGTTTTGCATATCTTTCATGTTTTGTCTGAGTTACAGCGCAGTTCGATGAGAACGCAAAACTTGGATCGTTTCGGGTTTTTGCTTGCCTGGATATAAAACTTACAAAGTAAGTGAATGGTGGAAAGGAAACCCTGTGTTCTTCTTTGTACATAGACCCGAGTGATATCCAGCGTTCTTGCAGACCGTAGGGAAGCTTCTCGACAATAGGATTTACCCCCCTAGCTGTGTCAAGATAAGCTAGACCAGGCAGATATCCCTCTGACTTAGCTGCCTGGATCTCCAAAAGAATGTCCCCTAACTCTCTGAGACGCTGATTATCTTTGTTCGAGATTTTAGGGAAGTTCTCTAGTTTTGACAAAAGAGCATTCTCAATGACCTCTGGTGAGCCATATGTATCATCTAACCTCTCCCACACCAAAGCTACTCCTGCTGTAATGTTGTGAACATGTGCGGACCTGATACGCATAGCCTGTGTGGAAGACTCGGGGCCGAGCCACCTTAACAGTAAATCAAGCTCTTCTCTAGCTGTTAAATTAAGCCCTCTAATCACATCCTGGAAAGAGGTTTTCCAGGCCCAGTAGTTTTCTGGACAGTCATCAAATTTCAAAAGTCCAGAGCTCACAAGTTCTCTTCTAACGAGATGTTTAGTAAGATCAGTCATTTGTGCTGGTTCACAAGGATAGTCTCTGAGGCTAGCTGTGTGAGACACTGGAGCAGGAGGACAATGTGAGGACCTATTTTGATTGTAATCAAACATAACCTCACCATTAACAAAGGTCTTAGGCTGGTTTGTGACGGTGCCGGGGAGCGGATACCACTGGACTGAAGATGGTGGTGCTGGTAATGATGCTTGTGGTGCTGGCGTGGATGTGGTGAGTGGCTGCTGTGGGACCGGAGCTGGCTGCTGAGCGTCGGGTGTCACGTAGTGAGCCTTCACATACTCGCTGGTGCGTTGAGCGGTGTCCTCTGGAGGGATCTGTGCCAGGTCTTCGAGAGAGCTGCCTTCCACTGCTGCTGCGCCTTCGTAGACTGCTGCTTCAGCTGCGGCTGCCGTGGCACTTCTCTCGGTCTTTAGCACATACAGACTGGCCTCCAGTTCTGCTTTGCGCTGTGCTGCTTCAGCCTCTATTTTAGCCTTTGCTTTCATCATTTCTGCTTCTCGGGCTGCATATTTCGCCTCCACCAGGGCTGCTTCGGCTCTAGCCCTTGCTTTGGTGGCTGCGGAGCTGGTTGAGGACCTGCTGGACCTTGAAGTCTTTGTTTTTGAGGCGACTGACCTGGTGTCGTAGAGCTTTTGCGGCTGGTCCGACTCGTTTTGCTGCTCCATCTTGTATCATCTGGACACGTGCTTTAGTAACAGCAGATGGTGTTTTAGCCCGCTGTGTAACAGTCCTTTTACTATTCTGTCCTCACGATGGTGTGACGTCTACCAAGGCTAGACAGATAGCAAACAACCAAAGAAATACTCCGTGGCCA
>JAUZTA010000028.1:23932866-23948066 GCA_034780835.1 Ctenochaetus striatus | reverse complement strand
TGTCTCCCGCAATTTCATCGCAACAAATATGCTTAAAACATCGCAACTTACATCGCAATTTTTTAGAAAAGCTGCTGTCAATTCAGGCATTTTAGGTCCACAACAATCTTGAAAAACACCGGCGAAATCATGGAGGGACTGATAAGCCATTAATTTAAAATGTATATGCAATGCCTTTGTTTTAATATAAAAGTAGCTGAGTGTTGTGTTAAGTTTCTAACCAACCTCATAAAATACGTACGTACATTTTCTGTATGAACTTGGCTGTCAAAACTGACTCTTGAAGGTGTTTTCTTTGCACCATGTAATTTTTTATTCCACTTGCTCCTTGCTGAGAAAATGCTTGGTTTGGGGATGTTTGACCAACCTTTTCATTATTTGGCTCTCAGTTCTGAACACCTCTAACATGAATTTCCTATGCAAACATGTATGTAAATCATATCTGAGCTGAACAAGCAGAAAGCATCATGCAAAAAAGAAAAATTATACTCCTTTTCTACAAAAACAAATTTCAGAGTGTATTTTTTATTCGCCAATTATGACTGAATTACAAAGAGCCTATCCTGCATTTGAATGAATTAAAGATACACTCTGAAAGTAATAAAACCAAAATAAATATTACAACATTCAAGCAAAACTCGCCACTTGGAAATGTTTGTAAAAATCACGTGAAATAACTGAACCAGTTCTCAGTGTTTCACAGTTCTTCATAGAAAAAAACCTCATCAACATCAATCACTGATTCAACTACAATCTGCCTGTTTTCAGCAATTAAGAGACAAAAACAGCAACATGATACGATCAAATCACCACACTGTTCTATTAAAGCCTGATACATGATCATTTAAGTTGCCTCTGGAGTGACTCTTTCATTATCTTCTTGCCTTTACAACCAAATAAACACTGAAATGTGATATTGGTGAGTTTATAATTACAATAACAGAAGGCCGTCTACAGCTGGAGAGCCACTCTCCAACACTGAGGTGATGAATTGACTTCATCTGTGTGCTAACCAATAATCAGAGAGGCTGGCTGCTGAGTGAAGCACACCAACACACACACACACACACACACACACACACACACACACACACACACACACTCTGCTGTTGTTTTGTAGTCTTAATTTAGAAGGAAATTTAGGGGCCCCTCTGGGTTTTGCGTATCACCTGAAGATTAAGTATTTTTCTTTTCTTCTCACCTTGTTTCAGACTTTTTTTTATATTTGCCTGCAAAAAAAAAAAGCACTTTGTAGAAATAAGCTAAAGAGTAAACACAATAAGCTGGATATTCTGGCCTGCACAGAAGAGCAATGCGGCCGTCAATATGGCTGCGGGTTTTACAATTGTTGTGCTTGGCGAATGCTGTCTGTATCACACAAGTGTGAAAAGCAATAACACTAGCAAAGTGCAACTGTTGGCGGTCAATATTTTCTCTCCCTGATAAACCCTCTGGGCAGGAGCGTTCCTTCATCTAGCCAACACAAACACAGCTTTGCAGTTTCTATCTGTCACAGCGTGTGAATATCGAGCCAGAAAGAGAGAGAGAGAGAAATAAAAATAAAATTATAAACCCTCGTCTTACCGCTCTGTGTTCTCAGTTTCACAGAGAAATCATCCGAATATGAAGTTTAATGATTGCTCGAGATAAAAAAGTCACACTCCTCATCAGTGTCAGCGGGGTTAAAAGCAACTCCCCGCTAAAAGCAAATTAGTCTTCATGGCTGCTGCACACCGACTTTGATTTGCTTTACCTTTTACTAATGTCACTTCTCTACGGGAGACCGTGTTGTGGGAAAGTAATCTGAAGCAGCTACTGTGAACGAGATACAAGAGTACAAACTAGCAACAAAACACATTTCCCTACTGCAGCAGAAAAAAAAAACCCAAAGAGAGAAGGATTACCTTGTAAAATCAGATGAGTTTGTTGGAGAAAGTCTGCAGGTTGACCCGGACAGGATGCATGAACACGTCTGCCTCAGCTGTATCTGGGAAAACAGAAAAAAAAAAAAGAGAGACCCAACGAGCCGAGGTTATTTCACAGCTGTGAGGCGTTTCAGAGATAATCACACATCATTTTACAGCATCTCACCGTATGCACACATCAATCTATCGAGCTGTGAGCGATCCGCAGAGCTCGGATTAATGCAAACACGGGAGTGCGTGGGAAACATGAGACGAACTAAGTTTGCACACCAGTTGTGCAAAGTTATAACACCTCTACACACACACACATGCACAGATTCACACATTCACACACAAAAACACACACACAATGAACAAGCCTCCAATTCCCAAAGCGGCTGTAGACTCAGCAGACTCTGCTACCCGGCGCCTTACTTTTGAAGATGAATCTCCAGAGCCCCCACCCCCCACCCCAAGGAAAAAACAGCCCCTTCACCAGGGATGTCCAAGAACGTTAACTGTCGCCGTCTCTCCTCCACGCTCACACACTGACGGCGGTGGCGGTGGGAAGGCGCGGTGCTCCCACACTGAGGCAGGGTAATTGGCTAGAGATGATGGGCCATAAACATACATCACAGGGGCGGCGAAGCGCCAAGCAGACAGCTAACTAAGGCTCTCCTTCTACTGCGTGGCTCTTGTTTGTCGTTCGCACACACATGCGGCCACCTACGCACACACTCACACACTCACACACACACACACACTCAGCTCATTGTCTTCCCTTCCCTGCATATTTACGCTCTTTGAACACATGGGCCGGCTCACCATTATTATAATAAAGAGAGAGAGAGAGAAACCTCGGCGGTCGCTTCATTCAATCTATCACCATAAAACCCACGACGGCGCACACTGTATATTCTGCACGGACCTTTTCAACATTTCCTTGGCATCATGACCGTAACCCAGAGGATGCTCTCGCTCTGCCATTATCATCCACTGATATACAATAGCCACCACCCATTTCAAATGCATCATCACCATAACAGATAGGATGCCCTCTCTCTCACCATTACTACCACTGCACAGTGGTGGATAATAGGCTATCCGTTCCTGCAGTGCTATCACCACGGTGCAGACTTTCCTTCCATTACCATAACACTTCTGTCATAATAAGCAGGAAGAGCCTTCCAGTCATGACCACAGCTCTCAGAGAGGAGGTCAGTCGTGTCAGGCTGTTTGCTCACACGCTGGTAATTGGGGAGAAATAAGGCCGGGTGAAGAAATAGCACTGGAGCTACCTTTTTTTTTCTGTGCTTCGCTGTGCATCGCAGGGTCCTGCCATGATCCTGAAGTGCCTCCGAGCTGTTTGAAGTGTTGTAAAAAAGCAAGTAAATGTAAAAAGGATGTGGGGAAAGAGTGCGAGTTAATTCGGGCTCGTACAGTTGCAGAGGGTTTGCACCATCTCATGATGTCGTATCATGACGGATGTTTCCGCAGATACAGCGTGTCCTTCTCCGCGTTCTCTAATACCGTGACATGGGATGAGGATTTCATCAATAAAAATCCACTTCATTCATCTAATCCTCTTTCTTTTTCTGGGTGTTCCAGATTTAGTCTGACAGGCCTTGCAAGACCGCTGCTTTTTTTTTTTTTTTCAGAGAGACAAGCGACAACCTAAAGACCCCCTTCACTCTCTCAGCTGACTGGAACTTCAAGGGGAAGAGTAAAAGCGATGGCAGGGAGAGAAGGGGACAAAGGGGGGTCCAGGCAATGCGCTCATTATTCAAGAAGACACTCGAGGCCACAGGAAATAGCACACTTCATTTTTCTTGTCAAGCTCCGGCTGGCTTAATGGCGTGTTTCGCAGCAAGTGGTGAGACAAAGGGATGGCGTGGCCGAGACGTGGAAGGAGTGCCGAACGAGATGGAGGTCTTCATCACGGTGGTAGATACCCTACATTCTTCTCCAAAGTGGACCACCTGTGTAGCAAAGGCTGCTGAGTGTGTTACAGCAGCAAAATAAATAAGCCACATCTTTTTTAAGAAAGCACATGAGGGCTAGCTTTCAAAGGAGAATATGAAATATGGTCTCAATTATGCTCGAACTGTGGAGAGGCGCAGATGTTCCCATTGTTCCTCCCTTTTCATGTCCTTCTAAACCTTCCCTCATTATTGCCTTCATTACCGGTGCCATCAATAAGGCAGGCAGCCGCCAGAAAAACCTGGATGTATCCACAACTTATCATCCAAACACCAATTAATCATCCACCGAGCAATTACACACCTCCTCTCCTACCTTCCACTGATTTCAAACACAATGACGCTTTTTTTCTCTATTTCGTCCGTGCACCAGAAGCTCATGTGAGTGATGCTATGAGTGAGCCGCAGGCCATGCAAAGCAATCTCCTCCTGCTCTATATATCTGCTGGACTGGAACTGTGTTTTGATCAGAGAGATGATGGGGCAGGTGTTTTGGTACGGCTTCATGTCAGCTCCAAGCCTCATTCCACTGCACTCCAATCTCCAGGCGTGACAGCGGGCTCTGGTGTCAGACAGCCTCTTTTGTTCGCCTCCTAATTGGGGTAATTTATTGTCCTAACAGGCAGAGCAGCTGTGGCTTTACAGGCGTAGCACCAATTAAATCCAGATGCTGGAATGAAAAGATGGGGCTGAAAACGTGACTTGAGGACCAATGGCTAATATTAACTCAGATCTCAGCGTGATGAATATGACAAGCTGTGATGAGAGATTCTCCTCGTCAGCGTCGACGTCCCGCTGATATCGAAAATATGCAGTTTTGATGAGGATCCATGAAAACAGTCACAACCAGATTTTTTAGTCAGACGTTACGCATAATTTCTAATAATGGATGCAATTATCTGCAAGATTGAACAGTGAAACAGAAATCTGGGGGGACACCTGACGCTCCGGAGCTGCTGCGGCAATGCAATCCACAATTAAGCTGCTGGACTCTTGTTCTAATTTCACTTTTATAAAAGAAGTTTTTCCTCTACAAAACAGCTCTCACAGAGGATCAGGTGAATATGAGCAGAAGATCTGGGGAATATGTGGGGGGCAACTGGAAGAAATCAGGTCGCTGTGAAGATTTCTCCCGGGCAGGGCTAACCCCGCCGTGCTGCGCCTGGCCCGCCTGCCTCTTCAGTCGGGCTCTTTAGACGACGAGCCCGGGGGGACAGACACAAATGTGAGTAACACGGAGGATGGAGGCAGCGTGAGGTCACCACCTCAGAGCTGCAGCTCGCGGAGGAACCGCGGATACACGGTGACTCCGTTAGCTCCGTTAGCTCACAGTTCAACGGGAAAGCAGGAGGAGAAATGAGACAATTCTAGTGAGGTTTTCACTTTTGTTCATTTTTCTTCTGTGTGTTGTAAAGTGTCACATCAAGTCAAACAAATTAATGACTCCCCTATGTTATATTTTACCCAATACCACAACAATAATGCTGTGAAGAAGTGTGTGTCTCAGTTTTACTTGTAATGTTAAAATGCTAAATGGCATCTGAATGAGAAAGTGACTGGACAGCATCTGCTTGTTTACTCATAATTTTTATATCTGCTACACATCTGTCTGCACCAAAACCAACTTTAAACACCTGACAAATCAGTTTTGCAAATGATAAGTTTGATAATTGAGCAGTAATGACTTTGTAGCTCACGTGTCTGCATATATAAAGAAAAGCAGAACCTAAACCATCATGCAACAGACTGTTTTAACCTTTCATTGCACACTATAAATTACATTAAAAATTATTCACGTAGGTAAAAATACAAGATTGTCACACTTCATATCAGCATTTAGTTTGCTACCAGCATGTGAAAAACTATCTTGTTATTTGGAAAAATCACATGCATGAAATGTTACTGTTGCACTCATTATTCAACATAAAAATATTTGCAGATAATTCGTACTGTTTCATATTGCACAGCTTACTCATGTTGAACTGCCTGTCTTCACTGCAGAGTGTTCAGTATGGAGGAGGCAATAGATATGAAGAATGATCACCTTGAATTATTAATGCACAGAGTAATTTAATTTCACCTTTGATTTGCAGTTTTGAGAGCAGATGAGCCTTGAAGCATGTTTACAAAGCTTTTAAGTAAAATATTAAAGAGCCCCAAAAATGATACTGATTTATTTTCAGCATCAAATAAACTGAGCTTTGCTCAGAATCAGGCAGCCAAATCTAAATAATTTTAGCAGATCAACAAAAATTCATTTGACTGAGATTAAATTAAAGAAGTCAATTTCCACTCCAATTGTCCTCGCTGTTTTTAGAGACAGAATTCAAATTTTTCACTTAAAACCCAACTGTGATTAGCGATGAATGTAATTACAGGGACCAGCTAAATGGCAGTGAACACAAAGTGTTAATTTGTGCAAAAATAAATGCTTCAGTTACGATTTGTCTTTTGCAGTTTTACAAGTTCAACCTTGCAAGACAAACTACGCTGCAGCTATTAAAGAGAGAGGGACTCGAGTTACTCACACGAGCTTCTGCTGGTCTGCTGACAAAGTTATTCACAAGATACACTGAGGAGGTAAAGACAGGAAAGTAAAGAAAACAGAGTTCGACACAACAACGTTCGAATGATTGCTGCTCCTGAGAAGAAGGATGGAAGGAGCTGATGGAGCTGATGGACTGGAGCGTCTCTGCAGCACTTTCCTTGGAGTTCACTCTCATCACGGAGCTGCTCTGATTCCCATCACTTCCAACTGATTCGAGCCCTCGAGACGATATAACATACCTGTTTGCTGTAGCCTTGACAACGGCGCCGTAACCTCTCTTTCACTCCTCTCACTCTCTTCAAAGTTGAACTGTGTTTGCGAGCTGTAAGCAGTCTGGCTGGATGGCGGGAAACCCTCTGCGCTTTATGAGGATGAAGAGCTCTGACCCAATTAGTCGTCTTTGTTAAATAAAAACTCCACCGGCCCTCATTTAAACCAGCACATACCCTGCTGCCCTCCCTCCCTCCCCCCTCGCTTGTGTTTTTACAGTACAAAGTGATTACAGATTTAATTAGCTGAGGACCTTGCTTCAGGGAGACTCCTAAATCCATATTGATATTTCTGCAGAGTTTGGAGACAGAGGCCTCGGCTCTGTGGTGATGGCTTACAAGGGAGGCTGTGAGAAAAAAAAAATATAATGAAAAGATGATTTTTTTTTTTTTATTCGCTCCTGTTTATTTTGTCCCCCGAGGCTAATCATTCTGTTGCAGGAAGATGCTGAGAAGTATGCAGAGAGCAGGCAGCTGATAAATGCTGTCTCACTGCTGCAGCCTCCCGATGTAAACAGGCCTGCTGTCAAGATAGCAAGTCTGTGGATTTGACCAAGCAGCAACCTCCGGGGCTGAATGCAGAGGAGTCAAGAAATGCAATTCCTCGAATGGCCACTTGAGGCTAAAAGGGAGTCGAAATCACAGAGATATATATATTAAAATGCCAAAATTGTAGCAGCTTCTCACAAAAAGCAATATATTTTAAAATTTAAAGTTTTGTTCAATGAAGAGCTGCTAGCTGTCTGTTTGGTGTCCCCTTAACTAATTCAAACCCTTTAACTCGATCTCTTTGCTGTGTTTGCAGTGTTTCGGTATCTTTTTGGAGAATTTTTCATGTAAATATCAGACCAGTAATACGAATTTCTGTGCAGTTTAACCTGACGGACCCTCCAGGAGGTCTAAAATCCAACCAAGCTCCACTTCTTAGCTCCATTTTTTGATTAGCTGGGAGTTTGGTAGAGTTAGACATCGCCAAGATGGCCACAGTCTTTGCTTTTGACATTTCAGGCTGTGAATCAAATATATTAACTAATCAAATGTCATATATTTTTAATGGATTTTGAGAGAAGTTAGACCCAAACAGATTGTTCTCAATACAGCCGGCAACATGAAATGTGATAAAATTAAAGATTTTTAATTAAATTTCCAAAATCTCCTCAACCAACATTTATTAATTTCATGTTGTAAATATCAACTTAATTTCTAGAAATGGGCTGGTATTGAATCACATGATGTAAAAATCTGATATGCTGAGAAAATAACTTTGCATAATGTGTCTATTCTTAAGAGATTTTCCTTTTTTTGACATTTCTTAAATTTTGGAGCCTGTTTTGGCTTTTGATTGTGTCCTTTTCTTGTTACCAGGACTACTGGTCCAAATTTAGATGATAGAAAAACATATTAAGATATTTCCAGTGCAGTAACACTCGAGTCTGAAAGCAGAAACCGTTCCAAAAATTGCGATGTCTGGTGTGGAGAGAGGCTGGAAGAACTCTTTTTGTCCTGTATGAAAAAAGGAATCCGGTGTAGAAGGAGCAGAGATGCAGCAGATTGTGATGCAGCCACGGGGAAGTCTGACCCTGCTTCTCTCACTTCAACACTCCCTCCCTGGTTGATACTGTTGCTTTTACCAAAACATGGATTCCAGCTGGATGCATTAAGTCCAGCTGAGTTATCCGAGGAACGCCAAGCGGCGTGCTGGGAGATATGAGGTCACGTATAGGACCCAAGGTTGAATATTCCATTAATTTTAGATTTAAGGATGAGAGTGGTCCCATTACAACAGGAAGAGGAGGATCTCAGGGAGCAAACTGTAAAGCACCTTTTAGCATGAAAGCCTTCGACAGAATGGTAATGAAAGCTCAAATTAAAGCTTTTCAGCCAGCGTGTTCCACTGGAAAAGCTTTTTTTTTTTTAGTTCTTCTTTTTTTAAAACATCCTATTCTCTTAGGTATGAGAGTGTAAAAGCAGTGTGCCGTGGGTTTCTTTTCATCACGACTGAGCTGAGCATACAGTACGCCGCTGAACGGCGCGCCGAGGCAACGTGTCGGAGCCAAAGAGGAAATGAAAATGAGGGTGTCAGAGCGTCTCGTCAAACTCGCTGCACGTTCTATGAATATTTCACCACTGACACACAGCAGCTTCTCGGCTGCACCCCTGGAGACAGGCAAAGACAAAGAAACAGAGACGGGTGGATAGATAGATAGATAGATAGATAGATAGATAGATAGATAGATAGATAGATGGATGGATGGATGGATGGATGGATGGATGGATGGATGGATGGATGGATGGATGGATCACTTCCCCACTCGTTCACCCCACATGGATGCCTGTCTCAAGCTTCATCTCGCAGTCCTAAATTTCCCGAGGCAGCTCTGACAGGAAGAGCTGACAGCGCTGCCTTCCGGCACCGACGGGGGCCGTCTGAGAGCTCACCCACATCACACCAGCAGGTAACGCCCAGGACAGACTGACAGACTGCGATCAAACGCACAACACACACCCGCCTATGCAAAATACATCCGCTCCATACATGCAAACATGAGGACAATGTGATGCAAAGAGTGTGAACGAGGCGAAGGATCTGACATTTTGGTTGGTTAAAAGAACAAAGAACGATGGAGACTAAGACTCTGGAACGAAGGCTGCTCTGTGAGGCCGCACTAATGCACAGCTTTGAGTTAAAGGCTAATGTCAGCATGCTAATGGTTAGCA
Source organism: Ctenochaetus striatus (assembly GCA_034780835.1). Classification (NCBI taxonomy): domain Eukaryota; kingdom Metazoa; phylum Chordata; class Actinopteri; order Acanthuriformes; family Acanthuridae; genus Ctenochaetus; species Ctenochaetus striatus. Next base: position 23,938,648 of record JAUZTA010000028.1, on the reverse strand, counting down.
GGTATTAGTTTTTTTTATGTTCCCTGCCTTGGCTAACAATGCAAACATGCTAAAATTTGCTAATTTTGTGCAAAATTTTATGGCATCCATTTAATAGTTGTTGATCTCCTGGTAGCAACAGAGAAAAACTTACAGGATCAGCAGAGTCGATATGATTAATTTTTCTTAAGAATCATCTTCAGAGAGCTACAAATTTATTTCTTTTTTTTTACCGATCAATCTGTTTCCCTGCATAAAGAAAAACCTGCCATATGCATGGGACAAGCAGCCGTGATCACCAAGGGGGAATCATGAATATCTCTGCATATTTCATAGTAATCCATTCAAAACTTAAGATATTTTACTAAAAACTTAAACATTACAGCCTTGTACTGATAGAAGTGGATTGATTTAATCCTTCTGGGGCCCCGTGAATGTTGGTATCTAATTTCATGGTAATCCGTTCAGTAATAGTTGAGATATTTCTCACGTCACCACTGATTTTAGGTTTTTAGGTTCTGCTCTGTAGATACTCAACGACTTGAACGCCTGTCAGTGCTCCTGGTTAGTGCAGACGAAGTTATTCATCACAGAAAAACACATTCAGCTCGGAGCTGGTGTTGGACAAACACACAGAGTACACTGGTCCAAGCCACAAAACCTGTCTGCGCTCAGAAAAAAAAAAACCACCCCAAAAAACTGATTTAATCACACTGCGACGGCTCCAACTCTCTGACAAAAACTGTACCTAATCAAATTTTCATCATTTCAAGCAGCACAAAAACAAAAAAACAAACTCCAGATTAATTTCTTCACTCCTTCGACCTCGATGATTCTGAGCAAAGTCAACAAACACGGACCCAGGAAAACGCTTTTCCCTCCTGTGAATGTGACCTTCAAGGACCGCCACGGCACGGCGGTTCATTTCCAGTCTCACGTGGAGCTCCTGGCTTTCTATTTCCCCCCACGGGGAAGTTTTTTAATTTCATGTTAAAGACGCATCCTGACCCTTTTCTTCTTCATTGGCTCTGTAACTTCTCTACTGTTAATGCTGGAGCCATAAAAAAGCAAAGCCGACACCACGCGGTCGACCGTCCGAGGCACGTGCTGCAATAAACAGTTAGTTGCACTTCATGTTAAATTGCTGTGTTATGATTTAAAGATCGCCATGTTGCGCTGATCAATACAGCCGCATCAGATGAGCTGAGGTTTACAGTGGGGGGGTGGCGGCGTCGGTGGGGAGGAGGGACATTAAGAGCAGTAAATCTGACCAGAAGCACTTACTTCCACTGCGTATCCTATGGGCCATTATTGGTGGGCGTGCTCACACATCAAAGTGGCAGGGGGGGTCTTCCAGGCTAAAAGAAAAGACAGGAATAAGAAACAAAAGGTCCATTAAATCACAGAGTGTGTGAGACGCTGCTTTGAGCAACAAACACGCGCGTGAACACACACTTAAACACCGCGGTCGTGAAGCCTGTGAAGAGAGTTTAGGACCCAAAAGAGAGAAAAGACGGAGAGAGAAGGAGGAGGTGGAGGGAGGAGGAGAGGGAGTGAAAGGGAGCGCGACATTGATTTTCCCCCCCTCTGAAGTGCCAGTTCATCATTCTGTGAGACACACTCTATCGATCCTCCGCCTTTGGTTTGTTTGTAATTTTGGGGGCTCGAAACCGTTCACAAAGATAGATCCTCTTATATGCCACTTGCCTCTGAGATGAAGAATGGAGGGATCAAAGGATGTGCAAAGATGACCTCATTTTGCAAAGGTGCTCCTCACTCGGTTGGTTTCTGTGGCCCCCAGCGGGGGTTTGCAGCTGTTGACGTCGACCGTGTGTTTAATTTATAATAACACAAAATCCAATGTCTTTGAATAAGTTACCTTTCCTGCATTTATCACTAATTAGCACTGAATCCTAACAGCTTCATGAATCTTGTATTTTAAGGCAACACAAGGGCAGAGTTTCACATGAAAACCTTGGTTTTATCACTTGATGTCCATGATGACTTAAATAAAAGGAGAGCGTCCCGTCCCTCCTCCGGTAATTAATCCCGCAAGCGTTGCATCTTTTCCTCCTCCTCTTCTCCTCCACGTCCTCTGACATAAACCGAACACAGAGTGCTTGGTTTTGTAAACATGAGCATGCACTGTGCAGCGCGCTAACATCGCATTATATAACTTCCGGACACAGAAGTTCATCCTTCAAGCCATTACCTCCCGCTGACATTTGGAGCTGAAAGCAATGTGCCGAGTTGCCAAGTGCAGTCTTAACTCGAAACCTCTAATGCTCCTCAAAAAAGCTCTTTACTGGATTGTTTCTTGTTGCTTTCCCTGGCTGAAAGGAAAAAAAAAAAACATTTGGACCTGTTCATGCAAATAATATTCTGTGTGGAGCAGCAGTAACTCAACAAGCTCGTACGTCCAGAGTTTTTTTAAAGGATGCAACGAGAAAAAACATGAAATTCTGATCAATAGATCAACAGATCAATAGATCACTGGGTCTTGTTTTATAGCTGAAATGGCTCGATTGCAAAATCCATTACTCCAGTTGTTCAGTCAACATTTATGTGTGCATGACATGTTAATAGAGTTATCAATCATATTAGAAGTATAAGTAGGATTATTACTAATATACTTATTTGAATTTGCGGCACAATGCATTTAACACAAACACATGCAGTGAGCCTGGTGGGTCAAACACACAGTTTCAAATGCAGCTCTGACTTCTTGCAAATGCTTCAAGAAGCATTTTGTTTGTTTGTTCATATTCTTTGACTTGTTGGCCTTGATCTTAGTTGCTGCATCTGCACGTCTCAGTTGGGAAGTTGGGGCCAAATATTTTATCAAACTGTAAAGAAAGAAGATGAAAACCAACAAAAATAAGATTCAGATTGTAAAAAATTAAAGATTTGCCTTATGTGAAGTTTGAAATTTAAACAAAAAAAAGGATTAATCACTTGATTTTTGTTTGGTTGTGGTTGAGTTATATGCTGCATTGTGTTTTCTACACGATTCAGTGGGATAAAAACGTCTCTCCTGGAGCGAACAGAGAGGGTTTTCCACTGCCAACATGATGCTGGTAGGAGCATATTCATGTTTTTCCACTGTGACCAGCATAGCTTACAGGAAAATCCTCAACCTGAGAGACAACCGCCCACATCCAGCCTTACCTTCACATCTCATCTGCATTCGATCAAACCAACGCTACCCCCTCATACGGAGAGCTATCACCCCAAAATACCTTCCCAAAACCCCAGGAGAATATACGAAGGTCACGGTGCAACTCCAGGAAAACACCCTTTAACCAGGGTTCTTCGAGTCTGCTTAGCTAACAACACAAAGCAAACACCCACTCACACTCACACACAACAAGACAAGATGTCTGAAGTGTTCAAAAGCAGGAGATTATTCTCACATTTTAACGTTCTCTGTTGTTCAAGTTCACATTCAAGTCAGGCTTTTAGATTATTTCTGTGATCAGTTCCTGATAACCGCGCCAACACACACATCCTGCCATAATGCAAATCTGTGAGTCTGAAATTATTCATGAGCAAAATACATCAAACATGCAACCTACAAAAACGAAGATCAGCATTTTGGACTCATGGAAGAGACGTGAGCATATTTTTATGATGACTGCAACCTTGTTCCTTCAAAAAAAAACCCTCGAACATTCTTTACATTTGCTTCAATATATACATATTTCCATCTTGCACCACAAAAAAATCAATCCAGTGATAAAATAATCATAGAAACTGATGTAAATAGTTAATAATAAATAGATTTTTTAAGGTTCATCTTTAGACATGTTTTTTGCTGTGATGAATATTTAGTTTAACATGTTTTCTTATAGGCAAAAAATAAAAATAAAATGTCAAAAAGTTGGATAGAAGCACATCTGCACCTTCTCCTTTATTCAGAAACTCCATCAACCAATCACAGCCCTTGTGCCCGGCCCACTGGTGCAGACTGGTGAATCAAAATGTCACACAGTATTATGGGAAACTTTCTTTAATGTTACAGAAAAAATCTGTGACTAACAAACGTCTCAGACCGATTTTGGAGTAGAGGAGACCTGAAAGGTGGTCCAGTGCTTAAAAAAATAAACTCATCAATATTTTTAAAACTCTCATGGTCACTGACTACCACTAAATATTTACAACCTCTGACCGAACAGCAAAGCAGCTGATTTCATCCTGATCTGTACACGTTGAAGATGTGTGACTGCTCACTCATGATGCATAGTGATCGGTTAGAACAGAAGCCTGTGGATCCTCGGGATTCAGTGGCACATGTTCGAGATCTGCTGTTCAAACAGAAGATGACAAATCCATCTGCTGGTTGCACCACGTTGCCGTTCACTGTTTGTTTTGCTGTCTGGATGCAGCATGCAGGTTAAGAGTCAACACGTCCCCACAAACTGTGAGCTGCAAAACCGAAGCTGTTGCCTCTTTCGTCTCCCTCTGCAAGATGCTTCAAAAGTGGCAAAAAATTCCTAGCAAATGTGTGCATCGGAAAAATTAAAATGATATACCCATGAAAAGATAATGTGTCAAACACAGAGGATGAGTTGCACGGAGCCCTGAGATGCCATGTGGATACTGAGGAGAACGTTTCTGACAGTTTCACCGTAATGAACCTCCATCCTCACGGTTAACAGACTGACAGCCTCGACGCTCTGGGTGGAGGTCGTCCCTGTGACATCCGTGCCGCAGCCTCCAGATGCTCTTGCCATATTTGCTGCCTTCAGGCAGTCTATCTGGGGTACTTCTTCATTTTCTTACTCCCCAGGTTTTTAAAATGCCATTTATGTCTAATGGCCATGCTCATTAGCTGCATCTGAAAAAACACACTCTGGTCATTACCAGCTACATTTGCAGTCGGGCTTCACGCCGAATTCTCTTGTTTGAGTCATCCGTCACAGCTCCGTTCCTTGGCAGTTGGCAACACAAATGACGCAAAACGCAAATCTTCTAATTATCTGCAACTATCTTTATCTGCTTACATTGTTAGTGAATGTGTTTTGACAAGGCTGCTTTATCAGTGTGGCGAGAAACCTCATCTGAAACAACATCCATCATGCCGAGGCTGCCAATGCCACTTGGGGGACTACGCAGGCAGCAGTGCGCTAAGAAATGCACTTTACCTTGGTGCGATCCCCCTGTGCATCGGCAAGGTGGGAGAAGGTTGGGACTGCTGTGCATGGCTGGGACTGTGATGGAGACTGCAGAGCTCCATTTTCTCTCATTATATTTCTTTTTTACCGCTGTCAAATAAGGACAACTGTTACAAGGAAGATTTGTTGTGCTGGTGGAAAATGTCTACAGAAACCCCCTTCGGTGTCAAGAGGATCAAAAGTGCGTCCAAAAACCAAGAGATCCTTTTTTTGTCACAGTCAGATTAGAAGTGAAGCTCAACACTCATGCTGCAAAATAAATAACTTGCTTAGGAAACACAGCGCTACACTTTTAGATTCTGCATATTTCTTCAGAGGAGTATTGAATAAGTGTGCAACAGCCTGCCTAAGTGAGAAAAAGAAGGGGGTGGGAGTGAAGGGGGGGTGGTTGGCTATCCTTTGTCAACTGCTCAGTGCCATTTAATGGCCTGTAAACCCCTTTGCTGGAGAAAGAACAGGCAATTAGCATACTGAGTGGATTACAAGATTGCTCTGACTCCTGGATTAATGTGTGCACTTATTCTTCTCTTTGCTAAGCGATTCTTGGATTTACAGCAGCTCAAGGGGAACAAATTTCTCCACCTTCCAAAACACATCTTTTTTTTTTTTTTTTGACATCAAAGCACAAG
>JAUZTA010000028.1:23765444-23779461 GCA_034780835.1 Ctenochaetus striatus | reverse complement strand
CAAAACAGAATAAAAAATGAATAAATGTATCTAACTTGTCATTTGAAGCCTCTGACGACCCGAGCCTGGATTAAATGAAATGGGAAGTAATTGCTCAGTCCATTGCAAACCATACATGTGAATAATTAGAAAAGTAGTTTGTTTAAATTCTGTACTATAGCACACTTAAGAAATGAGCTGAACCCCTTAATACTCATCTTTGTGTATGTATATATTATATATGTTTGTATATGTATGTATGAATATAGTTGTTTTTTTTACAACAACCCATAATATATGCTACAGAGATTTGAAGAGTATGCCCTTTTCTTCTCCCTCAAGTTGTTATTGTGGTTAAATTGAATTGCTTTAATGGTTTTAAGCCATTTTGGATGCATGGTTAATGCTGTATGTATATGTGTAATAAAGTGTATTTTTTTCTGTCAGGAAGCAACATTTTTATGTATGCTATTTCAGTTCATTTTCATTTGTTTCAAGAGCTTTCACTCTAAATTTTTGGTGGTAGACATGCATTATCTTTGACCCATAGATGTGTAGCTGTTATTATACTCATTTAAAGATAGTCTATATCATATATTTTTATGATTTTTTAACCGTTTTTCTTGCTTAGACCAAGTTAAAGTTTCTTTTCTTTGCTGATCCTAAAAATGTACCAGGAAACATACATCGAAAAGCACAAGTGTGCTTTTATGCAGTCACTTTAAGCAATTAGCCTATGAGCTTTATACTGTCTTGCCAGTGTATTATAAACACAGCAGTTAGTATCTATGTGTTACATAACATGATGAACAAATTGGGTTAGAACAGTGCATTTTTGTCACCCTTATTGAATCTTCCGTTCCTTCACAACTAAAATCTGTTGAGGAGAATATGTGTTATCTAAACAAATCATAAATAAATAGACAGTCAATGCACAGGACATAAGTTTCATCAAAAAATTAAGAGTTAAATATTAAAGATGAATAAAGATGCTAATTTATAAAACTTATTTGCGACTCTTACGGTGCTTTTATGCAATTATGTGTTTCTATTCTTTTTTTATTCATTGTGCACACATCCTTCTAAAGCCTTTTTCTTTCTTTTAAAATCGGAAAACAAGTTATTGCGTTTTTACAGTAGGAGCAAATTAATGTCCTCAGGTATCTTAATTTGAGCATACAGCCATTATCTTTGACTGCACTGCAGATGTTAAATTGTGTCCGAGGGAGGCGGCCCTTTTCTGAGAAGATGCCTCTTATTGGCTGATATGTTTTAGCGGAAACGCCTTTCCGACACATCTTCCTTGTGATTGGTCGAAATTGACATGGCAACAAAATACGTGACCAATGCAAATTGGTGACTTTTTCTGTCCCCATCAAGCTCTTTAGCTCTCTGCCAGCTAGCTAACGCAAACAAGCCAGGCAGCGACTGGGAGATTGATGTGTGTGTTTGTGCGGTCATCATTCTGCTTTAGCTCTCCTGATATCCGTCGCATAACCCGCTTTTCCTTTACAACTTCTTTATTTCTTCTTTGGTAGTAACACAACAATATAAAACTGAAGTTGCTTTGGTAAAGGTAAGGCAGATATTTCTCCCTCACAAAACCGCACCGGCTCATCCAAAATGGCTTCTGCTAGCTAGCAAGCTCGTTTAAGCTAACTGTAGCATTTAGCTTCGGAACCGGCAGATAGCCTAGCTTACCAATAGCTCAGCTGATTTACATTCTAGTAGAAAATGGCGTCGTCGCCTAGTTACTCTTAAGTTTTATTTAAATGTAAGCAAACGCAGTAGCATACTGTCATGTTAAATGAAGGCTGTTGCATTGCACGGGACTCGGACAAGTCCAACTTAATGCATGGCCTTGAATCCATATGTTAAGTCTAAGCCATGATGGGATGGCGACACAAGCCCAGCCGACTGCAAACATTAGCGGCTAACCACGCTGCCCTGCCCCATTTCACTGCATCATGGTGTAACGTTAAACGTTGGGTTTGCAGGCTAACGTTGGTCCTGTTTTCGATCTAAATAGCAAACCAAATCAAAATAATTCGGATTGGACAGTAACGGCATTTTAATATAACGTCACATATTTTTTCCTATGTAATGTTACACAACTGATTGAACCTACTGTCAATCAAATACGACAATTTTGCACTAAAGTGGTAAACATCTCAGCAATGTCGTGACGTAGCTAACCTATGGATTTAGCAACCTAGCAGGCTAATTAGTTACGTTAGCCTGTTAGCAGACGAACCTTTGTTTGTGGTAGAAAAGGCAAGATTAGCATTTGCTTAGCATTTGATGTTTTGAATCAAGCATCCTTATCTATTCGACAGTAACGCTACGTTGCTTGTGAAACCAACAGTGTGCATAATTTACTTCAGAAGGGGATTTCTCAGACATTTTTATTTGTCGTTTGTGGCTAACGAGGGGCCTAAAACAAAGACCTGAATGCTGAACTGTAACATTACATCTGGTTTTGTTGGCTAACATATATAAATAAAACTCGTTAACTGCAAAGAGTCCTGTGCAATGTCCTGCAAAGAACGTTTTGTTTCTAATGTCAGGCTTAAAACAAAGTGTATTTTTCACCATCCCCCCATGCAGCTTCTAATTGCACTGTTTTTTTTCTCTCTTCCTCAGCACCGTTTTCCCCACCCCTTCCTATTATTCTTATTCTTTTGAGTATTCTTCATTGTCAAGCCGCCAAAGTGGAGAGTGTGATTGCAGAAGGGGGTGCTTCTCGTTTCAGGTAATAAAAACCAAAGCCTACACAGGAAAGACCAATATAGAAATCCTCTTTTTACATGGCTAGCCCTCTGCTAGCATTTTGGGCAGGGACTTCCGGCCCCCAAGAACAAAGCAGGATGTGGGAAGGCTTAAAATGGCTGTCAGACTCTATCTTGGTGAAACCTTTTGAAAATGGGGGTTGGGTTGGCATAAGGGACCTTAAGAGGATCTCGGCAGTGTTGGTTTTATACTGGTGGTAGCTGCACACACCCAGTTCACACTTCACTGTAAACAGGATGGTAGACATCCTGGATACTGAATGCTGGGTACCGGATTGTTGTTAAATATAGTGTGGGGGTTATAAAGTTATTATTTGGCATTTATTGGTCAAGTTGATTATCAAAATGTGTTCAAATTCCTGAAATATTACGTTAAAACTGTTTCAGATTGAGGGATATAAGGAATTAGGTCAAGTCAACAAATATATGGCACACAGTCTTGTAGTTTCTTGCACTGTTGACAAAATTTGACTATGGTAGATTATGATGTCTGTCATTTATCATCAGCCACACGTTAGTCAGTTTGACAGTAAAACCTGTTCTGCTTTTCTGTTGCACCCAAAACCATATAACCTGCCACAGCTGTGTATCACATAATGTTCTGGGCGCTCAAGTGATATCATGTTTTCACTTTGGAATGATCAATTTCATTACTGTTCACTCTTTTGGTTACTTTTTGATCATTTAAATTTATAGCTCAACCCTTCAGGGAAGAGTTAAGCATTATCAAGCTGATCAAAATTTGCTGTGTATTTTGTTAGCAGTAAATCAGTAACTCGATAACTTGGGATGACATTTACAAAGGTAATGACTATTGTAGAACAGTGCCAGAATAAAAAAAAGGTTGACAAATGAGCTACATTTTAAATGCATATTTCAAATTTTAAAACAAGAAAACAACCCCTGGGCCACCTGCCCCACTACTTTAGTTGCTTGGATTTAGTAAACTGTACGAGTTGCATGTCAGAAAATCCAGGATACTGTGGTCAAATCATGTACTGGTATTCCTGTTCCACTTAATCACAGAGTAATGAATTACAATATATGAGGGCAGACCTCATAATTGAGTCCCTCCTTTTCAGTCCTCTCTACACTTTGTTGACAAAAATTTAGAAAATGGATTTGTTAATGAAACCCAAATGGCGGAAAATAAGAATCAATATTCTGGGAAAATCAATGTAATTTTTTTCACCTACTGCTATTATTCGGTGAGCCATTATCCAGTGTACCCCACAGAACCACGATACACAGTATGAAATGTGAAACCATGGCAACTTGAAAAGAAAAGTCTTCTGTCATTGTGTAAGGATTCGTGTAGACTGTCCTTCACTTTTTCCCCACTTTGCCGACTGAGTGGCACATTAATGCACTTACCAGTACCTCCGATTTGGTGCACTCGCCATTGCTCTTTTTACATGTATGCAATTAAATTCTTGAAGCTGTGTCCCAGATTTTTCAACTGCATAGTATGACAGTCACTTAATAAGAGTCATGCAATTTGTATTCATTACGACGTTAGCCAGGCCAAGCTGTTAGTTTTACTTAGTTCCTACTTTAAAATGAATTAAAAGGCAGTGTTGTATTGGTTTTCTGATAATGAACAGTTTTAGCATTAAATGTCAACTTATATACAGCTCTCAAGTGCAAGAATCCACCTGTTTAGTAGCTGAATTTATAACAAATTGTAGTAAGACTTCTTACAAATGTATGACAGGTTGTATTGAATTATTGTTGTTTTATTATTAATGTTAACTCCTTCATTAACCTTTTTTTTTAGATGAATAAACATGTTGATTCCATCTTGTGCAGCTTTGAATACACCTAATGTCTTCCTCTTCTTGTGTTGGCCTCTACAGTGCTTCTTCGGGGGGAGGAGGTGGTAGGGGTGCACCTCAGCACTATCCCAAGACTGTCGGCAACAGGTTTGTCATTTTTGCATTTTCTGTGATGTGTAGTGATTTCATTACAGGCGCCAGGACTAGTCCCACACAGTCACTATTGTTAGTAGTGTCTCCCTACTGCATCGAAAGCAGACATGATAATTTGTTTAAGTGGTGAGCCTGAATTCCGGGCTTTGTTTTAGATCAATAAACATATCTTTAAGTGCAATTGTGTATTATTCTTTTCCAGCCACAGTGCTATTAGACTCTGTGGTTCTGAATATCTCTTTGCACTGTTGTAGCGAGTTCCTGGGGAAAACCCCAGGGCAAAGCGTTCAGAGATGGGTTCCTTCACGAAGCACTAGACGAGATGTCAACTCCAGCAACGAAAAAGAGCGACACGATGCAATCTTCAGGAAAGTGAGGGGGTAAGGTCAAAGCCTGTATGCACATTTGAAAAGTTAATAATCTTTCTCTGGTCACAAGAGTCGTTTTTGCTCAGTCTTCTGGTATTTTCAAAGGGTATGCCAGAAAAAGTGTTGAAAAATTTGGAACTCTTGCAGCTTAAAGAGCAGTTGATAATAAAGCTATTTCATTTGCGTGTAGATTTACCTTTTTGCTCAAATTACTGAACCTATCTGATCAACATTCATGTGGTTTGCTTGTAGTTTTTAGAAGATTGCCATTTAAGCTCTTCTGGGGAAAATGCAATGTGTCTTTTGTATGTTTTAATTTAATCTTCTGCTGAAGCTGTCAAAGACCAAACAGGACTGTTGAATTCTTTCTCAGGGTTGTTGAAAGCCTGTCGTGTGAGACGTTCAGGGAGTTTATCAGTTCCATCTTGCTTGAACTTTAAAAGGGACTCAGTGCTGGATAGTGTTGTTCTGCAGTTGTTAAAATGGCATGTGCTTTGCTAAAGGCACTTCGGCTCTGTTCCCCTCTTTGTCAGGTGATGTTTACAAGTACAAAAGATGAATAGATGAGTTTCCTTAAGGAATGTAGGTTCAGCTGAAGGCAACCACATGAAGCTACTGTTAGACTCGGCACTCCTCTGAGCTCAGAGGAATCAAGTTGACTGCTGCACACATACTTAATGTACAAGAATTAAGCCAGATAGATTAAATCCAGGCCATTTCCCTTTTTGCTATATATGAAATAAAACTTTAGTTGCTGTTCACACCACTATGGGAATCTAGAAACCCAAAACAGAGACTTTTGGAAAAGCTGCTGACCCCATTTTTGATTTAAAAAAAAAACCCAGCAGTTTCCTTTTATTCTGGACTAGCGGGAACAGAGATGCAAACAAAGATGTTCTTCTCCTTGCTGGGTCTTTTCAGTCGTGATAGAAGCATTTTAGTGTTGAAATAACTTCAGGCGCATTGTCACATGCAGCTTAATACACGGTAAAACCATCATGTAAACATTACGTCATGCCAACGTCTTGACCTTGAGTGATCACGTTGACTTCCTTATCTTACTGCATCTCCCTTTCCCTTATTTTTAATTTGCCAGCATACTCAACAAACTCACGCCTGAGAAGTTTGACAAGCTATGCCTTGAGCTCCTGAACGTGGGCGTAGATTCAAAACTCGTCCTTAAAGGAATCATCTTGCTGGTAAGCGAGCCTTTCTTTCTTCTCTGGTACTCTGCTAAATGGAAATGTATTCATCCATTTTTTTGGCAGGCTACTCGGAGTGACTCATGCACGTCTTAATGACCTGAGTGGTCTCACAGCCATTTTCTCCCCTTTCCTCCTCCTCCTCCTCCCTTTCTCCGGTTCAGATTGTAGACAAAGCCCTAGAAGAGCCGAAGTATAGCTCGCTCTATGCTCAGCTATGTCTGCGCTTGGCAGAGGACGCTCCAAACTTTGATGGCCCTTCATCTGAGATCCAAACATCCCAAAAGCAGAGCACAGTAAGTGTGGCTGTTTATACTGCGCTAGACAGTAAAATATTTGTTCTGGCCTTGAGCGTATTTGTTTCCTATCTTGTATATTATGACAGCCGGTTATGTTCTGCTGAGGAGGCCATAATAAAGTCATCTTTCCCTGCTGTTTCTTTCTAAATATTATACTGTTGTCATTGTTAACACCTCCATACAACATTATTATGTGGAACTTATTCCCAGTCTCATTTTCTGTATTCCCTTCTTCTGATGTCTTGTTTTATTCGGTGTTTCTTGGTGAACTTTATCTCATGTTTTTGTTTGTTTTCTCTTATTTAGACCTTCAGAAGACTGCTGATTTCCAAACTTCAAGATGAATTTGAAAACCGCACCAGAAATGTTGAAAGTGAGTTGGTGTCTCTGTGTATCATCTGCGAGGTGCACTATCTTTCTGGCACATCTAACCGTAAACCACTGCTATTTTTCTCTTCTCCCTTCAGTCTATGACAAACACGACAACCCTCTTACTTCTGAAGAGGAGGAGCAGCGTGCCATTGCCAAGATCAAGATGCTTGGCAACATTAAATTCATCGGGGAACTTGGCAAACTCGACCTCATCCATGAATCTATCCTTCATAAGTGCATCAAAACAGTACGTGCGTTCTCTGGTGGTGTCTTGCATGTTTGAAATTTGAATTCTTTGGATTTTGCAACACAGTACAGGAAAAGCGAGAATCAAAAGAAACACCTTGTATGACTCCTTACCTCCCTTCTCTCCTTAATCTTTTTTCTGAAGCTTCTGGAAAAGAAGAAGAGAGTTCAGCTCAAGGATATGGGGGAGGATCTGGAGTGCCTCTGTCAGATAATGAGGACAGTGGGGCCGAGACTCGACCATGAGAAAGCAAAGGTAACGACTCCGGCCCTTCATGGCGCCGTAGCCACCTGGAGAGGGTTTGTGTGTATTATGCTATATGTCAAAAACTCGAGCAAATCCTATTTTTAGATTAGACATTTGACTTCGCTGTCGCATGCAGAAGTAAAAAAAATTAAGGGAGAACTTAAAACTTTCTGCAGTATCATCATGGAAGCAAACACAAACCAGACATTTAACATTTCAGGTACAGCTGACAGGTCCCCCCCCCCCCCTTCACTCTGTCAGGCTCTTTTCTCTGTGCCTTTGTGTTCTGTCTGGGTCGACTGTGTCATTTCAGGTCCTGCCTAAGCTCATCATTTGGCTGGACGCAGCCTCACCCAAAGCCCCACTTGGCTCGCAGCCAGTGCTGACATAAAACCTGCCGCCACACTGTATGTACAAGCTCAGCCTGTCCTCACTCTCTCTCTCTCTCCTTTCTCTCTCTCTCCCTGCCGTCCAGTCTTTAATGGATCAGTACTTTGGCCGTATGCGATCCTTAATGAACAACAAGGAGTTGCCCGCTAGGATCCGCTTCCTGCTGCAAGACACGGTGGAACTGCGAGAAAACAACTGGGTCCCCCGCAAGGCTTTCATCGACAACGGACCAAAGACGATTAACCAGATCCGTCAGGATGCAGTGAAAGTGAGTCAGGGGCCGGGCTGAGTACCGAACCAGGTGCTGAATTTAAACCAATCAGCTCCACAATTTCAGTACATATGGGAACATCTCTAGAGTAAAGAAGGAAAGAGAGGGCGAGCGAGACTACGTCCCCCCCTGCAGCTTGTTAAAGTCACCCTGAGTAAAGGCCTTGGCAAGCCGGAAGCAGCTGCAACACTTTTCCAAAAAGGGTTAATCAGACTAGACACAATAGCATAGTGCTGCCCTCTACTGTTTTGCATATTCACTTCCTTGTCTGTTACAAAAAGCCCCTTTCTGCACATCAGGAAGCAGAAACATTTGAATACAGTCAGCAGGGCATTGCACAGGAAGTTATCAACTAAAAATAATGTTCAGCATGAAGCTTTTTAAAAAAAAAACTAAGTTTATGTTCAGATATTAAGACAAGTTTTTTGTTAGTCTTGCACTCATGTTAGAGGACAGAATAATAAGCCGAGCTTTGTTGTGTGTCCTCCTTCAGGATTTGGGTGTCTTCATCCCAGCGCCCATGTCTCAGGGGATGAGGATGGACTTTTTCCTTGAAAGCCCCTTCATGCCCAACAGAGTGAAACTGGACAGGGAGACTCTCGGGGGATTGGCAGACATGTTTGGACAGATGCCAGGTACGTGTGTCGTTTCCTAAGATGATGACCTGGACTGACTAGTTATTCTGTCTTTGTCACAATAATTATATTAAGAATGACCCATTTTTAAGCCGTGGAGCATAAAATGGTTTAATCTGTTTCTTTTAGCCATCATGAAGTGGCCATTTAATATTATACTCCGATAAATCTTTGGCCTGTGTAAAACCTGATCCATCATCGCCTTTGTATTCGGTTTTCTCAGGCAGTGGGATTGGAACTGGTCCGGGGGTTATTCAGGATAGGTACTCGCCCACTATGGGACGCCATCGCACCAACCCGCTCTTCAACGGCCACGGCGGCCACATCGCCCCTCCACCACAGTCACAGTTCGACATGGGGCCAAAGTCTTTTGTTAAGTCCAACCAGGTAATTAAAATCAGTCAGACTGCTGATGGATCTTTGTCTATAAATCCAGAAGCTGTGATTTAAAAAAAAGATCCTCTGTCTATCTGTGACAGGTTCAGAACCAGCATTTCCTCAACCAGAACCAGAACCACATGGCCCAGCAGCAGGCTCAGTCCAAGGACATGCCTCCAAGATTCAGCAAGAAAGGACAGCTCAATGCAGACGAGGTAACAGCTGGAGGTTGTTGGACATGTACAGAAACTTAAGAGCTGATTTGAATACTAGTGTTGAAAATAAAAAACTAAAATTTTTGATTATATTTTAATGAAGTGAAACCTTTATTTAGTGCAGTCACACTTGCATAATAGGCTTTATTATGTATTCTCACCTGCTAGTGTTAATTCATGCCCAGTGATTATAAAAAGACGCGTTATTCTGAGGAACACAACCAGCCGCCAGTCTTTCCTCCACCTGTCGCTCTGTCTCACATCTCTGTCCTTCCTGTCCTCCCTCCACTCCTCTTCTAACTGGTAGCTGGTCCGCTGACTGCGATTATGAGATATGAGGGCATGACTGAAGCTGCTATAAAGAATTAGATTATTTTTTGTTTGTTTTCTTTGGTTCTAAAAAAGCACATGACTAATCCCGCTGTGCGCTCTCCCTTCACGGCGCTTCACGGTCCCACAGATCAGCCTCAGGCCTGCTCAGTCATTCCTTCTCAACAAGAACCAGGTACCCAAGCTTCAGCCCCAGATCCCCACCATGATGCCTCCCAGTGCCCAGCCCCCACGCACTCAAACCCCACCGCTGGGACAGGTGAGAGACGACCCCCTCTCGTGGTTCACTGCTTGGTTAGTTTTAGATATCAGAGCTGTTTGCTGCTGTATTAATGATCAGAATCTCTAAAATTTAACCTTCAGCAACCTTCAATTCAAAGAGGTTTTAAATACAGAATGTTTAAAGGTAATGTAAGGGTTAAGAGATAACAAGTATGTTATGAGAACTTGTGTGTGTGTGTGTGTGTGTGTGTGTGTGTGTGTGTGTGTGTGTGAGGGGAACAAAAGAACAGCTTTAAACTGCTTTGAATTCCTGGTGGAACTATATTTGTGTGGTAATCATGTGACCTTTTGCCTCAGCCTCCACAGCTTGGCCTGAAGACCAACCCTCCGCCCATCCAAGAGAAACCTCAGAAGACAAACAAGAAACCAGCTCCCGCCAGAGAGGAACTGCTTAAAATGACTGTAGGCAAACAAAAATTTGATGCCTTGCTCAGTTTTCAGTCCAGAGCTGCTGTGATATTTAAATGAGGGGAAACTTTTCTGCAAACTGGATTGGGAAAAGTAAAACCAGGAAGAAGTTCAGTAAGGAGGAGGGATTAGGGATTCACTTTCTGATGACAGAATCAGCCAGTCAGACCAGGAAGTTCTGAACCAGCCTTCCAAAACACATTTAGATGATGTTACTGTGTGCCAAAAGTTTAATAATATATGAAAAACTAATGGTTCATGATTAGTCTCTTTCTTTCCTTCCTTTGAACATCACTGACTGATTCAGCATTAATCTTTCTTTCTCCTCTTTCGTTGAATGCCACAAAGTCGGATCAGTATTTAATTAAAAATTTACTGGCTGCTTTTATGTAAAAGTAACACAGTCCATGTCTCCTTGCTTGAATCTTCGCTCCAGGAGGCGATCATGACTGAGTACCTGAACAGCAAGAACCTGACTGAGGCTGTGGGTGGTGTGCGAGAGATGAGGGCTCCCAAGCACTTCCTGCCAGAGATGCTGAGTAAGATCATCGTGTGTTCCCTGGACCGTCCCGATGAGGACAAGGAGCACGCCAGCACTCTGATCCACACACTTCGCACCGAGGGCCTCATCACTGGAGAAAACTTCATGCAGGTACGCGTGTTTCTGTACGTCACACTGGAGCTAAACTCGACCCCTGGAGGAGGCGGCGGCAGCGTTGATGTTCTGGCTCTTCTTTGTCGCACTCAGGCTTTCCTCAACGTCCTGGACCAGTGCCCTAAGATCGAGCTGGACGTACCTTTGGTGAAGTCCTACCTGGCTCAGTTCGCGGCTCGGGCCATCATCGCAGAGCTGGTGAGCGTGGCGGAGCTGGCTCACCCCCTGGAGAACGGCACCCACTTCCCCCTCTTCCTGCTCTGCCTGCAACAGACGGCCAAGCTGAAGGACCGAGAGTGGCTCACCGACCTCTTCCAGCAGAGCAAGGTCAACATGCAGAAGATGCTCCCAGGTACCTCGATCCCATCTGCCTCTCTTCTCTAACTGCTTCTCACAAAGCCGTTGATAAAATTGTTACAGGCTGCATGAAGGAACTGATAAATTCTTTACAAACATCTGAAAAATCTCACACCTCACCTCAAACACATCCCACTGAGGCAACACTTACTGTCTGATCCCACCTTCTGAATGAACAACCTGTTTTTCTCGGCAGAAATCGATCAGAACAAGGACCGCATGCTGGAGATCCTGGAGGGGAAGGGTCTGAGCTTCCTCTTCCCGCTGCTGAAGCTGGAGAAGGAGCTGCTGAAGCAGATAAAGGCAGACCCCTCTCCACAGTCCATCTACAAGTGGATTAAAGACAACATCTCTCCCAAGCTTCACACCGATAAAGGCTTTGTAAACATCCTCATGACCAGGTGAATGAAACCCACAGCGGTTTATTTCAGTGAACACTGTGGCTTAAACTGCATGAAAACTCCAGTATAACCTCTCATTAATGCCATGTTGAGATTGTCCTTTTTTTTTCTAACATCCAAGTGTAAGGGAAATGTTTATTGACCAAATAATCACAGGAACTAAACAAACCTTTAACATGTCCACTGCAATAAGTGATTATTTTTATTATTGATCAAAAACTCAGGAAGGATTTCATTCACTCATCTGCTGTCAGTCAAAACTCACAGCCGTTTGCTGTAAATAACTTCAGTGATTATTTGAGTATCAGAATAGTTGTCAGTTTATTTTCTGACAGTCAAATAATTGTAAAACGGCTGCAATATGCATAGATTGAACAGATTAGATGATCAGGAAGAGGCTGAAGTCGTGATGATGCTCGTGTAAGATGGCCTTGGAGTGAAACTGACCGTTTTTCTCCGCTCCCCTCACAGTTTCCTCCAGTACATCTCACAGGAGCTGTGCATGGCGGAGAGTGACGAGCAGCTGGCGGCGCCCTCCAAAGAGCAGCTGGAGCAGGAGAAACAGCTCCTGCTGGCCTTCAAGCCCGTCATGCAGAAGTTCCTGCACGACCATACCGAGCTGCAGGTCAGTGCCCTGTACGCCCTGCAGGTGCACTGCAACGCCAGCGCATTCCCGAAAGGTATGGTGCCCTCCAAGTCTCACGACATCCACCAGAGATACATCAGTAAAGTCTCAATCAAGTTGGTGCAAATATGTCAGAAACGCCATTTAAGAAGGTTAGAAATGTCTCAAGTGTGGTATTTATTCACAAAAGAAACTCGACAACTGCAAGGTTTGTGATTAGAGAAAACTCGTCGGCTTAGGTGCTTTTTTTGACTTCTTTTGCTCCTTTTGTTTTTTTTTTGGTGGAAGATTCTTTTATGCTGATTAAAAAAACATTTTCTTTCCACTAAGGCATGCTGCTGCGCTACTTCGTCAACTTCTACGACATGGAGATCATTGAAGAAGAAGCCTTCCTTGCATGGAAAGAAGACATCACCCAAGAATTCCCTGGAAAAGGAAAAGCTTTATTCCAGGTACCATGACGACATCACCTTGAATTTGTAATTTCGACAGTTCTCAGGAAGAAGGAATCATCTGATTATCCTCGTCCATAAACATCAGATCATTAAAGTGAAACATTAAGTTTGTATTTTACACAATTAGCAGGAAATCTCATCATTTTCCACCGTCTCTCCCTCTTTCTCAGGTCAACCAGTGGCTCACCTGGCTGGAGACGGCAGAGGAGGAGGAGTCAGACGACGATGCAGACTGAGAAAACCGAGCAGAAGCATTATGGTGTAGAAGATTGACCTCATCTTCTTATTATTATTATTACAGTCACCTTTCCTTTATTAAACTCCATGCTTAATTTAACCACTACCACGTGGCACTCGACTGCTTCTGTCATCGCAAAAAACCAACATAAACCGAAAGCTTGTTACCTGTAGGGCCTCGTGTTAACACCGCGTGAGTACCGTGAAGATAGGCTGAGAAGCATCACATGACCTGTTGCCTAATGGATGTTTGATTTTGGATCTGTATCCTGATCGGCTACTTGAAGTCTGAAGTGGCTTAATCATGTGTTTCTTTTGTTTTGTTTTGTTTTTTTTTTTGCTCTGACTCTGCTAAGTTTGTAACTTTTATTTTTTTTTCTCACTGTATTGCATGTTTTTCATTTTCACTCAATTTTTACTGATGATTTTTGAACCTTTCTCGATAGTAAACTGCTTTATTTAAGAAAGTGTAGGACCCCCCACGCCCCCTTCCCCCTCTCCCCGAAAAAAAAAACAAGTTAAATAAGTGCTCCTCATCAGAAATGTTAGTTAATAAACATGAGACCATTTCCGAAAGGTTTTTGTCAGCGACAAGCTTTGCGATCTCTTTCCAAGGGCCCAGTCTGGATTTCCTGTCGTCACTCTCAGATGTGATCCTTTAAAAAAAAAAAAAAAAACAGTAGTGGAGGAGGGAGGGGGGGTTAAAATCAGCAGACAGGCTGCAGAGCCTCCGTACAGTGAAGAAAAGACAATATGTGACATTCAGCCTTTTGTTTCGAGACAGTATGACTGATGAGAAAAACAGGGCCCGATGAAGTGAGAGAAAAGCAAAAGCTGGCAAACTATTTCAAAATGAATTAAGGTGCATGTTTATTATTGTTTCTCCACCATTAGGAGACCCCCCCCCCCCTTTTTTTTTTTGCTATCTGTCCCCAATTTTTTTTTTTT
>JAUZTA010000028.1:23723022-23733819 GCA_034780835.1 Ctenochaetus striatus | reverse complement strand
CAGTTCTCCACGGTAAAAGTCCACATCCTGCTGGAGCTGCTCATTCTGTTGTGATGCAGGAAGGCCAAAAATGGTCTCAAAAAAGGTCAAATGTCTACTGATCATACAATTATCCAGACACACTACATTTGACAATTAACAACTTATTTTATGCCAGATCATAAACTATTAGTTAATAAATTGATTACTTGATTAAATGTTCTTGGGTTTTGTACTTTTATCTATAAACACAACAGATTTTAAGAAAGTCCCCTGAAATGTGAACATTTTCCTTATTAAAGATGAAGAAACCCTAAACACAATACTTCATTAATGTAGACAGGTCTAAAT
Organism: Ctenochaetus striatus; assembly: GCA_034780835.1. Taxonomy (NCBI): domain Eukaryota; kingdom Metazoa; phylum Chordata; class Actinopteri; order Acanthuriformes; family Acanthuridae; genus Ctenochaetus; species Ctenochaetus striatus. The sequence goes on along the minus strand of JAUZTA010000028.1, from coordinate 23,733,489 downwards.
TCAAATATGCTCTTACCTTGAGCCCACGTGTCTTGTATTTTTTTTTTGGACATTTTCAGATCCCTAAACTGTTTCGGCTGATCATCTAACACTATTTCTAACCCTTTTCTTGAATTTCAAAAAAAGGCTGTGACAAAATATCACTATGGCAATGATGCAGAAGCAATACGTGTACAACCCTGATTCCAAAAATGTCAGGCGTATAAGTTAAATTCAAATAAAAACTGTTTACTGACAGTAGTTTAAATCATGATGACCCCATCAACGGTTTCCAATCGACTCTTTCACAGGTGAAATGTTGTGAGCAGGTGCTGTTTAAGCATTCTGCAGTGTTCAGTCTGCTGTTGCCCCGTTCCAACATGCATGAAACATGTTACCGCCATCAAATTCAGAACAAGTGCATATGTAATACATTTAATAAATTGGTTTTCTACAGTTTTGTACTGACTGTGTTCAAATTGTGAGCAATGATCACAATTGGCCCAACTTTTTTGGAATTGAGGTTGTATAGTTCCTCACCATCTATAGAAATAAAGAGTAAAAGTTATTAAGTGTACTACAAATACTGCCTCCCTCATATTTTTTTAAAACTACAAACACTTACCAAGCTAATATTTATTTTGATACCATCTGAGACCTAATTTTCATAAACTACCGCTACTTCTTACCTTCTTCTTAAGTTTTTTTATCTAAGGCCATGCAGAGAAAAAAAAAAGGAAAGAGATGATGAAATCTGAGAAAGCATTTGTGTGAGCAAATGATGCAGGATCATGAGACTGCAAATGAAGAGAAGATGTGTACCAACTGAGGACCGAGTGATGGTTTTAAAAGATCTTGTATGATATAGCTGTGCCAGCTGCCACATACCTCTCTCTTCAGTTTCTTGACCTCATCCTCAGCCTCTTCTGCTCGCTGAGTCAACTAGGAAACAAAAATAAGAGTTTGAAATGCAGGAACACTGTGCAGATTTAATCTCACCAGACAGAGAACAACCAGCCAAATGTCATATCAGTGTGTGAACTGACAAAACTCAAATTTGTAGAAGGTTATAGGACTAATATTGAATCCACAACCATAAACCATGCATTGGAATTATAACATGCTCATACCTCCTCATTGATTTTCTTCTCTTTGCCCATTTCTTTCTTTAACTGGGCCAACTCCTTCTCTCTCTGTTCCAACTGGGTCTCAAGCTGCCGAATCTCATCTCTCAGGAAGCGGGTGTCTGGCCCTGTGCCGGACTGCTGAGCCGCATGGACCAGAAACAAAACATGCAAACACCCAAACAACCCCCACCAGGAAATCTCTTAGTATCCCATTAGCTTCATCCGTTCAAAACAAGAATATGCATACACTGATATTAGTCTTTAAACCAGGATTTACTTCATTTCTGCATTACAAGCTAAAGGCAGTGAAAATTCCGATCACACACAAAACTTAAAACATGAAAATAATGATTGAAATTGAAACTAGAACTAATAGCTGTGAGCAGGCGAGGAATTAGCTTTAATCCTCTTAGGTGCTATCGCTTAGTGTTCACTACAACCAATCACTACATAGCTTGAGTTACACCCTTTGATTGGCTGAAAGATTTGGAACTGTTGCCTGAAGTAAAGCAGCATGAAAAGTTATTTTCATCTGGACACATTAATGCAAATGTTGGTCTTTAACAATTATGTTGCTGGCACAATTAGTAGCCTCACTAGCACAATTAGTAACAGATATTATGTAACATACTTTGTTTTAGTTATGTACACATACTACATATAGACAAAAAGACAAATGCTGGAAAACATCTTACTTTGCTCTCTTGTTCCTGCTTTGACACCTTGAATTCCCTTTCTAAAGTGAAGAAAATATAATCAACAGCATGTACAATGCTGTTTATTAGCAAAATCTACATATATGAAACTTTATATGTGCCCTACTGGACTATTACATGCTTACCAAAGTAGTTGATGGCTAAATCAAGTTCCAGACCCTTCATCTAAAAGCCAGAGGGAGACAAGAAAATTATGTGTAAAAAAACTATTTTATTTTTATTTTTATTGCATTATTTCAAGCAACATATGCTCCATAAAGTGGTGGGTGGAAAAATAAATGTAATTATACTTTACATATTTTTGTTTATGGAAATACATTTTATCCACTATTGAGTGCATTGGAGAATTATGAATACAGCAATAATAATAAAAGTGGGCACCTTCAACAGGGCCTGAAACACTTTGAGGACTTGAACAATGTTTTCTGGAGTTTTATCCTTCACATCCCATTCTTCTGCCTGCATGGAGGAAAGGTCATTGAATGTGAAAAAAAAAAAGAAAAATGCATAGTCATTGTATCTCACAATAACAGTATCAAAAGTGACCTGCTGTATAAACCTACATGTCATTTTTATTGATCAAAGTTCATTTGAAAGCAACCACTCTACATATTGAAGATGTAAATTTACTGCGTGAAATATCCACTTCAGCACTGACCACAGGTAGAGAAACAAAACAGTCTGATGTGCACATTTTGCTGACAAAGCCATTGAGCCAAGGACTTCTAATACCCTGAACAATAATCTCAGATCAGCAGGCCAGTAATCTTTCTTTGTGCAAGTAAACACAACCATGGCTAAATATACACAATGACAGCACCACCACATCCGACTTGTTATCCTAAGCCAGAGATGCGTTGGTGGTTCGGCAACTGAGCAGAAGTATATGAGGTTAAACGAATACTGGTGTGAAGTGTGGACAGTTACCATAATCAGCATGCCGAGGACCTCCTCAACTTGATCTTTGTCACAGTCATGGAGGCTCCCTGGGTTAATTCTCATTACTCTATCCCACTCGAGAACAGCGGGCATCTTGGCTGTTTAAAGGCTGCAAAGACTTACCGAGAATTGAGCAGGCAGTGCACTGATAACATAACCAACTTTAGACAATTTGAGTGTCAGCTGGTTAGCTAATTCGTTGTTTCTATGTAGAAATAATTATAGACATCGGTGTGCTCTTCAAAATTGTCATCACTGTTCGCCTTAACGCTACGACTGATTAATTTAGCCTAATTTATGATGACGTTTAAGAAACTACAGTGTAACGTTAAGCTAATGAAAGTGCAAGAAACACTGATACTAAACAACTCCATCCCTTGTTATGTATTAGCTATCAGGAATTGGCATTAAAGTTTAACTTTCAAACCAAATCTCTGTCACTTTTTAAAATCGTTAAGAAGCGTTGAGTTAAAACGACAGTTCAGAGTCATCCAAACTGAGTTTTCCATTACAAAGTGCTCCGGATGCTAGGTTACCACTTTGAATGGTTGCCACTAACAACAACAACGCAAGTTAGCTAATTAAGCTAGTCTCCAAAAATAAATCTAGAAAAATGCGGCGAAAACATGTCCTTTTATTAAAGTTTACAAAACGTTAGAGACATGACGGACTCAGTATAATCTCAAAGCACTAATAACTTCGATTCAGTATTTATACATAAACTTAAATTTGTCAAAAAGCATCGAGTCTAGCTTAACTAGCTATAGCTTGCGCGGTCACCCCTGCACCGGAAGTAATAGTGATGATGCGTTGAAGCTAGCTTTCACAAGTGAAATGCCGCTATCTGAATTGTGCACTCAGTAAATGTAATCTTTCACAGTTTTAGATATTACTTCTACAGTCACCGTCTGTCCTGTTACAGACAAGGTAGGTAGGCAATGCGATACATGCTTATACATACATCTGCATTCGCCATATCTGCTTGAAAGACTTGTATCAATCTGGTTAGCATTAGCTTCTAATTAGCTTTATCCTTAGCTAACGTTCTATTGCAGCAGGCAGTACCCCCAAAATTGTCAAGGAATGCTATCTGGGGCTTTGTACTTCAACAACTGCCCCGATCGCCCGATAGAAATTTTATATATGATTATTAAATTGACGCAGCACATCGATTGCTTTCGCAAGACGGTCCTATTAACTAGTGTGGTTTTAGATTTAGTAAAGTTCCACCTTTCATAGCTGCCAGCTGTCACTGTACCGGTTACTGGACTATTTGATTTTCAGACATATGAGCTAGCATCCCTACCCGTCAAGGTTTTTCTACTACAGCTGCTTGGTTATATTTCAAACTTCAGAGGGGAATATTAAGAGCATTAAGAAATTTGTTTAGTTCTTTTTCTCGTTTTGTTTCTGTTTTTTATTTTAATAAAACTTGCTTTACTTTTACTACTTTATAAGCTACTATACAAAGTCCTTTTGGGGAATTGTTTTGTTGGTTTGAATAGATGGTTGCTTTGCAAATGCCTAATCTATCAAGATATTATCTGCTTATAGCTTGTTTTCCACATCCACAGCTAATTTTGTTGTATGCTTAATCTCTTTGTATTTCTGTTTAGTGATCAATGACGGCTTTGATCAGCCATGGCTGTCGTGTCATGGAAGGAGATTTTACTTTTGACTGGACTGGTGGTGGGATGTTACTGGAACAGTTTGTGGTGCGGCTTTGTGTTTGATGATGTCTCAGCAATCCTTGATAACAAGGACCTTCGACCCACAACTCCTCTCCGCAACCTGTTCCTCAATGACTTCTGGGGAACACCCATGGCTGAGGTAAGACATGGTCATGACACACATCTTTGATTTATCAGTGCAGGCTTCTTTATGCGCAGACTTAAGGGATAAGTCCAACATGCAAGAACTACAGAACCAGTTTTGTCACTCCTACCTAAATAACTAAGTGTTGATCATGATGGATCCTTCAGATTAGGTATGGTTAGCTCATTAATCAGTTGCAACTAACTAAGATTCTCACACATGACTTTTAGATTACTTGAGCCATTTGAGAACCAGTGTAGATGAAAATCACCTAGAACCAGCACCTCAGCGACCCGTATGAAATGAGTAAGATGAACTGAAGACAGCTCTGGGTGATTTGTATAAATCCATAACATTAATTGAGATGTCATTATCTCATGGGGCAGTTACATCAAAAGAAAAATGTACAGTGACAGTATTTAAAACAGTAACTAATGAACTTGACCCTACATAAACAGCCACATTGCCCCCTCTTTAGTCTCTGCCAATTATGTAGGGTTTATAGTTATATAAAAGGACTTCATGATTGTGTATGCCCGCTTTGAGCCAGGGCAAATTACATTATTCTTTTATAACATTATTTATAAAAACTGAAATGACGTGTCTACAGCATTTGTATTAGTATCGAATTTGTTTTATTTAGGTTAGTTACATGTATTAGTTTAGCGAAGGCCAAGGTTACTTTGAAGAATCACTTAAAAGCTTTAATAAACATTTGTCAGCCGTTAATGTCTCTGCCAGTCAGCTGACCTGAATCTGACGGCACATATATTTTGTGTCCCTCTACAGGAGCGGAGTCATAAATCTTACCGGCCCTTGACTGTACTCACCTTCAGATTGAACTACCTCTTCAGTGAGCTGAGAGCAGCATCCTATCATCTGTTCAATGTTGTTTTACATGCCATAGTGTGCGTGCTTTTCCTGCGAGTGTGTCGATTGTTCCTGGACAAGACTTCCAGCTTGGTGGCAGCTTTGCTGTTTGCCGTGCACCCCATCCACACAGAAGCTGTAAGTGTACATTTATTGGATGAAGGCAAATTATTTAATGTATGTTATGATTGAAACTGAATTCCCTCGCATCACTTAAGCAGGACTGGAATTGTAACTGAAATACTTACTGAACTTTTGTTTGTAAAGATGTTTCTTTGCTCATTCAAAAGTCAACCGAAATAGTACTTATACTCCCTTATTTACTTTAATATTTTCCTGTTGAAATAATAAATGAGGGATGAATTTTAAGTTAAATTAATGGGCTAATAGTTATGGATGGAATGAGTTTGTAAGCATGAGGTTGCCATAGAAGTAACAGGAAATGCCAAGCATTTATCCTGAAGCAAAAGAAAGGCCCCGTCTATGTTGAAGCTCATTCTCCAGATGATGCGCTGCCACACTGGAAAGGCTCAGTTGGAATGTTGTAGAAATGCTGAGGCAGTAAAGTTATAATTTTATTCTGTGCAGCAGATGGGTGATATTACACTTAAATCATCCACATAAAACATTAGAAGGATGCCAAGACGATTCAGGTTCCCATGCAGTCATGTAGGACTGTACAGCCAAACATTAAAGCAACAGCACTGAGTGTGTCGTCAAACAGAAACATGCACTGATACGTTGCACAACAAAGAACCAGAGCATGTTGAGAAACCAAGTGGTACTTCTGTTGACATAAAACAACAAAACATGGTTTTGAGGTCATGAATGAATATGTACATACCATTGTGTATGTACATACATTACGGTCTTTACTGAGCGAGGATGGTGGATTTGTAAATGACTCGTTTGCTATCTTTAGCGATGTTGTAACTTCACAGCCTCAGCATTGCTCCAACATGCCCGTTAACTCTGTCATCAGGGTGGGGAATAAGAGTTAGAAGTATTGTGACAGTGAACAGCATGTATCACCCCCCTCACACCATATTGTTAGTTCTTTCTTTCACTTTGTGGCCTTACATTATACATTCCCTCCCTTTTTTTAAGGACTGTTTTAACATGCATGTTATTAACTCACTTATAACAAGATTTACGCAGTTTCAGTCACTGTTATTTGAGCCCTTTCTGTTTATAGAGCAATGATTACCAGTCCTCTTCTTCTGATAGTTAGCTTTGTTGTGTGCTGCATTTAAATACTCTAAAATAAGTTCATTTTTATACGTTTTTATAAGATAGACTCTGTGCTTTTAAACGTTTAACATGAATTTTACTGGGACCACAAAGTGTACTGAACTTGATTGGAAACCAAAGCCCTTTTGCATTTTGTTTATCTTTTAAACTTGATCTTGTCTTTTTATAGGGCCTGCCTGACAAGTCTCTTCCCCAATTAGGACTTGTAATACATCCTATTCAACAAAGCTGAACTGCTGACCAGATAGGCCTTGGCCCGAGTAGAAAAACAAAGAAAACATTCTGCTTCTTGGGGTGGAGTGCTACTGTTACAGAGCTCGCACCACTTTGCCAAACTGCCTCGTGGTGTTCTCTAATCTATGCAGAGTCTCTCAGACCTCTTGAATGGAAAAAATTTGCCTCACAGATGAGCCTTTAGAGTTAGTCCAGCGAATGCCCTTCATGTTATCGCCGTCTGGAATCTCTCTCTGAACGGATCATTTGTTTTTGAGTTATGCTCCTAGTGCTGAAGGTCCTTTTCATGATGAATACAAAGAGTTCTTGTGTGTCTTCAAGTCTTTCTAACTGTGTTTTTTGGTTATCTGTCTTTTGAATGGAGTCTTTAGTCGATGTTGTTCTTTAGTATTTCCAAATTCCTTCCGACCCCAATTGTTTTATTGTACTCTACAACAGTACCTTGGGGCTCTAAAACTCATCTCAAGGGAAAGCACTCACTGAAACCTGCACACTTTTAGTTTTAAACATACAAAAACAAACCAAAATGGTATCTGTAGCCAAATTCAGCTATATTTAGCTAACCACAATCACCTTTCCTAACATTCTGTTGAATAAGCTGTGATGAAATAACAAAGCTATTTTATGGCTGTTTTTGTAGTGTAAGTATGACAGTTTCCAAAGTTTTTCTTCTTCTACCTAATGTTATGTGACCAGATCAGTTAGGCAATCAGTAAGGCAAGTTTGACATGTGATAGCAAAAGTAATCCTCAGTTTAATTAGATAATTTAGTTGTGTACTATTTTCATTGTAATCAAAGTGAGACTGTGAACATAGCACAAGGACATACATGTTTTTTTTAATATACTTGGAGGAAAACGGCCCCCGTCTGCCCATGCAACTTGGCTAACTTACCAAGTGAATCAATGCTGTAGTGTGGTGACCCGATAAAATAAGTGTAGGTAAGAATTTTGACTCTGTGTTTTTAAATGCTGGTTGCAGCTGTAGTTCATTTTTTTTATGGATTTGTAATCTTCTTGCAGTGCTTAGTGTCCTCTGGGGGGGGGAGCACACTACACACAACAGACTCTCCTCTTGTAAAGTGCTTTGTAGAAGCCTTTGACGACCCATGTGTGTTTTGAGGGCAGTTTGAGAACTGAGGCCTTTGTTTAATGGTAGAAATGAGAATGTTATTTATTCCACATGAGGGCAGTCATCATTAATCCAAATGACAGATTACGTAGTCAGAAGCAGCTTTACTGAAATCTATATTTGCTTGCTCTTTGCTAAGATAATATAAATGGATCGACCTGTTTTCACAGCTGGACTCAAGAGCTTTAACGCGGACTTTTTGTGGTGGCTGATGACCTTTGTGCTTTTTGGAAGCTTTGATACTTTTGACACAAGTCCAAATAACTTGGCTATTATAAATTATATTCCAATTAGGAGAGAAATTTTTCAGTCTACGTTAATGTACATGCTCCATCTTGGCAAACTTCTCTGCCCTTCAGTTAGATCTCAAAGACACAAATGATATACAAATAAAGTGAATGGATGACTCTCTGCTGTCATTTCTCCTCATCAGGTCACAGGGGTGGTTGGCAGAGCTGAACTCCTGTCTTCAATCTTTTTACTGGCTGCTTTCCTGGCCTACACTAAATCAACAGGTGCGGACCACTCCATTGGTAAGTTAATGCACCTCATAATAGTCTCTTATCTATACTGTGTTCAGGTTTTTTTCTTTTTATGAGCCCTCAAGTTACGAAGTTATTGCACATTTCAAAGAAAGAGGCAGGAAGCCAAACCCAACATTCCCAGTTGTGATTGTAGGACACAAGTGATTCAGTGACCTGACAGGTCTACAGCAGTGTTGCTGTCCTCCTCAGTTATAGATGGGCAGTTATAGTCCACAGGGAGACCTTTGCGTTAAGGTGTGTCACAACAAATCAGTAATATCAATATTTATGCTTCTTCACATTTTTGCCAGTTCAGGCAAGTAGGAGGTGGGGAGTCATGACAGAGTCATTGTAGGTATGAAACTCTTACGTTTCTAACGCTGTGTTAGCAAGTGTGTCCTCGTGTTGGAGAGCAAACCGCAGTTACATCGTTTGCACTGAATGTTCTGCCCCCCAGATGCCTCATAACATCTCAGCAGTAAGTAATCGTCATTAACAGACGGACCCTCGGGGATGACTTCACCATGCATAACCCAGTGAATACCAGGAAAAAAAAACGCCAGCACACTAATGGTTGTGTTTCTGGCCTGATGTGCCCTCTTGGGTCTTGGAGACTGCTGTTTAGTCTCTGAGTCATAGTCGTCGACACAAATCTAATCACCTCTCAACATATAGCTTTGATTATCCTGGGTATGATGATTGGGATCCATTTGGAAAATTGCAAATGTACCAATTGTCACAAAACATCACGTAACTTAGATAATGATGATGATTTAACAGGAAATACTTGCGAAAACACATGTACACTTATTTTGAGCGCTCAGTTCCAATCTTGATTGATTGAGTGGTTAGTTAATTGATTGATTGATTTGGCTCTAGTTTAATCCTGTTAACCTTGTGATATTTTACATGAACACAAAACAGGCAAACAAGTTTATTCCTGGCCTCCATCTTCTCCCTGTAGTGACGTTATTCATAAGACTAGTAATGTTTAAGTTGCACCGGTGACTGAAAGCCACAAGAACTGATGTTTGATGTTTTGTTTGTTTGTTTGTTTGTGTTGATAATGAATGACTTGATTCTCCACTCAGGAATGTGTTTTGTAATGCTGAGAGCTGCAAAGGATGAAGAGGTTGTGTCCTTAAAAACAGAAAAGCAACAGAATTTCATTTGCCTGTTAAATCGTTTGGATCAAAAGAATCTGTCTTCCTGGAATTTGCCATCTTTGTATATAATCAGCAAATCACTGTAAAAGGGTTGTGCGGGGCTCTGCACTGTGACCATTCAGTCATGTTTTTGTGACTTTTTCTATTACTCTGAGACAGCGCTAGCTACAAAATTTTAAAATCAGGAGTAAGTAAGTAAGTAAATAAGTAAAATTTATTTGCATAGCCCTTTTCACAGAACAGCTGTCACAAAGTGTTTCACAGTAGTAAACAAAGAAAAAAAAATCATATAAAATATGTACAAGATCATATGAAGTATATAAAAGATCACATAAACAAGTATATAGTACATAATACAACCAAAGACAATGCTGAGTCAGTTTGGACTAGAATGCTTTCTGAAACAAATATGTTTTTAGATGCTTTTTGAAAGCATACACTGAGTCCAGAGAGTGCAGGTCTAGAGAGTTCGTTCCAAAGGCGGGGCGTGGTGGATTTGAATGAACGGTCACCCCGAGTTTTAAAACAGGTTCGAGGAACAATCAGCAGATTCTGCTCAGATGACCTCAGGCTTCGAGCTGAGCTGTAGGGCTTGATAAAGTCAGCGATGTACATAGGGGCCTGGCCATGTAGGGTCGAAAGGTCAGCACCAAGATTTTAAACTGGACACGATACACAACAGGGAGCCAGTGAGGAGATTTTAAAACAGGTGTGA
>JAUZTA010000028.1:23659898-23673105 GCA_034780835.1 Ctenochaetus striatus | reverse complement strand
CTTATTGAAAAGAGATGCACCACTTCGAACAGAGACCAGAGAGATTAAGTAAAGATTTCTTTAATTTCAAAACTTCTTCTCCAGTCCCTCCATAATTTTTTTGTCCTTTTTTGTGATTTGCAAAATGAACATCCGTCTCATTTTTTCCCAGTCATGAGTTCAGCAGGCGCATTTTTTCTCTCATGAGATCTCACCAAAGTAATGATATTCATATTTTGTGTAACTGATGTATAATTTCAAGGTTCATTCCTTGAAACCAAAAAAACAAATGGGAAGTATTATTACTGTTCACCTTCAACGGCTAAATGTGGTTTTTTTTTAGAAAGCAGTTTTTTAGCAACTTCTTTTAACATTTATTTTAGATTTACACATAAACACCCTCAAAGCCACATTTGAATAAATCAACAGCAGCATTTTTTAGATTTGGGAAATGCAGAGGTGGCTGATTTACACTGTCAACTCTTCACGTGAGTCCTGAACATCTGGAAACAGCTGCTTGAACCTCCAGCTGAGCTTATGAGACGTCGTCTAGACGTTCAATCTGAACTTATATAACTTTCATGTCATTTTCAAACAAACAGAAAATGCAAGAATCTGGTCTCCTGAGAGTTCAACTGCACAAAGTGTTTTTCTTTCTCTCTTTTTTCCCGAATGGCATCATTGAATGATTTGTACAGTTAATTCGATTAGTAGTTTGATAAGAAAAGTCACATTGGCTACACATTATTGGATTACGGTCTGTTGCCACTGTGCTTGTGACCCGTGATGATCGCTGTAAGATAATCTGTGAATGCACGGTGACATTCACTTTATAAAATGTGGTCACATTTATCCGTGCGCTCTCCTGAATCTCGCTTTCGGCTCTTGGGCCGCACGGTGGTGCAGTGGTGAGCGCTGTCGCCTCAGACCGTGAGGATTTTCCAGGTTTAGACCCCGTCGGCCTTCTCCTTTGACTTCCTCTGTGAGTTTGCATGTTCTCTCCGTGTTCTTTTGCATGTTCTGCCTGTGGGTGGGTTTCCTCTGGGGGGCTCTGGCTTCCTCCCACAGTGCCAAGCCACACAGGTCAGGTTAAAGGTGACTCATTAATCCCTGCGGGTGACCAAGTGAGAATGAACAGTAGTTTGTCTGCGTGTTATCATTGTGATGGACAGGCGTGTGTGGGACCAGCAGTGATGTTATAAAGAAGTATGGACACGTGCATCAGACATGCTGTGTTGTTGTGTTTCCTGTTGCGGTCGCCACACACTGAGGACTCATACAATCTGCGGGCCTCACCTGTCAACACACCACAGAACAGATAGTGCACAGGCTGCTGCAGACTAGTACAGATAAAAGAGTTTGAGAAGCAGGTTGCATTAAGTGTAAGCTCTGGACTGCTGACCTGCTGCTACCCCAGTGCCTGCTGGGATTGGCTGAGGCAAAACATTTTTCCCCTTCCATGGCAGACTGGAAGTTGCTTTGGCCAGACGTTTCTCCAGTGCTGACACACCACAGTGGAGACAGGGCAGACTGTGCAGAGATAAGACAGACCTTTATCGATCCCAAAGAGGGAAATGAGGTTGCAGCGGCACAGAGATAAAAAAAATGAGCACAGATAAGCTTGGATAGTGAAAGAGAGAAACAACAGAGGTATGTAAATCTATACACCTACACACTCAAAAAGAAGCTTTGGGAGAGTATGTAGAGATGAAACTACAGGTGGAGCGATGGTGGCGCAGATCATGTGACAGTGGTGTGATGAGCAGCAGCAGCAGTCGATGAGTCTGATCAAAATGAAATCAGTTAAACTTCTGTGACACTGACTTTGTGAAAAGAAAAGTAAAGTTATTCAGACATAATACCTGCAACAGTGGACCTTTTATGAATTCTAAGTCTAAATTTGTACAATATTATGTCGAAATTACAATTGTTGTTCAAATTTTAGGTGAAGGGCAGTTTTTTTCTTGTGTGCTCTCTCTCATTTTGTCACTGAATGAGGCTCAAAGTCATTGCTGATGCAAATATTAAAGGTAAAGTCGATGCAGAGACATATGGCTGACAGGAGCAGCCCTGCAGTACTGACGTAGTCCAGATGTGCACCACAGATGTGCAAGAAGCAGCACTGAAGTGAGGTAGATTCTGATAATGCATCCAATAAAAAGCCTAAAGGAAGCAGAGAACCTGTAAGTTCAAATTTAGAATGTAACTTTATTGACACAAAAAAGAAAAAACACTATTTAAACATGTACATACATTTAGAAAAAACATCTTAATGTAACATAATATCCAAAGTATGAAAACGTTACAGGTTATCTCTCAGGTTAAGGTTGCTGGGGTGATACCTGCACAGGTGGCAGACAAGTATCGTTGTTTTTCTGTTTTGATTGGCACCGACCGGCTCCTCGAGTCCGTTTGCTCCAGCAGCTGAGCAGAGCGGCCTCCTCAGCAAGTCTCAGTCGCAGGTTGCATTTAATTCAAAATAGGAGCAGGAAAAGTCAGTACCAATACGACTCCTCGTAAATCCAACAGCATACTGGTTAACCCAGTGGTATAAGCTATAAAAAATTGGACCTGTCACAGGGTATTACACAACACAGTGTGTTGCAATTCAAAGTTAAGGTGAGGACTTTCTTGAGAATAGATAAGTCTGTACTCCTGCACGTACTCCCCAAACATTCCCAGCAGCCTGGAGTTTTGGAGACGTGACCTGTTTTCAGTGCAGACAGCTTTACAAGTGCTTTGTTTACACTGTGAGAGTTACCAACGTTGACAGGTTAGTTTTGTGGTTTGGCAAATGTTTTTGGTTTTCATGAAGGAGCCTGGGAACACTTCGATGGTGGGCGAAGGAAAAAGAGTGAAATGTGTAATGAGGGAATAAAGTATTCATTGTACCATTCATCACTCTGCAGGACATTTTAACCATCGAAAAGTTACAGAAAATGGTCAATAAAAACAATATTCTGCAGGACTCGTCACCACCATCATCCAGTAATGTCTCAGAGGTCTGAAGCCTGGTAACTTTTACAGCACTCTGCCTTTTTTATATAATTTTATTTCATGCCAAATGATAAAATGGTTAAAAAAAATCATTTTATTGTCCTCGTTAAGTTTAAGTTAGGACGGCTGTGACAGGCTCAATCAGCTGACTGCTGTGAAACACATCGAGTAAAATGTACAAGGAATCAAACTTGACAGCTATCTGCTGCAGGGTGGAGTTTATATGAAGTCATTTTCCCAAAAATCCCCACAGCGTTCACTGATAAAGTGGACATTTCTGATGATTAATGAATGAGATGTATTAACGATTTATTTTTTGAAAAGCATGTTTTTTTCTGTGTGATACACACACACACACACACACACACACACACACACACACACACACAGTTAATAACAGTGAGGAATTTCAGCTTGTTTTTGCGGCTGTTGTGGATTTTCATGCTGTTACTCCCTTGTTCTACCTGCATTCAAGGAAAAGTTGTGGAGGCAAATTTTATCCTCATCGATCTTAGTCAGTGTTGATGCGAGCTTCCTGTTAAACACTTTCCACCTTGAGTTTAACGTTTAATATGCCAGCTTAATTTAAACAGATCTTACATTTGACTGGATGATGGAGGGAGGAAAAAGTCTGAAAGATCATCTCTGCCTGTGTTGTGGAAAGCAGCTTCTTCAGTGCAGTAAATGTAAGAAGACCAGAGCAGGAGGAGCTCTTCCTCGCTGTAATTGTGTGTACAGTGTTGCAAAGCATGTTATTGACTAATAATTCATAGAATCACATGAATGATCCTAAATGCTTCGTCCGACTTTCCTGTAGCGAAAGAAAATTGTGGTTAGTCCTAAACCAGGAGAAGGAGACAACTTGAGAGTATGTTATGCTGCCATGGAGGCGTTTGTTTAGCGCAGACTGTGATGCTGCAGCCGAGACTGCAGCTGTAAGAGGTTAACATGCACTTTACACCAGTAAGAGTCTGATTTGAGTTCTATGCACTGGTATCTTTACGGATGTGATGAAGAGAAATCCCCACTGAGTCATAGTCGTGCTACACAGCCACCCATTCTCACACACACACGCCATATAAATAATTAACATTGCGTTTTGAAGATAAACATCAGAAGCAACAAAGCAAACTCATTTCCAGATTTGGTGAATAATTCCTGCTCTAATAACAATGATGACTTAGCCACAAAAAAAGGCCCACAAGGCTCGAGTAAAAAATAAATAAAGATCACAAAATAAGTTATAAACAAACAATCAAACTCCACATGTTTCTTTGCTCTCTGGCATCTGGACTTAGAGCAAAATGATGATGAGTTCAGTGTCACTGCTCTGAAACAGAAACCAAGAGAGCAACGGTTATTAACATCATGGATTTCTAGTTTCATGTTAATCGATTCTCCTGTCTTTTCTTACCTTTTCAAGAAGCTCTGAGCTTCAGTAATGATAACTAAAGTTCATCCAGGGTTTTGAACCATCCAGCAGCTGCTGTCTGCCTGTGCCCCCAGACCAAATATTTTGGAAATTGCTGGAGGAGGTTTGCATGCTGGCTAATTATACAAGTTGCATGAAAATTGATGCAACAGATTCTCAACTTCAAAAGTCCTTGGAAAGTTACATCAGGGAGCCGTTGATTTTATCACTCTGCTCTCAAAACCAGGAAGAACCAAGAAGACGCTGCAAAGACGGGAACTGACTTCAATACCTGCAGTTATTGATTGATTTTGCAACATGTGTGACGTTTGCACCACTTGAGAGTTGACAGATGCACGTATGCAGGCTTCACTCACCGAAGGCAAATGAGTTTATTTATTCGTTTTATTGTGGCCATTCAGACTTTATGGCCCTTAAAGATGTTAAGCAAAGGGCTCATTCTTATCTGTCCGCATGTGTGTGCATATGTGTGTGTTTGTGTGCAACCGTGCATACTCATGCATTTGATGATGCAATTTTTGTATCGAATACAATGGTTGTACGACATGTATCTGGTCCAACGGTGCAGCAATGTGATTGTAATTCATGTGTCATTACATGCAAAACAAAGTGGCTAATTTGATTGGGTTGCACATGTGTGTGTGAGTTTTTTTTTAATTTATTTTTGCAGTGTTTATGGTGGATAATTCCCTCCAATAAAAACCAACCTTCCTCTCCTCTGGTGCCAGGTCTGCATGGCAGTCTGAGAAGTGAAATGTTTATGTGATTCATGTGCAAAGTTTGAGATTGTGCAAATTAATTTATAACCCCACCTTCTCTTTGTGTTGCAATCACCTCTGTTATTTATTTAGCAACCTATATTTAAAATCTCAGACCTTATACCAAATGCTAAATGTGATGGTGATTTAAATCTCAGTAAAATGAGCAGCAACACATATAAAAGAGGCCAATACAAAATCACATAAACAGCAACTGTTTATTATAATTAGGCATTTAGAGTTTTGATTAAAAAATTGACTTTTCTGCTCCTGAATTTAGTGCAGCAGAGAACATGAGAGATGTCGGACAATGAGCTCTAACTAATGTCATTGTAAATCAGGGAAAGAACACATTTGCAAATAATTATCATACCCACTTTGATACAGATCAACTCTGAGGTTTTCCACCATCATTTTGACCCAACTAAGTCTAATAAAAAACGGCTCCCAGCCTCCTGGGCTCCGTGGGCTAATTCAATATGGTGTACCTTCGAGTAAAGCTGCATAAAGTAGCTTAAGCAAGAGGTAACAAACCTACAAACCTTTTGCTCTAATCCCTGATCTGTTGGTCTCAATTGGAGATGCATTTCTTTGTACTCTCCCTGATCTTCTTGAAACTTCTAATAGTACAAAATAATTTTAAAATTTCCTTCAGTTAAGTGTGTCACAGCTCATCTTTGAGCGTCTACAAGCAGAGAAATCGTGAATTTTAGGTGCTTTTGGGCACTTTAACCAAATCAAGCAGTTTATCTTTTAGTGAAAAAAAAATGTTCGTAAAGACAGACTGCTTGATTTTTTAATTCTTTTCTTTAATAGGGAGCAATCCTAAAGTTAAAAAAAAAAAACATCAAACGAAAAGCATAATCACATTAAACGAAAGAACCGTAGCTGGTTTTCCTAATTAGTATTGATTAGATTCTATGCATGGAGTTGACAGGCTTAGTTTAGTATTCGCCACCTTTTACTTCCCCCTTCCAGAAATCCAAAACCTTCGGCTTCGGAGGTGGCACACCTCCAAGATGAGTCACGTTTCCAGTGGATGATAAAACCCAGAGCAGGTAAAGCCCTGACAGACTTTCTCTAATACCTCACGTTCGGAACATCGAGGCTGAAGGTGCCTCTTCACTTAATGAACGCTCGCATCTGTCGATACAACTCAATCCTGATTAGGATTTAGTAATCCTGTTAGATTTGTGCCAACTGAGTTGCGAGGTTAGACAACCATCTTAAATTTATAGCTGTGCAACTGGACAGTTCCTTGACCGGGTGATGGTCTTATAGTCTCAAATTTGGCACTTGTCCCGACCACATGGCTTTCACATATGGCACCCGCTGTGTGTGTGGCCTCGTTTTTTTAGCCGCTCTGTCACAAAAGCTGCTGGTAACTTGTGTGAAACTAAATGCTTTTAAACTACATAATAACATACGCAGGGTTGTAAGTCAGCTAAGAAATTGTGATGGGAAAAAAAAAAAAGTAATGTTTCATACCATCATCGTAAGTGAAACCGGCTGGTGCACAATTAGCAGCAAATTCAATTATATTTAACTGAGGACACAATAAAGCTACGAGTGACACTCTTTAACATGTGGCCTTTTTATTTCACTCCGGTTGGTTGCTACTATTGTCTTTTATCCCAAACACTAGCAGTACTCAAACTTGACGTGGCGTAAATTCCGTGAAGTTAATAAAAACCGGAGCAGCAGATGTCCTGCTCGATCACAATAAACTCCGAGATTTTTCTGAAACTGATTTCTTTCTTTGAGAAGGTGGAGATAAAAGACAACATCAGCATAGTTGCATCTCCACCTTTACAAGCTGATATGTGACATTTAGTCCGTGCAGATGTGGTGTCTTCTGTGCAGAAAGGTTAAGGTGTGTTTGCACTGTTTCTCATTACTGCTTTTCTACGGCAATTAATATGATTTTATGGCTGTCGCTGTGACAATGGGAAATAAGCTCGCTGGCAGAGGCATGCCTCTGTGCTGCACATTAAAATTGTTACTACCAATTGTCATCTATTTCAAACAGCTGCACTGGAAGAAGAATGAGTCCGGATAATGACCATGTGTCACAGCCTGCATCCGGATCTTTCGTCTCCATGCTCACGAACCTACGGACTCTGTGATGCATCAGGGCTCAGGGCTCTGATGCAAACTATGTGATGCCATTACACACATTTTCTGTAAGCCTGTATGTGTACTGACCTTCTTGAAGGACTTGTACGTAGTTCATAGCTGACATATAGTGTTTAAAAAGCATCTCACAACTTTCTGTTGTGGTTATTTATTTTGCATTTGTTGAGCAGTTTGTATTTTCAGTCAGCATCTGTACTGAATATACACTGAATATACATACACCCAAAACTTTTCACACCTTTGGTAGTTTGCTAACAAGTCTGGACACTATAAAGTCATAAACAGGAAGAATTAATCAGATGGATTTGATCAAATGCAAATGCATCAGAGCAGCTGTGCTACCAGGAACTGGTTCATGCACAGACACTGGAGAGGTGACAACCACATATTGGTTTCATTTCCACTCCGTGCTCAAAGTCCTGCAGCAGAGCGGCTCGGTTAGTTGTTTCTACAAAGTCAGATCCAGATGAGATAAAGGTTTTTCAGGTTTGAGCTCCAGTTCCTCCTTCACAGAGCTGTACTGAGGCAGAAACTGTGAAGGAAAGCACCGGAGAAATCAGCCTCAGAGCAGAACTTTGGCCTTTTTTGGTGCATTTGAGTTGCCTGAATTCTTCCTTTGTCTGTGCTTTCATAATGAAGGTTTGGTAAGAGAATAAGCGTCAGAATATGTTTGAGTGGAATGCTGCTCCGTCCTTCATTGCAACGGGGACTTTTATGGGCTAAAAATGGTAGTTCATTTTGTTTTTTATTTTATTTATTTTTATTCAGTTTGTCATTACTACTTTTTTAAACTCATGTGTCAGAAACAGAACCTCCTTACCAAAGACAAAAGTACAGAAATTTCCCAGAGGGGTTGCAGATGGAAAAACGTCAGACTTTCTACAGTTGCAACAACCTGCCTGGTCGGGTTACTCGGTCTGAACCTAACGTGACAGTCGTCTCTGACCCCGGCAGCCTTATCACATGCAAGCCTTTTAAAATTGTTCTGCCAACTTCCTTTTGAGCTGTTTTTATTAGGAAACCATTACATTGACTATTTCCTTGTCATTTTTCCTAGAACTTCTGTGCACCACCCTCAACACGGTTCATTAAGTGCATCAAAAAACTGGGACATTTGTGGGACTTTTTTTTTTTAAATTTCAGTCAACACACAAAAACAAGAACTTCTTTTTAATATCTTTAGCCAACATCCATGTTCACTTGAGAGACGCTGTGCAAACAAACTCACACGGCCTTGAAAACTGCAGGCCTGTTTGATGCTCACATGTTCTTAATACTGGGATACTAAAATGTCAACTTTTACAACATTTTTGGTAAAACACGGGCCCTTTATTACTGATTGTTTGTTCTGTTTAGTTTTTTAATGGTGTTGTGTTGTTTTCAAGTAACATGTGATGTCTCAGGAGTGTGTACCATTCCTGCTTTTAACACCATTTCAGGCCCTAATGACTTAACACACTATTGCACAGGTTCAGGGTTTAGACCAGGGGTGTCATGTATAACCTTATTAGATGTCAAGTGGGCCGGACCAGTACAATCATAGCATAATTACCTATAAATAACATTAAGTCAATTTTTTTCTTTTTGTTTTTGTGCAAAGAAGTACAAGTACATTAGGAAAATCTTCATATTTGATGACAAAATCCATTTATCTTCTCTTTTCTCGGTTGTCCTTGCGTGATGTCATATTTTTCGCCATGATGAGTCTCACAGTAGCGCCCAATATTATAGTCCTTGAACGCCGACACTTGTTGATGACACACCAAGCGCACAGGTTTCCCATGCATCTCTGCGAATAAAAGGGAAGCGATCCATTTTTCTTGGAAAACTCTACACTCGCTTTTTCACTTTTCTCCTTTTTGACAAAGACATTTTGGCTAATGGGGGTGTGAGGGTGAGGAGACCACGAGGACTAGTTGTGCCGCTTCTTCCACTCTGACTTAAACAGTGCGCCCCTGGCAGATAATTTAGGAATAGCATCTTATTAAAAATTTCTATTCTGTGTCTTTTATGCACTTTTTTCACTTTCAAAATTCATCCTGCAGGCCGGATTAAACCCCCCAGCGGGCCAGGTCCGGTACGTCTGACACCCCTGGTTTAGACATTTTCAATGGCGACTCGACTCATTTCTCGTCTCTGCTCCACAACGTGTCCTCAGACTCTCCTTCCTTTTCCGCTCATCCACACACCTGCTTCCACTTCATCATTTGCTGTGGCCTCCCCCACCTGCCTCCCCTGCATCTAATTCCCTCATCTGCGCTTTATTTTCTCTCACTCTGTTTCATATTGTAAAAATGACTCTGCTATTGTTTCTTCTTTAATGTAACTGCTCTCCAGCCTTCTGCCTGTACTTTCCCTAAACTTCCACCTCATTATTTGGTCTTGGTTATTTTATTTTTCCTTGTTGAATCAATTTTAGACTTCCTCTCTGCTTTTGACCCTCTGAAGGCATTAAAAAAACTTACAGATGGCATTTCTTTGTGTCTTTACATGCTGAATAATTTTAAGACCACTACAGCTACAAAAAAAAAGTTAATGTCAGTAACGAGTCCATAGAGAAACTCTGCTCCTTCACACTCAATCCCAACATTTAGACCAGACGTTCTGTTACAGAGGCCTTGTGCAGAAGCAGTAATGTAAAAGTTGAATGCTATCTTAAAATTGTACTTATGACTGGAGTTACAGCTTGTACATAAAAAACTACTTTTTTTTTTCTCTGTGTTTTACAGGTAATGAGTTACAACCCACACCTGGTCACAAAACGTAGCTGATAAGGAGACTAAAGACTAGAATGACCTTCAGTCACCTAAATGTCTTAAACTCAGTGAAAAAAAAGAGGCTTATCTTTACTGTCAGATTAACTACAGACCATAATCCCAAGAACAGAGAACTTTAAGATTTTAAGTATTAGTGAGAAATAACGAGCGGGAAGAAACAGAAGACACAAACAACAAAACATTTTTTTTGAGAGAGAGGACTGAGAGGATGCTAAAACATCTGGACACATGAGTCCTTTTGTAATCTTGTGCAAACCCTCACTTTTACACACCTGCTTATTACTACTCTTGTGAGGGTCTCTACGGCCCAAATCCACCTTAACCTTTCCCACGAGAAGACTAATCCAAGCATTTCTCTAAACCAAGCTAACTTTCTCCTCAGACTTCACACCACAGCTGTGTGTCAACTAGCAGCTGCTCGAAATTTTAATTTCCACAGGGCGATAAATTATGTCTCTGTGGTTGCATGTGTACTTATATTAACACATTATTCAATACACGTACAAAATTTGATTATGCAATCCTCCAAAGCCTGTTTTTCAAATATGAAATGCTTTGCACTTGTTGTGGCTAGCTCTTAACATGCTATCACAGGTCCCAGACACAGGCAGCCTGAAGGAGCCAAGGCAGACATGGTTTAATCCACAATAATATCAACTTAAAACAATCGACCTTTGATATAATTGATCTTAAACTGAGCCAATCTTCATTAAAGACAACAAAACCCACCCCCATTAACAATCCCCCGCTGTAACTAGTGGTATTATGACAGCGCAGTTAACATGCAGGTTGTCTGGCCTCAGAAAGCTGCAGGAGAACAGCTTGTTTCTCCAGCAGCAGTGCTGGATCTTCAGCTGGTGTAGATAAACAAAAAGTAATTGTCCTCACCGCAATTGGAAGGAATTTTAGAGCGTTTAAACTTTTTACTTTGCTACATAAAAAAGTTGGGATGCTTTGTAGAACATTGGAAAAAATATAATAAAAAAAAGGACTCTAATGATTTAAAAAAGAACTGTGTGTACCGTACAATAATTCTACAATGTTCTCAAGCCCGTCTCATAAATTCCTTTATACATCCACTCACGTTGTCCTGGCTGGAGAGCAGCTGAGCCTCTCAGGGATGCTCCTTCCAAACGCGGTCATGAAATCATCATCTTTCACGAATTCACGTGTTCACAATGAAGAGAAGCTACTCGGAAAGTCAAGTGATCCGAGTTTCCAACCAGTCCACGCTAAACGAAGCTGTTCTGCAGGCTGTTTCAGGCTGTTTTTGAAGGCTGTTTCACGGCAGACCTGAAACCTGAGTTTAAGGCTTCTTCCCAGAAACCAAATCTCATTCAACAGAGAGACCCTGCAGGCAGCCAGATCTGGTGATCATGGGGGCGAAGGTTGTTGTTAGAGGAGAAGATTTGGTTTGGTTTGGTGGAAAAACACAAGCATCTTCTATGCGCTCTCAGTGGATGTGTTGTCATGTAGGAGGGTCCAGGATCCGGCAAGACACATTTCAGGTCATTTGTGCCGCTTGTTCTCCCTCAGGATCTCCTCTGTGAAGACTGTTGTTTTCTGGGTCACAGCCGTAGGCATGAGGTTTGGGCCTGATGGGCCTGCAATGATTTATCTTTGTTGGATCCTTGAGCATCCATGCAGACTCTTAAACTGTGTTGCTTTGATTCAAGAGTCTGGAATGAAAGATGTAGATGTTACTGTGCTAATCAAGTTTTTAACAAGTATAATACCAAATACTTTAAAGCTAACGTGAAATGTGAAGTAATTCATTAGAAGTTAAAAAAGCGATGTGATCACTAAGAAGGGAGGGGAAGGTAATGTTAATGTACAGGAGGAAGTAAACACACCTGCAGTTGGCAAAGCTGATTAAAGTCACACTACCCTTAACATGTGCTGAAAACTACAAAGCCAGAAGCAACGAAAGGGCCAAAACAATGCTGGGAATGCAACCAAAAACACTTCAAACTGTTACCCAACACTTCCTGCTTGGTTCAGCTGTCTTTTGCTGTGTGTCTTTAAAACATGTTGCTTGCATTACATTCAGAGAAAGCATACATTTACCAAACAGAGGGAAAACATTACATATATATCCTTTTTGAACTGTTTTGTGTCTCTGAGCACATGTTAAAAATAGCCTCCTACTTTTTGAAACAGGGTAACCACAAACAGGTGCATGCATGTCCAACCAGGGTATCTGACAGAGTGCAGGGTGCAGATTTCAGGGAGTGGGGGTCAGTCATAAGCCTAAAAGGCAGCTTGAGATTTGACAGACTTGGTCTCAAGATACACATTCACTTTTTTCCTCAGTGCTTACAGTCATTGCGTTTCAGCACCGCCTCCACAACCAAGTGTAATCACACTCTTAAAACAATAATGATATATAATTACCACCATTTTTCTGATCAGAGATGCAGATGAGTGATTTTTATTGGGCATATGGAGATGTGCTCACCTATAAAGATGTCAGAGTCAGCAGGAGAGGGATGATGAACGTGCCAGCCATCATGCCACTATTTGGATGCCAAAGGCTATAAAAGTACTTAATTAAACCAAAACTTTCATGGGACATTATATAAAGCTCTATTAATCTGTATGATGTTCAATGAACAAATCAAATGACAGTTTCTGATATGAGAAGCATCGCTGGTACTGATGACTTTGCAGTAATGACCGACCTCTGCGGTTTGGAGTGAACTTAACAAAGACTGAGCACGTTGTTTAGATGTCTGGCCCTCAAATTCTTCTAATTTAGTCCTCTTTCACTGCTGTAATGGCACTGTTTTCAGTTGCAGCAGGTTCTTTGCAGCAAAATATTTTGAAAAGACCTTCTGATCACTCTCCGTTCCAAAAGGCAAATCACTCTGCAGATTCACTCAAATATTCCACTGAGATTAAAAATGTCTAATCCTCTGAGGAAACCAGTCTTTTTTTTATTATATGGTGAAAAATTAAAAAAAAAATAGTTTAGCATTTTCTTAAAATGCATTGAATTTACTGATACTTTTATAAAACTGCAGCAATTTTTTTTTTTTAATTCACTGTGATTGATGTGATTGAAGGTGATTGTGACCAACACAGTGGAGCATAAAAAAGTCAAATTAGTCAAGAAGTAAAAAAAAAAA
>JAUZTA010000028.1:23471013-23485074 GCA_034780835.1 Ctenochaetus striatus | reverse complement strand
CATCACAACAAATAGGCTTAAAACATCGCAACTTACATCGCATTTTTTTAGAAAAGCTGCCGCGAATTCGGGCATTTTAGGCCGCAACAATCTTGAAAAATGCCCGCGAAATCCTGGAGGGACTGCTTAGTTACAAACATCTTAATCATCTTAACATCTTAAAATGAAAAAAAAATTCCAGTCATTATCCTAATCTCATACTCCATTCTCTGCCATGTTTCTCTTGCTCGTCTGACTGTCTGACTTTAACAACCAGAGTTAAACTTTTGCTTCTAAAACTCTCTTTTTGCTGCCTACAGAAGCAAAAGTTAATTTTTTCCCCTCAGTTCCTCTAAAATTAATTTATGTGTTTGCCACTTTATTTATGATTCTGAATTCCATTCTTTAAATTCACTCCTCTGCATCTAAACGACTTCCAGGAGGAAAGTCTCATCAGTCTGGATGTGTGATGGAGGCTAAAACACTGGCATCAGGAGTCACCGTCTGCATTCCTCAGTGCTGAGAGTCTTTTGGGACAAAAACATCCTTCTGACAAAAGAGGTGCCTGCTGGGATCCCATAAGGCTTTCAGCAACATTGAATGGTTGACCATATTTGGTCCTGAACGGCGTTAACGGCCAAAGGTGACAGTGAAGTCGGGGAAAAGGATGCAGATGTAAAGGAGAGAGAGAAGCAGCTCGGAGTCACCGGCCAAAAAAAAATGAAAAAAAGGATCAGATTCCTGAATGCAGTTATGGAAATTTAAGAGAAATGTTTCTAAAGGCAAAAAGAAGCTATTATGCTCAAAGTCACAAATCATCTGCATGACAACAAGAAGGCCTGAATTTATATAACTGACTCGTTTCTCCCCGAATCTGAAGCCAAATTGTCTAAAATCAATGAGTTCATCCTGAACGTTGCATCTTCATCTTATGATTTTGGTTCTGATGTTAATAATCTTGTCCCTTTCAGATGTAATTTGATTAAGTCTGAGTCTCCTGTTGATTCCTCAGCCGGTCTGTATCACTGTGTGCAGCAACAGAAAAGCATGTTGATCAGTTTGTAATTCCTCTGAAAGCAGCAGCACCTTTGGAGATTTGGGATTCGCCCCCTCTGAGAAAGTTCTGCCTCAGCCTTCGGTGGTCGATCAGTCAAAACAAAAACCGACTGCTCTTGTAATCTTCTTCATGTGCTGTGTTTGCAGATGACCCTCGGCCACGAGTTCGGAGCCGGAGCGGCCTGTTTGAAATGCAAAGACAAGTGCGAAGGCTTCGAGCTGCATTTCTGGAGGTTTGTACAGCTTCGAACAAGCAGCACCGAAACAGAGAGAGTTGGGTAGTTGCAGGTTTTTCCTTGTCCAAACTGGAGACGTCTGGGTATTTAGCATTAACTGCGATCAAATGAGACACTGAACCCTTGAGTAGGGTTGCAAACTGTGTCTGGAAACTTCATTCACAGGCCATTTTAGTCCATAAAATCACTCTTCTCTTTGCTTAATTAAAGCCGTGATAGCAGCAGGAGTCGTGGCCTGCGAGGGACATGCTGTTCTGAGAACAGCTTCACGTTCGTCTTTGAACACAGAGCCTCACGTCCCATCAGCTCACTGCCAAACAAAAACCATGCAGGGAGTGGAAACGCCGGGCCAGCATGACTTTAGGCCTGATTAGTTCTGAGTGGGAAGGTGAAGCCTTCACGGGTGTTTCTGGTCCAGATTCAACAGAATAACTGTAATTGGAGGCTGAGAAATGCCCTCCAGGCGTCCGCAAAGATGCTCACAACAGTTAATGTGGGAAAACACAGGCGGCCTGACATCCCAGGGTTCAGTCTGTCACGTTATGTGCATTTATTTGGACCAGTGGCTCATGAAACGCTGCTCTGTCTGGACAATCATCCACACTCGGCTAGTTTTCCTGAAGACAGCACCAGGTGCCCTGATGCCCGCTGCAGCAGCGGCACAAAGGCCCACCGCGAGGCAGCCAGACAGGAATGTCCTGCTGTTACTGGCTTTAGTTACCAAACTATGCTGAATCTGTAGGAATAAATTCATACACAGACAGGCCTCGTTTCCATACATGCTGATCTAACACATATGAAACTGCTGCATGTTTACATTCTGACTATAATTCATCACTGTTAAAGATTCCTGTGGACCTGTTTTTATGAGGAGGGTCCCTGTTTTGTTCAACTTATCCATGTCCTACCATTAGTGTCACACTAACCCATCTGCCATCAGCTGGCTGTAACCTAGCAAAGTATCTGAGGATGAGGACGATGTCTCTGCTTCATCTTTGTTCTTATGAAGCAGAGTGTTTACGTCTCAGCCTTTACCAAAGAGAAAGTTCTGCTCCATCTCAAAGTGAGCATATTGCACAGTTTACAAGACATTTCCTGAATGTAAACACTTAGACCCACCTATAGTCGTAAAACTCGGTTCAAACAGCCTGAAGCTGCTGAGAGAAATCTGAGCGCCTGGTCGAGCTGAAACCTGCTCGGCAGAGATAAATTATGTCATAGTCACAAATATGAAGCAAGTTGTGTCGAGGCTTGTGAAAAATGCGGATGTTTTGAGCACTGAGTCTGTTTTATAGGTTAAATGTCGAAGCGAAGTTGTAAATGATACAATTACAAATACAGAGACACTGTTTAAATCAAATCAAGCAAAGGATCAATTATATAAATGGTGTTTTAGGTTGAAGACAGTTTACATCTACAGCATATAAATACACAATCAGAGAAAAGTTTCGTGTATCTTCCCTAAATGTTTTTCTCTTCATCTCCTCTGCAGAAAAATCTGCAGAAACTGCAAATGTGGCCTCACGGAGCACGACGTGCAGATGAACTCGGAGGAGAACAAGAAGGTGGGGAAGCTGTTCGAGGACACCAAGTACACCAGCGTCATGGCCAAGCTGAAGACGGACGGCATCCACACCTACAAGGGCAACATGATCACCATCACGCTGCCCAGCCCGGCCACCGCTCACATGGTGCCGCCCAGCGCTTCCTCCACTGTGGTGCCCCCTGCAGGCAGGGCTGGTTCTGTGCAGCCTGCTGGAGCTGCTGCAGGTACGACACCCAGTGGTGCTCAGGCACGAGCTGGAGCTCAGGCCGGAGCTCAGGCTGGAGCTCATGCTGGGGCTCAGGCTGGAGCTCATGCTGGAGCTCAGGCTGGAGCTCATGCTGGAGCTCATGCTGGAGCTCAGGCTGGAGCTCAGGCTGGAGCTCATGCTGGAGCTCAGGGTGGAGCTCAGGGTGGAGCTCAGGCCCGGGTTCAGCCCGTCCCAGCCAGCGTCACACCTATCAAGGCTGGCAAAGTGCCGGTTGCTGTCAGCGCCACAGCGGCCAACGTGGTGCCGGTCCCCAAAGATGTGCCAATGAAGTCTGTCACCTACGAGTGGGCGCCACCTGTGGCCAATAAGTATCTGGTAAGAGTTCAAACTAGTTCTAATTTCATTTCTTTATGACGACCAGGATTTAAAAACAGGACAAATTAATCACTTTTTGGTTGAATACACAGCCAGGACTTTTTGCAGCTGCAGACTGAATCAGATCGTAACCTCCATCGTCTTCACTCTGTCCTGAACAGCATCACTCAGCTCTCTGCTGTAACTCTTCAAGTGGCATCACGTTCCATTTAAATGCTTTGGAGTCAGTCATTCTCAGCCTTTTTGCTCAGTTTTTTACATGTGACACACTGTGATCACAGCGAAACTTCAGCACATTAACCAGCCATAATAAAAACCAGCCTGTCAGTGTCTTTTTTTAACTCAGAAACAGTCAGTCAGTCATTATCTTTATGTTTACAAGGAAGATCACAGCTGCTCAGATGCACAACAGCTGCATCACAGTATGTTGCTGTTAAACTGTCTGATATTTGTTTCCGTTCCTCTCAGACTGATCACTGTTTGTCCAAAATGCACAGCTTCAAAAATAGAAAATGAGTGTGTGGTGGGCCACCATGAATAAAATGAATGCATAGGAAACCCTGTAATTTAAAAAAAATGATAATTAAAAAGTGGATGTTATTTTTTTTATGTCAGCAGCTCTTCTGGTTTCGCTCGTATCCTGTTTGGACCTGCAGAACTCTGATAAAAAGCCACATATCTGCTGTTTAGTCTCCTGTTGTATCTGCAGACCCTTGTTTTGCATGTTTTTCTTACAACGAGCTTCTGTTTCAAGAGTTATTTTCTTTTTTATCCCCTTTACTCTCTTTCTGATTGGTTCCTAGCCGTGTTTTTGTGCCCGTTTGGACTCAGTCCTTCACAGAGTCTCACAGTTTCTTCACATTGCTCCCCTGACTTCCAGGCGGTGCGTTACATCGAGCTGCTCCCACCGGAGAAACGTCCGGTGGCCGGCTCAGAGGGAGCGGTTTACCGTCGTCAGCAGATGGCCCGCCAGCTGCCTGAGCACGACCAGGACCCGTCCAAGTGCCACGAGTTGAGCCCCGCCGAGGTCAAGCAAATGCAGCAGTACGTGCGCAAGTACAAGGACGAGGCCCTCGGGGTGGGAGACGTGCTGCTGCCTGAGGAGATGGCTCTGGTTCAGGCAGGAGGGCAGGCCGGAGCTGGTGCACCAGGTGCTGGACCTGCAGGGACCGGACCCGGCGTTGGTGCACCAGGAGCTAATGGGTTTAGACCGGGAGTTGGCGTTGCTGGAGCTGGAGCTGGAGCTGGAGCTGGAGCTGGAGCCGGACCTGGAGCCGGACCTGGAGCCGGACCTGGAGCATGGGGTAGCGGAGCTGGAGTTAGACCTGGCGGTGCTGGACCACTTTCAGGTCCTGGAGCTGGAACATCGGCTGGTTTTGGGCCAGCTGGAGGAGCCGTGGGTACCACCGCCACTGCCGGAGCCATGGGCGTCCCTGGAGCTCAGCAAGCCGGACTAGCAGCACAGAACTTTGTAAGAACTTTATACTTTGGTCAATAATCAGTTTGTCACTTTCTTCTTCTTCTGCACTCTTCTGACATCCATCCATTAATGAAACTACATGACTGAACTAGAGCTTAAAACATTCTGTTGTAAACTTTTCGCACTAACAGGATGCAAACAAAACTTCACTTCCTGTCACTTCTCAGCTTTGATAACAATCTGCACCAGTTTCTGAGTCGTGACTGCTGCTGTTTTTGCATCAGGACATTAGTTTAATAATATTCGGCAGAGAAAAAAACGGCAATTCTCAACTATTTTCGATTGTGAATCCTAAAAATGAAGCTGTGTCAACTTGAGTCCCCTCAGCACAGATTTTAAATCATGCAATAGTGATTTTTTTCTCTCCTCTCTCCTGTTTCATGTTTTATTTGTTGTATTTCTTTCTTCTATTTGATTTATTCAGTAGGTTCAGTTCGTTTTTTCCCACAATACCATGACAGTCATTCATTATCACTGTGTGTTGTTAGTCCTCGATTGGACACTAGGTGGAGCCAACAGATTAACTCAGACTCAACCGTCCAGTTCAGGAAGATGGATCATGATTTCCTAACAAATCACATCAGGTTATTAGTCACAAGTTCAGTTTTTGTAAGATTCAATCATCGCCATGTGCAGCCAGTTAATCCTCGATGTTTGGATTCCAAAGATTTATTCCAGATTGTGTTTCTAATGTGACTCACACATATTAAGAGGGTTTTGATAACTGAATGAGAAGCAGCAGTGTTTATAGAAGAGTATCAGCGTTAAAATGTGGAAATAATCAGCACCTGTTTTTTCTGTTTTCCATCTTATCTTTCGTCAAGTGTCTCAACAACCTTGTTTGTTCGTTCATCAACAGTCATCTCCTGTTAAATTAAACTCCAGGCTCCGGTCACAGTGGCCCGTGCCTCTGTTTTAAGCCTGGGAGGGGGGGGATTCCCTTGTTATTTTTGCAGTAAAATATGTGACCCAGACAAAAAAAGCTCAGAATGTTTCCTTTGGCAGATCAAAGTGACTCCGCTTGGCTTTGAATCGGTCCAGCAAGAGTTTTATGACTCTTTGTGTAAACCTGCTGAGGAGTATTAAAAGGACACATTAATTCATTGTTGAGACCAAAGAGCCTGTAAGAAATCTTTTCAGGACAGGACGTGACTGACTGCTCTGACACAGATTTGTTTCACTGTAAAGTAGCTTACCATGGACTTTTTTCACTTTTTAACATCGGTCTACATGACGAAATATGGTTCTTTTAATAAAAATGTCCATTGGTTGTTGTCAAGTAGAGGTTTAATTGGCTGCAGTCTATTTATAAAGGTAATAAAGAACAAAATCGAACAGAAAAAACACACATATTCTGATCCGTCGCCGACCATCTCTTCTTCTCTTCTTCTCTTCTCAGTCGTGTCATCACTGCCAGCAGCCGATGCGTCTCGGCGAACCGGCCGTCTACGCCGAGCGAGCCGGCTACGACAAGCTGTGGCACCCGGCCTGCTTCGTGTGCTGCACCTGCACCGAGCTGCTGGTGGACATGATCTACTTCTGGAAGAAAGGGAAGCTGTACTGCGGACGCCACTACGGAGACAGCGAGAAGCCGCGCTGTGGAGGCTGCGACGAGGTCAGACGGCGGTTTTTAACAGAGTGAAGAGGATTTTGGGGGAGTTTTGTAGCTTTACTCAGTCTACATCCTGATGTTTTTTTCATTCACAGCTTATCTTCAGTAACGAGTACACTCAGGCCGAAGGTCAGAACTGGCATCTGAAGCACTTCTGCTGTTTCGACTGCGACTGCATCCTCGCCGGAGAGACGTACGTCATGGAGAACGACAAGCCCATCTGCAAGCCCTGCTACATGAAGAACTACGCTGTGGTGAGACAGACAGACAGACAGACAGACAGACCTTCTCTCTCCTGCTTTCCGTTTGTTTGTTTGAATAGTTGGAAATTTTTTAGTATTTGTTTGTTGGAAGATTCAGATCTCTGAGTGTGTGCATTTTTTAGCTGGAGTGGCTTTAACGAGGGTAACGTCTGGTTCTGACCTACAGAGCAAGACAAGTTTATTTCTTTCTCTCCTCTCTACAACAAGTCCATTTAAAGTATTTGGGAATGCACGATATAAATCTTTTCAGCCAGTTCTTTTAAAACGAGAACTGATAATCACCATCTTCTCAGAGACGATAACAGATAACACTGATAATTTCACATTGTTGAATTTTTAAAAAAGAAGTTGAATCGTAACCTGAAGCTTCTGCACATCTGAGGGTGAGAACATTTAAGATGTAGTGAGCAAAGACAGATGGAGAGATACACTCAGTGGGTTGTTAAAGGGTTGAAGGCGTGATCTTTTCCCTTCTTGCAATTTTTAAATAAATGTCCTCATCTGGAGGATTTTATTTCCAATCCAACTAATAGTTGTAACATTCCAGTTGTTATTTTAAAAAAGAAACTGAGGAAAATATCGAGGCAGATGTTTAATTTTTCTCCAGCAAAGTCTACAAAACCTCCCCCGTCTGCGCAGCTCTTCCTCCTCTTTAATCTGCATTAATCTGTTGCAGATAGTTTGACACAAAGTGCCGAACTGTTTAGATCTGGTGTAAAAGGATCTCATGCAGGTTGAACAAAAGTCCTCTGTGGAAAAAAAAAAAAAAAACTGATGTAAGAGGTGGATTGTAAACGAATGCTGGCGCCACCCAAAGTCCAAAAATGTGAAGCACTCGGCTGGTGTTTACATGATTGATCCGAGCGAATCTCCTGCAAAGCTGCTGGTTTTATGTGACTTCTGCCTGTAATTAGAAATATGAAGAACTTTCTGCTTCCTGAAGTGTCAGTGAACTTTTTGGATTTCATTTTTTTTTTTTATTTACAAACTTATTTTGCCTTTATAAAGGAAATTTAAACCCAAAAACGGTGATCATATTGTGGTATTTTACTCTTTCTGTTTATTCTGGGTGAAACTTGTCTCATATTGACACCTAAAGTTCAGTTTGAATTTCTCTCAGCAGTTTATAAAAAAAAGACAAAGTTTTTAGAAACAAAAGTTCATTTAAGTTAAGGAGAACTGTAAACTAATGAATTAAAAAGCAGGTTTTTTTGTGTGTAAATGACACTGACGTCATCTCGTTCCTCCCTCGCTGCAGAAATGCTCGTCCTGCCAGAGTGCGGTCGAGCCCGAGGCTCAGAGGGTTTCCTACGGCGAGCACCACTGGCACGCCGAGCCGCAGTGCTTCAAGTGCTCCGGATGCACCAAATGCCTGATGGGCCAGCGCTTCATGGCGGTGCAGAGCTTCCTCTTCTGCTCGGTGGAGTGCAAGAAGAAAATCATGGCTTAGAGGGCCAGAATCGGGTCCCCACATCTTCTCAACCGCAACCACTTGTTAAAAACGACAGATTGAGTTCAGACGAGAAGCGGAGCAGGAAAAACAAACTCTGGTCCAGCTGGATGGAGACGGAGATGATGGTGGTTGATGTGCCTGATGCCTCTGGCATAGAGACATACGATAACAACAACGGGTCCATTTGCATTTGGGTACTCTTTGCTTTCTGTCAGTCGAGGACCAAAATATTGATGAATTTGTCTCGGAAGACATTAAACTCCAGTTTGTGTTTCGCCTTAAAATCAGTCGCCTTCTTTCGTCCTGTTTTTTTTTCTTACTGATGAGATTCTTTTGTTTTAGTCGAAGATGCCAAGCCAGTTTTTTTTTTCCACCTGTCTCTGTTTAATGACGTGATCCCATGAAAGAAACGTTACTGTTAG
Organism: Ctenochaetus striatus; assembly: GCA_034780835.1. NCBI lineage: Eukaryota > Metazoa > Chordata > Actinopteri > Acanthuriformes > Acanthuridae > Ctenochaetus > Ctenochaetus striatus. The sequence goes on along the minus strand of JAUZTA010000028.1, from coordinate 23,476,444 downwards.
CCTGATGTGCCTCATTGTACTGCTTCATTCACAGAAAAACTACTGATGCTGATGCTCATTCTCCCATCCTGAGATCAATATTACTGATATTATTCTCCAGCAAATCCTTTCGCAGCATTTTTTTTTTCTTTGATTTCACAGATTCAACTTCCTGAATTTCTATAAGACGTTTTGAAGTCAGCTGCTGAACTCTGAAAGCAGCAGATTTGGCTCCAAGCTGCCGCCTACTGTAGCTGTTTCATTGTCCTGAGAAGTTTACTATAGTATTTTCATTGTATTTCAGGGGAACAAAGCAATGTGAAAACCCTCTGGTGAAGAGGTGCACCTGTGCAAACTGTTGCAATCCAAACAGTAGCTTTGCAGTTAAGTGGTAGTTTACAATTTATGCAAGTTTTTTGGCTGATATTTCTAACGTCAACCTCCTTCTGGGTGCTAATGTGCATAAACAAATAAAAAAACTAATGCAACCTGTATTATTTGTGCACTAATGAATCAGGTTGATCCAGTACAACAACACCACATCAGAGTTTGTCTTAGAAAATGCTGTAAAATTAAGATCTAAGATCTTCAAGTGTTATGCTGCTGTTTTAGATTACATTTGATTGCAAAGGTGTTGCTTTCGTTATTTAATTCTCTATTGGAATCTTCAGCGCTTTCCACAAAATGTTCATGAATCTGGGTTGATAATGATGTCGGATTTAATAACATGAGTAATTATTACAACCAAAATGATTTTATTTCAGTATAAAAAGGGGACAAAACTGAACAAACCAAACAGTATACTGTCTGTCTTTACTTTCAAATTAAGACATAAGTTTTCATCCGAGTCCACGCGGCTCGTCCACTGAGCTCCTGATGGACAGAAACACTGTAAAGCTGTTCTGTAGGTGTGACACAGAATCCAAGGACTTAAATAATTCAGGGGAAAAACACTGGAAATCCCTTTAAATAAATCATTTTGTCACTCTGTATTTTTTTTTAGTTTTGTGCCATGTAGCTTCAAGCAAATAAACTGCACTTTAAGTGTTTTTGTCTCCCAGTGTTCTGACTGTTCGAGCTCCGGAAGCGTCAGTAAAATCCCAAAGTGCAGGTTTTCACTGCTGATCGCAGCCCTTTATTGTTCATCTTCACAGGTGTTTTCACTTATGATTGATTAGTCCTCTCAGTACTGTGTGTGTGTGTGTGTGTCTCTTCTTTGCACCTGCTGCGGCGAAATCTGCTAACAGCTGAAGTGATGAGCCACAGAAGATCACATGCTCCACAACATCCAGCCAGGCAGAAAAAACATGTAGTGTGACCCGCTTTTATCGACATTTTTAAAACAGACGTTTTGAGTCGCCAAAGCAGGAAAAGCTCGGGTTAAATGTAAAGCAGGCCATTTTATGGTTTTATTGATTGCATCATCAGTATTTTTTATCACATCTGTGCTTTTTCTGTGATGTGTCTTCCATGAAAAGGGTCTCCTGGTGCGTTTACTGCACTGAATATAAATCCGGTCATGTCTTTGACCTGAGCACAGATCGAATCAGTACAAAACACCTGCGTGGATGTGCGGAGTCTTCGATCCTGCTAAATTAAAAAAGCCCTATAGAACAGCAGGACCCTGAGGTGCTAGCGTCATTCTTCAGCTTAGAAAAAAAGTGGAATCGTTTAGTTTACAGTTTCAAACACAGCTGCTTTTTTTTGTACAATGTATCCAACCTCAGATTCCTTCATTGTCCAGCAGATGAGTTCGGGCTCCGCGAGGTCTCAGCGCCTTTTCCACCAGCCTCTCGACGTCTTTGAACACCTCACACAAGCAAATTGCTTGTCCTGCTGAAAATGAGGAGTTTTGGAGCTTTACTTTACCATCCATAGTCTCAATGCATGCACCTGTGAGGAGCATCTCGTTATGTGGTTTGAAATGGTAACCGGTTAAAACATTTAAATCAGGCTGATTTAGAATAAGTTTCTGCCAAGTTTCCTCTGTTTTCTCCATCTGAAGCCAATAAAGTGAAAGTTTACTGGATAAAAGCTCAGGTGATCAACAAGTCATTAATGAATTTTACTCATAACATCGAGCAAATTCCTCTTTGTATTTTATGTCCTGTTGGCTTTAATTATTAGTGAATTATTAAAGTGAACTCCGTCTGACTAACACTGTCTTATTTCCAACACATCACATGTGGACTCTTGGTCTGGACTCTCTTGGTGTCACTTTGAACACACTGGCTACCTTTTAGGCATCTTTGTGCAACTTGAAAAGCCTTCCTGACAGAATTACTTTCAAACAAGAGGTTAAATGTGTAACACTGGTATTTTTTTACACGTTAACACCTGTATAAAACAGTCACAGTTTAATACAATTTAGGCACCAAAACTGTGTGAGATTCAGTCAAAAAACTACTTGTCCTGCATGAAACTGATGTAAATAATCCGCCTCTCCGCCTCTGCCTCCATCCTTTCAGCCTTCATTATTGCCACAGATGGATTTGTAATAGAGTTGTTTGAAATCCTGTCCTGCATTGTGCACAAATGCCAAAGCACTGAGAAGCGACGCTGAGGGCTCTTAACGTGCTTCCTCGTGTGATGAGCTGAGATTTAGAGGTGTTTCTCTGACGTATCAGCTCCGTCTCTCTCTGATGGGAACTCTGCGACGGGTCGGTCCATGATGGAAAAACCACCTCCGAGGGGCTCGTGTTTTCATTCACTGCGTGGAAACGGTTCACAATTCAAGGAAGCTCCATCTCTGAGAAGCCCCATTGTCTCAAATGGCAGTTGGCCCAAAGCTGCGCTGCTATTTCCCCTCTTTCAACCACCACTTCGCCCGACCCGATGTGACCGAAGCGCCTGACCAGCTCCGGGATCACCGCGCTGACATTGTGACTCCTGCGTCCCTCTTTCTTTCTCTCAGTATATTGTGTAAGAAATTCCATGCTTTTTCCAGTTCTTCTTCCACAGGAAGTGAGGGCATTGTCGGCATCAGACCTGCAGGTTGTAAGAATGAAACCTTTTCTTTTCTGAACACATTATAAGCAAACTAGAGTTCAAACAGCAGCGTGGACGCAGGTGGGGTCTTCTTCCTGTAATATTGTGTGCTTGAGTTACAATTTGCATGTGATTTGTTTCCCACTTGAATTTGCATTGTGCTGCAGGAATTTGCAACGTGATTCATTTCTAACGAGAGTTTGCATGGAGTTCATATTTACTCGAGTCCGTCACACACCCTCCATCACTGAACTCTTCAGTGGAGTGAAACTCGTTCACCTGAATGCTGCCTCATGGACAAACGGAGCTGAGATGCTGAAGCGTTACTCGGCTCATGATACACCTCATCAGCACCATATGATGAAAAAATTCTGTTTCTCCTTTGGATGCTGCTGTGTTGCAGAGATTGAATCAGGGCCTGGATTTCACCTCCATCCATCCACCCATCCATCCTTCCCTTAACAGTCCGTCCAGGAATTCGCGATGCTGCGATCGCAACAATTCACACTAATTCAACCAATCTCTGTGAATTCTGCGCGACTTTGCAATTTTGTCCAATCACCGCCACTTTTATGCAATTTTGGCCAGCCTCCCGTGAGTTCCACCAATCATAGCAGTCCCTAGCACAAACGTAATGCACGTACGTCACCCAATTCACTTCCTTGTTCATGGTTTGAAGATGCAGACATGTGCCATAGTAATGTCTCTCACTTAGCAACAAAAATTACTGCTAAAGACTGGCAAAACAATTCCCTGATGTTCTTCATGAAAGCGGAGGTAAACTGTTTTGCAAAAAAAAGCAACTTTTTAGCAATTTTCACTGTCTCCCGCAGTTTCATCGCAACAAATACGCTTAAAACATCGCAACTTACTTTGCAATTTTTTAGAAAAGCTGCCGCAAATTCAGGCATTTTAGGCCACAACAATCTTGAAACACGCCCACGAAATCCTGGAGGGACTGAACAACATCCAAACACAACAGATATAAATATGTTTGTTCACTGGTTTGTTTTTAATGTGTCTGAAGCCAATTTAATAATGAACAAACCAGCTCCAGTGATGTTAAGTGGATCTTTATAATTTTAGCCATAAAAATGCTAAAATCTGGGAAACACAACTATTACACGAACTTTAATGCTGCTTTTACCTTTAAAAAGTAAATTACTAGCTGATAAACTTGAAGGCAGGAAAACAAACTTATCAGATTCAGTTTCCACATCATGGTGATGATTTTTTTCCCCGTGATGTTTGCATGTTGGCTTTTTTGTTTCTGCACGCTTTAAAGAAGCAGTTGGATAGAAAACAATCTTAATGTTTCTAAACAAAAACAGAATATTGTCCATTATTTTATCTGTGTTAGCTGTAACCTTTTGAGAAGATGAATGATGTTAATATGCGTCACACTGCAGCGAGTCAGCAGGCTCGACCAGCATCCCACACACAACATTTGTGCTTTACTTTGGTACATTTAAAGCCAGTTTAGCAAGAAACAAGCTAACTGGAGTTATATGTCGTCCAACTCATCTTATTGTTTGTCATCTTGATGTGCACTGACTCTCTGATTCTTTCTGGTAAAGTTATATTGCGTTAATCTCGCTAAACGGTCAAGTCAGTAGACTAAAGTCTGGCAAAATACTGAGTTTTTGTTTTTCTCTCACTCATCGTAATCCAGACGAGCAGGAAACCGAGTACATATGAAAAGTTAGAGTCACTTTGTCCTTTAAATCCACTAATCGTACATAATTGCAAAAAAATTCACACGTTTAACTTTGCTGCAAAACATCAGAAGTTATCAGTAACCTTTCTTATATTTTTTTATTACATTTACTTGTGCGGTTTTATTGCCGGCTTCCTCCAAATCTCAGAGGTGTTTCACACGCTGTCTTACACCTACACTATAGATATTAGATCATGGTATAGCTGTTTGCTTTTTTTTGTTCGACTTTTGCAGTTTTTCTCGGGTATAAATAAAGGATTTGATTTACCTGCTTCCTGGAGCCAAATGATTCATCGAACACACGTCTAAAACAGAAACAGTCCACCGTCTTTTTTCACTTATGTCACTGTTCATTGTTCTGCCTCGGCTGTTAACGCCTCGTTACCACTTACGCCAATTAAGCTAACTGAGGCGACGTGGTTGAAACTGGCACAAAATAGAAAGTGGAAAGACAGAAAGAGAGACAGAGAGACAGAGACAGAAGAGAGAGAGACAGAAGAGAGAGAGAGACAGAGAGGTTTAGTGTAAATGTCATCTCTGTCTTCTTTTGTGGAGACGAGGAGACTCTCTCTCTCTCTCTCTCTCTCTCTCTTTCTTACCCCACAGGTCGTACGTATGCCATCTGTAAACACAATTATTCACAGCTGCTCGCACACCCACAGGCTACTGCCACCCTGTGTGTGTGTGTGTGTGTGTGTGTGTGTGTGTGTGTGTGTGTGTGTGTGTGTGTGTGTGTGTGTGTGTGTG
>JAUZTA010000028.1:23225666-23245479 GCA_034780835.1 Ctenochaetus striatus | reverse complement strand
GAATAAACTGATGTTTTATTTTCTGTCATTTATTGAGACAAAAAGCTGAATTATTTTCAGGTTCCAGCTTCTCAAATTAAAAATTTGCTTTTTTAAAACTTTTTATTTTATATATCTTTATGTTTTGGACTGTTGGCTGACCAATAAAAAGCACATTTTTTTGACATCATCTTTGACTTTAAGATACTATTATTGTCATTTTTTTAAATTTATAATTAATCTGACATCACTGATTTAAAAAAAAAGATCAGAAAATGTTTCTGCAGGCTTGCTGAAGCACTTTACAAAATAAAAGCGTGTGAACTGCAGTCCGTTCTCCTGTTTGTTTGAGCTTTAATCTGAAAACTTTACTGAACCCGTGGTGGAGCTGCAGTGCTGCAGATGTTCCTCCAGCAGAGGACTGAAGCTGCGGTGTGATATGAACGTGTGACTGAAGCAGAACATGTGTGTCTCCTGTATAAATAAAGGTTCAGAAAAAAATGATGCGCTGAGCTTCAAGTACCATCTCGAACATTTTTCTGGAATTCGCTCTTGTTTACATTCTGCTTCGCTCTGCGAGTGCGTCCGTCTCCCCTCCGTTTCCCTCGTCAGGTAATATGTCTGGGCATGACTGGAAGCCCCGCCCCTCCCTGGCAGCCCGCCCGTCATCCGCGGTATGCTGCCTCGCTAGGGATGACATCACGGCCACAGTCTTCCTCGCCGCCTTCGCTCCTGCCTGCGTCTGCTTATTGAATTAAGATGAGGGGGCGCCGAGAGATGAGTTTAGCACCTGAGCCTCGCCGGGGCCGAGCCAAATTGATTTCACACTTTAAAGAGGCACAGAGGGGCCGTCTCGCCATCTCTGTGGGCTGTGTGAACCTGTGTGTGAGTGTGTGAGTGTGCGTGTGTCCATCTGTCTGTGAGAATAGATTCAGTCTGTGTGTTTCAAGAATGATTGAAGGTGAGTTTGCATGTCTTTGAGAGGTTCCTCACTGTGTGTGTGAGTGTGTGTGTGTGTGTGTCCCAGAGGAGTCGCTCTTTAGAGAAACAGCCTGTTATGTTCTCATGAGAGGCCCAGGGCGAACTGTGTGTGAGTGTGTGTGTGTGTGTGGGTGTGTGTGTGTGACCTCATCTTGTTTACATGCAAACAGCACATTTAAGCCTCATGTTTGATGTAAAGTTGCTTGTTCCTAAACGGAGCCTGAAAACCTTCAGAGGTTCATCAGGAAAAACAGGGGCAATGATTTTAGTTCAGATTTATCCAAAGATCATTTCAATTGTCAATTAATTTTCCGATTGGTTATTTAGGTAATTAATTAACCGTTCGGTCTGATAATTAGAGATAAACCTCCATCACACTGTCTTAAAGCCGCATGTCAACTTTCACATTTAAAAATCCGGTTATACTGATTTCTTACATTTTAACAGTCAACTTTCAAACTTTTTCCAAAATGTTTATCATGTAACTACAGTGTCCACAGTTCAGTTCCAGCCTGTTGCTGCATGTCACAACCCTCCTCTATGTTTCCTGTCTGTAAAATGTCATTTCCCAAAAAACAAAACAGAAATAAATTTCATATATGACATCTGAGCTCCAGAGGACAGTGAGATGAAGCAAAGAAAACCTCCAAAAGATCAAGAACTAACCTCTGTGATCAAAGACGAGACTCACAGATCTCACAGATTTTATCTTCACACATCAAACGCTCTTGTTCTAAAAATAAACCTTTCTGAAAAGTCTTTATCCTTTTCTCAAATCATGAGGTAAAAAGATAAACTTTCTTTGCCTTAAAAGACCATGATGGTGCCTGATAACTTGTTCTCCTGCACACAGATGAAACCGTCCCGGGACAAACGGTTCCCAGGTTTCATTCTCCACGACGTCCCAACGTTTCCTTTGATTTCTGAGGCCGTTTTCAAACCACATCAGACGCTGCAGAGAACAGAACGTGTTCGTTTGTTCATGTGCAAATGCAAAATAACGTCTTTGCACCACTAGATGTTAGAATTGTTCTCCTCTACTCAGTCTAATTCAGCTAATTTGCTAACTGACCATCGCAGAGATGTTTGGTTGCATTTCTACAAAAGCTGACTGTTTTGCACATTTTCACAGCTTTTTGGTTTGTTAGTTTGTTTTCCGACGTTCCCTGAAGTCAACATCACCACAGCCAAACAGACTACAGACATTTAGATAAACAGGAGAAAAGTGTTTCTGCTGAAAAAGTCAAGGTTTGGTCTTAAAAAAAAGGCCTTTAGCATGAAATAAACCCCACATGCAAAAGTCTGAACCTCACTCCTGCAGCAAAAATGCAGGTTAGGCGTCACAAAAATTCTATTTCAGTTTCAAATAGACTCCATTCTGTTTCAGGACCGTTGCAGCTTACCCATAATGCAACACAGAGACAAAATGGCATTTTTCTTTCTAGAAATCACAACTAGTAAAAGCATCAGAGTATATTTGGATGAAGTTTTTCTGGTCTGAAGGTGATGTGTGTGTGTTTTATTGTGCTGTGTGATCCAACCTGCCCCTGAAATATGCCCCTCTCTATGCAGGCCAATCACACCCTCGGGCATGTGTGTGTGTGTGTGTGTGTGTGTGTGTGTGTGTTTCCAGTGGTGGTGATTTATAGTGATCTGTGGTGTTCTTAGGTTTCAGCCCTACAGAAGTGTGTAATGGGTCTTTAACGGGCCGACACCTGATCGCCGCGGATCATCTGCCGCCTGACAGGCATCCACCACCGCGGGAACACACACACACACACACACTCACGCACACACACACACACACACACACACAGATGTTCTCCTCTTTCGCTCATAAAGTTTTCATACACAAACATTTTCTTTCACACACTCACTGTCTTGTTCTGCGCTTCGTGTACATAAACACAGATTCCACTCAGTTCGACACACACTTCTTAAACATGTGTGTGTTGACTTCAGTGTTTGAGCTCCGATAACGGAAGAAAAGTAAAAAAGTAATCTGCAGCTCCTGTACTCGCTCAGTGATGCAAACTTAACACTCAACTAACCTGATAAAAACTGTTTCAAGAAATTAAACCGATTTTTTTCATTTGTTCCACGAGTCAACTGAATAACCTGACAGATTATCCAAAAGAAACCGCCGCCCGCTGTGTGTATTTTCATATTTGTACGAAATAACTTAAATGCAATCAATTAAAATGTAGCCCTCAAGCTGTGATGGTTCAAAAGTGTTTGAATCTGAGAGAGCGAGCAGAAGCTGAGCAGGTCTGAGATACCAGGAGAGTCTAACCTGCGAGAAGTTTTGTTTGTGCAATTCCACCAAACATTTGTGATCAAGCGTTTGAAAACCCTCATGACTGATCTGTTCACACCCTTCCTCTCATTAAAAGGCAAGTTCACACCAACCAACCGACCGTGTTTGATCAGACGGTTCAGTTGAACTCTGGAGTGTTTACGTCTTTGGTTTGGTTCATTTGGTGAGAAAGAACATCAAATCTGCTCAGCTGGAACCAAATCACATATCAAATCCGAGACTTTTAACCAAAGAGAACAAAGTCCAAGAAGTAGAAATAGAGACATAATGAAAAGTAACTTTTTAACCTTCCTACTTCACATTCCTGGTCATATTGATCTTTAATTTAACACTTCATGCAGTTAAAAGGTGAAGGTGGAAGTTACGAAGCTGATATCGCGTCCACGTTCACCAAACTAACTTCACCTCCTGCTGTTTGACGGGTTTGTCTGCCTGCTTTTCTTCCAATGTGGACTTTAAAAACTGGGCTACATTTGGATAAAAATTAACCCTAACAATTTCTGATATGACCATGTTTTAGGAGCATTTAAATCATTAAAAAAACATTTAGAATGTAGTTTGGACCCGTTTTAAACTAGCAAATCACCAAATCAACTTGAAACTTAATTTCATCTCAAACTTAAATGCATCTCAGTACCAGCCCCTCCAGTCAATTTATGAGCAGTCTGTTCTCCAGCAGGCTCAGAGGATGTTGACCGACCCATCACATATCCTGCACATAGAACATGAGCTCTTGCCCTCTGGCAGACGACACAGAGTTCCCCACTGTAAACTTAACCGATTTAAAAATTCATTTGTTCCTACCTCCATTAAACTTTTAAATAGTGCTGTTTGAGGCTGCAGGGATTGTGCAATATTTCCATGGGTTTTTTACCACAGGGTATGTGCAATATGTGCAATGTGTAATATGTGTTATGTATTTGTATGTGCAATATCTTGTAATGTGCAATGTTGACTATGTGTAATTCATTATGTTGTTTATCTTAACACACTGTGGAGGCATGACGTGCGCAGCGTACGTGTCCAAAACAAATTTCCCTATGGGGACAATAAAGTATATCGTGTCGTATCGTTTCGTATCGTATCTACAGCTGAAATCTGATTTGTTGAGTCTGCATGGTGATGAAGGTGAGTGTGTTTACCTGACTCGTGGTCCCGTACGCAGTAATCCGGCGAGTCCTCCAGGTACACCAGGTCATTCTTACTGGGTCGTTTGAAGTGTGTGTGCGCGGCAGTGAACCCGGTGCCGTACTGGTTGACGGCCACCTGCACGGCGCCGTTGTACCTCTTGCGAAGGTGATCGCCGGTGCGCCTGAAGTCGGCCATGGCCAACCAGCAGGTCCGAACGCTGCACGACCCGCTGACGCCGTGACATTTACACTCCAGAGTCATGAAACGCTTCACCGCCTGGAGGGAGACAACAGGAAGTGAGATTAATGTGAGTCAGCTTTCAAAAATATCATTTTAGTTTTTAATCTTAACATTGTTTTTTTAAGTGAATGTCAGTACTTTACACTTTTATCAATGCTTAAATTTGACCATCGTACTTACAAATATTATATATCCCAAAATTCTTTTTATGTGTAAATCTGTACGGTATGTAAATATGTCTTAGTATAAAGCTTTTGAGGATAAAATGCTCATAAAAATCCACTTTGAATACGGAACTACAAAGTGTTTTAGCTTCACTTTTGGCTCTGGGTTTATGTTTTTTATTCTTGTACTTCAGAAATTCAACATGTTTTTCCACAGAATCTGATAAACTGCAAAGTTAAACAGCACTACTGAACTATTTTAAACCAGACTTTCAAAATTAAACACCCAGAGCACATCAGGTCCACTAAATCATCCTACAGGTGTTGAGGTGTTTGTCGCCTCCTCACCTTCCTGCCGGCTCGGTTGTTGTGCAGGTTCATGAGTGCCCGAGCGTCCCTCTCCTTCCTCTCCTTGGCGTCCACAAAGGCCTGGCTGAAGCGCATGGCGTGGTCCACGTGGTCGCTGCAGCCGCCCCAGTCAAAAGAGCCCTTGGCGTCCCGGGACGAGCCTTTCTTGGTGGGGTCGCAGGAGCAGGAGTCTAGTTCGCCTTGGCTGCAGGCGCGTGCCAACGTGTAAACCACACCGGCTGAGGAGATGGCGTACATGAAGGCCACCTCGCGGCTGCCTGAAGAGAGACGATGAAATGAACAAGAAGAGAAACGTCTGGAATAAAGGTGGGACATTTCTGGATTTTCATGCAAAGCACACAGTCATCAGCTTTATCTGAAATACATCATAGAAGGATGAAATCATGTTGGAAATATATTTTCATTGTGTTTTTTTAAAATCTTGCTAATCTTATTGGAGTGTAATGACACAACATGACAACTTTCGGTCTTCTGGGTTTCAATTCTATCTGCATTGGGTCCAGTATTTTCGGAAAAGTCCAGGTCGAGTCCCAAGTCTTACGCTCCAATGAGAAGACAAGTTTTTCATGTCTCTACATGCTAACCATTCAAATAATATTTAAAAGTAATGCTGCTCCAAATGCTGTTAATCGGCTTTATTTTGAAGCTAAGAACACTTGAAGTCTTTAAACAATCAAGTTTCAAGCAAATTAAAAACAACTAAAAACATCTTACTCAAAACCTTTGATGTAAACCTCATGGTGGGGCTAGAAAAAATGTCCGAAGATCACTAAAGTCAGAGGGATTCATCCTGTTGGAACGATAAATATCTGCATCCAATCATTTCATGGGGATTCCTCCGGTACTTGTCAATGTATTTCAGTCTGGAACGAGATGGTCGGCCCACAAACTGACCCACAAACTCACATTGACATCCTGCTAAATTCACAACGACGTCAGAGGCTGAAACCTTATTCTTTGTCCGAATACTGAAAAGCAAAAGTTCAGGATTTAAGACAACATCAGTGCAGAAACTGTTAAGCTTCTCTACATCAACAGACTCGTCTGATGTCAGATGCGCCTCAAACAAAAAGGTTTTATCTTTTATTGATCTTGGATCTGAACGTTTCCCATCACAGGCTGGCTGACGGCACAATTCAGCCACGACAAACAGAGGGATTCTGCAAAATGTTTGGCCACCGCTGCTACCTGTATGACCCGTGTTTGTTGTTGTCTGCTGGAGGCTTTTATTTTGTGCAGAGCATGAAATGAAAAAAAAAAAAAGCGCTTCATCTACCTCCAAGATTGACATAAAAAGCGAACGTTTGCCAGCAATGCCCCGATAGAGAATCCTTATCTCCCTCCACATGTAACTGATGAGAGATCGGAGGGAGATCAAAGGCTGTGGAAACACTGAGTGTGTGTGTCTGAGTGTGTGTGTTTGTCTCTAACCTCTGCTAAAAGTTCTGACACATGTAAAGACACACACACATTGAGAGCATTTAATAAAGTAGACCGTTCTCCTGCTTTCTCATTAGCTTTGACTTTGTGTTGTTGGTGCAAGTTGTTTTTTGATGTTAGCATTCTTCATTTTTAAGCTAACATTAGCTACAGATACACACTGTTAGCACTGCAGGGGAGCAGAAAAGGGGTTTGACACTCGGGAGCTTGAAAAAGTCACATCATTGAATTTTCTTAGAAGAAATGTCTGAAGTCTGTTGCACAGAAATGAGTCCACAAGCTGTTTTAGGAAACTGATAAAGTCAAAGGGTCTCATTTTTTCTCATTTACATGTTTCTAATACAAAATGTTCAATGTAAATGTATATTGTTTTACATTTGTGCATCTTTTACCTTTAAGATAAAATTTTACATTTGTTTTTTTGTCCAATTTTTAAAAAAAAAGGGTTTTGCAGAAATAAATGTTTCTCACATTTTAGTCTCAGAGGTTTTAGTTTTGGAACTTTATTATTGTAATAACAGAATTTTAAAAACTTGACGCTCAGCTTTGGCTCACAAAGATATAGTGATACGTGTGTGTGTGTGAATGTGTGTGTGGGTTCCAGTCCGGCCGCTAAGTTGAGCGTGCCTAACGAGGTTAATGAGGAGAACGCTGAGAGAACACGACACCAGAGAGAGAAAACTCCTGTGTAATTGTTCGAAATTAGCCTGCTGACATTGACAATAAGGAGCTTCTGATGGGGCCTCCGTGTGCCGTGATAATGCTGTGTGACACGGCCGGGGCCCGGCTGGGAGGTCCGAATACCACACGGCTGATTAGAGGCCCCGACATGAAACGGACTAAGTTGAAGGATCCGCCCCGCGGGATAAATCTCAGGGCATGGGAGAGGAACATCAGGTTGCCAGGTCCTGGTGATCCTCCAGTGGCAATAAAAAAAAAAAAAAAAAAGATTATGACTTGTTGTAACTCGTCTTCACTGGAGATACAGACTGGTTTTAGCTGCTCAGAAGCACCAGCAACACATCTGTCCAGAGCTCACATCTGTCACAGGCAGCGGCTGGTCGCCGATCAACCATTTCAACTGCATTACTGATAATTACACCTACTAATTACTGCATTTGTCATAATCATAACATTTATTTTACACACCAAAGAAAAAAAAAGCCTGTGTCTTCTTTTGACTTTGAAAAGCTCAATAAATCAAGTCTGCTCTCCTGCAAATGACTGATGAGATAAACAGAGCTAATGATGCAGCGTTGATCTTTAAAGTGGTGGGATTACTTTTATTTGGAAAAAAAAAAGGACAAAATTTCTGCCATTTTTCATTCGAACGAGCTGATTGAAGAGTAACTCGCAAGCTGAGACAGAAGCTCAAGCAGATCCAACATAAACATCGGTATGATGAAACAGAATCAAACTGTTTTTTATTAGTTATTAATAAAACTGATACTGAAATACAAGATTTTATAAAGCTGCAATTTTTGTCCAAATAATGTGATATTTTTTCAGTCATGTGAATTAATTACCTCATCCTCAAAATGTTGAAAAATCACCTTTTCTCACAGTTCAGGGTGACGTCTCCATTACTTTTTATGTCCGATCAACAGTCCAAAAGCCAAAGATTTTCAATAAAGATGTGATTCTTTCAGCAAAAGTTATATAGAAGTTATTTAGTTTATCTTATCAAAACATTTGCTGATTCATTTTTCTTCCACAACAAATCTTTCAGCACTAAATTTGCATATTAGAAGTCATAATATTACTATAACGAGTTACTGAGAAGCATTTTAGCCACCAACATAAGACAGGACAATAAGAAACCAGTTTGCTACACCGACGTGATAAATGTACATTTGTAACGTTAGACGACGTGTTGAACACGATCTAACCTCTGTGAGAAAGACAACATATCTGCGAGCAAACTATCTGATTCCCCAGAAAGGCCATAAATCTCTGCAGGGCTCTGAAAACCGTCCGATTGTTGAGATTTGTCAGGATTACGTTCAGGCGCACGGTCAAACATGTTTGTCACCGCAAGCACGCCGATGTGGCTGCAACACACATGCAGGGATTCAATTCCAAAGGAGCCAGCAGCACATAATGACCTGGAAACACAACCCAGCACGCCGAGCGCTGCGGCAGGCAGTTGAGTCACTGACTTTCTATTCTTAGTCGGTCAGTGTTTGAGGCACCTGACAGCCCCTGAAGTCATCAGATACATAAGATGCTTTATGCACATTTTGCACCACATTCCAACATTTTACGGCATTTAGTGAGAGTGAGTAATCTACACAAACACGATCTGTAATAATTATGTAACAGCAGTACTTCAATACTGGTATTTGCTCATGTACTCAGATTCACATTTTGGGAAGTTATTCTAATGGATGTTAATGTTTTCATGCAACAAACTCAACTTATCATCAATTTTAGGGATGACAACTAAAAAACAATCTAAACATGAAAGTTTCCAAACAATATAACTACAGAGAAACAAAAAGAAATTATTAAATAGCATTAATTCGTTGTCTACAGATATAATTAATACATATAAAGTGAAACAGGTGATCAGGATGGACATGAAAATATTTGGTCTGACTCTCAGACTAATCTACTTTAGTTTACAAGGAATTAAGAGGAAAAAAATCTCTATTTACTAATCCTGCAGAAACCAACAAACTCATTAAAACATTAACTTTGAGGGTCAGAGGTCAAATACAGAACAGCAGTCCTTCAGCTGAGAGAGGCTCAGCGACTTATTCAAGGACTTAAAAGTTGGATTTCTCATCTTCTAGATTAAGGACAGTCTCTTCCTGCTCTAAACTTTCCAAAAGGAAAGATTTTTAAAGCCACCATCACTTGAAAATGAGTTTTTTATGCTAAAGTAAGGTAAGTGTTCCCTGTGGCGTCTGACAATCCCTTCACTCACTGCGTAGCAGCAGGCGTCCGAACAGGTTGTGATCCCTGGCCGTGGTGTTGCAGTTCCAGCGGTGGTTGCGGAACTGGTGCTGGCACTCTGAGATCCAGTCCTTCATGCCGGCTCCGATGGCCTGCATCATCTTTGGGTGCTGGCGGCACAGCTGGCGCTGCTTGTTCACCAGACCAGGGATGTTGTCGCACATCACCTGGGAGCCCAGGGTGCCCATGTACCTGCAGAGCAGAGGAGCACACAGAGAGAAAACTGAGCACCTGAACATCCAGGAAAACGTTTTAATCAATCGAGGACGGTGCAAAAACATCTGGACAGACGAGTTAACAATACAATCAACAGAGCCTTAGATGATTACAAAGATGGAAACTACAGAAAGAAAACTAAACCTGTTCTATCAGTAAAACTGCAAATGATTCAATAAAATGATTGGTTGCACTTCAAAGAAGCTGCAGCGTAGAAAAGATATTTAACCTCTGTAAGGTAGCTGGAAACTGAGCTTCTGCAAAAATAGAAAAGGAGAAAAAAAAAGTTAATGAAATAACAAGGAAAAACGAGCCTTCTAGAAAAATGTGTTGAAATCACTCAAACAAGTCCGCACTCCCATGTACCTGCAGAACAAGGTGATGAAAGACTGGCAGGGAATTTGAACACTTGTAGGCTGCAGGGATTTTCCTCAGCGATTAAAGAGAAAAGACCACAGCAGCAAGAAAAGAGGAACTGAAGGAAATTATCTTTCCAAACAGCATCTCAGTATCACAGGCAGTATGAAGGTTGGAATTTGGAAACAGAACCTTTGCAAATATTCATTAAAGATTCAAGAGAAAGACAGCAAATACAGAGAAATTAAATTATATCAAATGACTTTATCCTGGCAAAGTAGCTCTCTAAATATTCAGCCTTCAACATCAGTATTTCATAAAATACAGTTATGAAACCAGGATGTGACTCCATCAAGTCAATCTCTGGGATATTTCTGACAGAGAAAAAGGTTTAGTGCAAAAGTTTTGCAAGCAACCTTAACATTTTTAATAAGAATCCCAGAGTGAAAAGGAAAAATTATTCGGAAAATTTAACAATTTTACAGACTGTCTGACTTATAGAGTCACTTAAATTGAACTGTTTTAGAGCGCTTTTTGCGCGTTGAGGTAAATGTGCAGGTTTAATGAGAAAGCCACGCTTTCCAGCGCACGAGCTTCAGCAATATGATTTAAATAAAGTTGAAAAAAAAACATGCACAGTACTCACCACCAGGACGCATCGACCTCGGCCGTCAGCCAGCAGATTGCTACAGATAAATAAAAACATATTCCACTTGGCAATAAGTTCATATTAACCAAACTCTGGTCCTTTATGGATCTGGACGGAGCATTTCCACGGATGAGAGAAAAATAGAAAACATTAGAGAAGTGCAAAAGTTGTTGAATCTCCAAATCAAGCTTGGATTAAAAATAGATCATCACGGGACAGTCGGAGGACGGAGGTTTGCGCGTAAAAGCCATGGCTGGCTCGGGTTCTGCACGGTGGCAAAGTGCTTATGAGGAGGAAAAAAAAAGGAACGAGCGACTGTCTAATGGTCCAGCAAATATTTTCAGTGGAGATGATGAGCTATCAGGTTTAAATTGCTTTACACAAGGGGTGGGCAGAGTCCCGTCTCAGGAATGAGGTGAAGAAATGAGATGTCTGAGAGTATCTGTTCAGGCTGGTTTGACACCAGACAGGCTTGGCCCGCGTCCAGACCGGAGCTCCGCTGCTCTGAGATCTGGTCCAGGCTGATGGGCGCTTCACTCAGACTGCACCGACGCGTTCAGGGCAGGAGCCGGCGGACGGAGGACTCGACCGGGGACACTCCGCCAATGTCAGTCACCAGAGAGAAAGAAAAAAAACCGCACAAACCCGCTCAGGTTTTATTTCAAGGAGCAAATCAGGGTCAGAAGATAGTGACTCTTGGGTCACATGATCCAAAGTTTTTACGCACAAGACTTTAAAAATATCATGTTTAGGACTTCGGGAGGTGTGAGGTCATCAGTTTGATTCACCGATGTAAAAACTTATTTATAGAAAAACCTTTTTAATCCAATTTGTGCGCATTTATTTGTATTAATTTCATACATGTGTAAAATTTCTTTCGTTAAGGCCTAAATCCTCTTAAGTTACGCAACGGTGCGTCCATTACCAAACCTCACCGACGCACAGGTACCGAAAATCCCCAAAGCACTGCGCATTTCTTTCCTCTCGCAGTGTTATAACATTCCTCAATCCCGCTAATAACTCGCGAATTATGGGTTAAAAAAAAAAATGGGAGGAAAGAAAATTACACACCGTTTCTCCCAAACCCGCACCTAAAGGTGATGTGTCCATTTCAATTGGATTATCTATCACGGGCTTTTTGAAGTCTCTTGCGGAAATCTGTACCACTGTCACACGCTATTTCCTCCATCTTTGATCTGGCCCGGGTGTATCTGGAGATCCGGAGACCCTGACCAGATGAGATTAATGGGCAAATTGGATTTTTTCCCATGATCCCCGTGGAAGAAAAACCGTAAAACAACAAGGAGCTTTAAAGCGCTTTCCCCTGCTCCTCGCAGCCCATTGAACACGACTTTGTTGTTGCAGCAGCGGTAGTTGGAATAAGTCTGGAAGAGAAATCCAATTTAATTGGAGCAATTCGTTCACTTCCATAACAAATCGCATTAGATCTGGTCACTGCATATGAAGACATTTATGAAGTAAAAGGGCTGGTTATCCTTCTGACAACTTAGCATCACCAATGCAAAGGCAGGTCACGAATTGAAGAGACAGACTCTAATTGATCCGGAATGAAGTTTGTAAAAGATGCGCAATGAAGAATTAAGTACAGTAGGTCGTCTGAGTTACGGCTGAGCTGATAACTCACAGCTAAGACGCTATTTACGTTTCTGAGTTTCATCTGGATTTTTTTTAACAGTTGTTTCTTTAAAAAAATCACAAAACTAAGAAAACAAACATCTCAGCTTAACTCTTTTGGAAATAAACTATGTATTTTCTCATTTCCTTCAAAAAAATATTGCCTAAATGTTTGAGAGTTTGGAGTCTAAAGACAATTAGCTTAGATTGATTTGAGATCCAGGTTATTTCCTCTATTTTTGCAGGAACTACAAGCAGGGCGAGCAGCCTTCCAGCTCCACTGATATGCTTTTTAATTGATATCAATCTTCCCATTTCATTCTGTGGAAAAGAAAAGTGAACAAGCACTTTTCCCCACATGAAAAATGTCATTAAAATGTATAAAAAATGTCTACATCTATATTAAATAATCAAGCTGTTTATTCACATTGTCCCAAACGTTTCCATTAATGTTCAAACTCAGAGAGATCCGTCATTTTCTTCAAGGTAACGTTTCATTTCGTCTTTTGTCTCTAACTTCCGGGGTAACATCAGTCAAGGCGTGAGAAAAACGTGACTAAACGTAACGTGAATCAAACTTTAATAAATTATCTGTTGACATTTCTGCCTGAGTCACTCACATATTTTTTTTTTTTTATCTACAATGGAGGCTGTTTAATAAGAAAATACACTAATCAGTTATCCCATGCTAGTTTATGACATCATCAGACTCTGTATTGTGTTTTCATTGTCTTGACAGAGCGACCTCTAGTGGCTGGAATTACATACTGTGCGTTTAAGTCCATGACGTAAACTCTTGAAAATTATAGCTATTACATATATATTTAAGTATATATGTATGTATTTTTAAACAGTTTTATACCTAAATGTGAATCAGAAATGACATTTTAAAATCAAGTTGAATTGTTTGCACTATTAACAGAAAACAAATTCCTGATTCAAATCTTTTTCTTAACTATGCAAGGAATCGTTCCTTAGAAGAAAAAAAAACTTAATTTCCATTAAACCCTTAAAACATAAAAAATGTAAAATTAAAAACCAAAACCCAAAGACAAGTTAAAGTCAGAAACAAGTGTTACAGCAGCAAAATTAGAAATGACCTGTCCTGTCAAACATCGTCCTCGAACATATCAGTCCTTCCATAATCTGACTCATCTCCTACAGTCATCAAAAACTAAATACGAACTTATTGACCGACTGATTTTCAAAACTGCTCTGAAGTTTAGCAGATGTTCCTGAACATCTGCAGGTAAAACTTGCCGCTGGAAGCTTTGTAGCAGAGCAGGAGGACGGTGGCTCCGAGCGCGCTCAGTGCAACTCTGCTCAGGGACCGCATCCTCGAGTTGCCGTGGGAACTGGGCTGAGGAGGCTGACAGCAGTCTTCGGTCTCGTTTAGCTGAAAGAGGAGGAGATATTCACATGAGACACACACGCACATTAATGCGGAAACACACGCACTGTGCTGTGGTACGAGCGATGTGAACTTGTGCAGGAAGTAGAAGGGCTGCAGGTCATTTTTACTTAATCCAGTCCGGATTACTGCAGTTTACCGGTCAGACGGTTTCAGGCCGGTTAAACATTGACTGGGTGGGAAATATCAGCTCAGCTGCTACTGGGTGGGAACGGAGACCAGCTCATTTGGAGGATGAAGGCACGTCTGGTCCCATCGCACCACAACAGCATGACTCGCAAACCTGAGTCACTAAAACTTCCTGTTTCAAAACCTCAAGGACTCATCAGCCGAGTGGAGAGTCGGGTCTTGGTCATGGTCAAGTCACCGAGGAATAATGCTGCTCATAAATTCTCAGATCAGAGGGGTGATGCAGTGCCACATTGAATCCCTGTCATGTGAGCAAAGTCTGAAGACGTGAGTCCAAGTTCAGCTTTCTTCTGGTAAATATGACTGAGGAGCTTGCGGTTTTGGCAGCAAACTCAGATTTCTACAACTTCCTGAACTCTGACATCACCAGTAAGAGCCAGGAATGTGCTTTTCTCACAGAATAAATTAGCACGATTTCTAATTCTCGATCTGTTTAGATACTGTGGATCAACATGTTGAGCATATTCCAATCATACAATTGCACACCAGCCATCACCAAGTGTCCACTGAAAGCATCAACTTATCAACTAACCCTCATACTGCTAAACTGTGTTCGTAACACACAGAACATCTAGATTATCATGTGGATCCACAGTAACTACTGAGGCACCCTGAGAGTTTGTGGTGCTGACCCTTTAATTGCAACGTCCCGGACTTTTGAAAAGATTTGTCAATAAATTACACTAAATTACCTAAAATACAATAAATAAAAATAAGGAGTATGCTACTGACTTTTAGGGCTACCAGTCAAAAGCCTCTTAAAGTCAAATTTTAACATTTTTTAATTTGGGCGCCTCTGGTTTATCCAAAAGATCTATTTGCAGATAGAAATGCTGCAGTATTTTTGTTTGTTTTACAAGAAGATGCAAACACATATGAAGTTTACACATGGTGACTAAAGAGCCAGTTTAACATTCAGTGAGAAAATTTCTTTTGAAACAGAAATACGTTTTTACACAAATACTCAATGTCAAAGTGCATTCATGACATTTCTCTTCAGGGACCTTGACCTTGGCACTAAATACAAAGCTGCATTCAAAACCACCTACAATCCTGTCTCCTCATGTTAGCACATTTTAGTTTAGCACTGAAACTCACACACTCATCTTCATTAATGAATTTAAGACCACTGAAATAAGTTCACTCAATTACTTTTTACCCTCTGGTTTCATGTTGTTGCTAATTTACCGGACATCCCATATTTATAAAAGCCATCAGTAGGTGGCAGCAATGAGCACCAACACACATTTTACATTAGAGTTTGTAATTAAACGGATTTATTTTTTATCAATAGTTTACTAGAAGTTTTGTCCTCATAGAAAAATCCAAATCCACCAGTTTGTGGCAGAGAGCTCCAGCAGATGCAGTAAAACACACACACACACACAGAAAAGTGTGTGTTTCATCCATAAAGCTATGCATAGAAGAGGTTAAATTTTTTTCTGTGTGTGTGTGTGTTTATGGTGTGTGTAGGACCCTTTTTCTCCAGGCTGAGAGCCAGTTTGTCCAAATGGGCTCTATTGGCCGTCAGATTCTTGTCTGACACAATCGAGAAACTTCTCCCAAACCTGCACACACACACACACACACACACACACACACAAATATCTACCTATACTATCAACATACACTCACTCACACACACACTCAGACACACACACACACACACACACACACAGTGTAAATGTAGGCCATGCAGACACATTCAGCCTTGCAGACGTTGTTGTTTGATGTAAAAGCAGAACTGAAGCGTTTGTGAAATAAAGCAGACAGACGGATCGATGTGTTTGTAAAGACGGACAGAGACGTGGAGGAAACGCTGCTGACGCCTCTGTGCAGCTGAGCATCACACACACACACACACACACACACACACACACACACACACACACACACACACACACACACACACACACAACACACACACAGATTACATGTTTGGAGCTCTTACCGTAGTTCTGCTTCTCCCCCAATACAGACAGGGCTCTTCAGCTTGGAGTCGAGGTTGTAGTACTGTCCATTAACTTGCCGAACTGCGAGCCAGTGCCGCCGTCGCAGTGGAAGGGAAACGAACCCAAGAGATACTCGTGATGGGACATTTAGGATAAAACCCTGGACCTTTGACATGCAAAGGCTCTGAACCGTCCTGTAGCAGAGATTTTGAGTATAGATGTTAGGGTTGTTTTTAGTCCTTTATGATCAGTACATTTCATGATAAACCACTGCATTAGACTACCAACCTGACCTTTGACTGACTCACTCACCTCTACTGCACTTACTGACTTCCTAAATTCCCCAAAATAAACCCTTATCTTTACGTGCTGAAAATAGTTAAGAGTGTGAGTAAAAAGTAAAAAGTGTCACAACTCTTATTAAAGGTCTACCATGCTTTGGAGTAGCATTGCATGACGGTCAAATATTAAGGTGGATTGCTTGTGCAGGATTCAGTATCTCTATCTGTAGTCTAAAAAGATGCATTTCTTCTTTGATGCCTAACACAAAGAGGTGACTCTCTGTGACACTCTAATTAATTTTTAAACAAACTCCATACTTATTTTATACATCATATTTTACCAGTTTCCTGTGGAAATATAAGAAATACACAACCAACTGTAAAACCAGTCCAGAAATACAAAAGTAATGTGTTTTTTTGAATGGAATGTCCCTTGAACACAAACTGATGCCTTACAGATTTTAATCAAAGTAGTGCGGTAAAAGCTTGTAGTTGCTGAAAAAGAAAGTTTAGCTCACCTGCGTTTGTCCCACCACACTGCAGCCAGTTCCCTGCTCTGTAGTGCCGCCATGATGACGTTGACGTCATAGTTTCCTGTGCCTAACACTGAGCGATGAGGGTTCACCACACACTGAGGAGCCAGCCTGCAGACAGGGAGCCACAGAGCATTTAAAAAGAGAAAATACACCTTACAGCAGGCACAGCTTGGTTTGAAATTTGGCTACTGTTGGTAAAGCCTCTTTTCATCAGGAGAGCTGAGGATTGAAACTCCTTGGAAGTTATGTTTGCTCCCTTTTTGTATGAATATCTCTGCATACTCAGCCCATTTCCAGCAGAAATACCTCAGGTCATGGTCAGAAGCTACTGAGACAAACAAGTCATGGTCTGAAGCTGCTCAGACCATGACTCGTCTCGTCTCAGAGTTAACTAAGTTAGTCAGTGACATTGCAAACAACAGCCACATTACATACAATAGCTTTTGCAATGTGAAACTGACTTTACTGGCAAAAGCAATGGGATAAAACTGTGCTCTAAGGTTGGCATTCCCTGTTGAACCAAAAGATACTGAAAGAGTTTTTTTCATGCTACCCACTATAACACACTATCGGTGCAGTGTGTAAAACTAGGTCAGACTGTGGACAACAACCTGAACATTTCTTCCCCCGGTGTGCCCCAGACAAACCTATTGGAGAAAATAAAGGCTTTTTTTCTTTTGATTCTGCAACCAAGCAGCAGCTTAGATGTCAAATAAGTCCTCCAGTCTACGTGGAATGATAAAATATTTGCCAGGTCTGCACCACTCCTCCCTGCTCTTCTTTTCTGGTGTGTCAACTATGGAAAGTTGTGGCTGAGGCCAGAAGGAAAACTGGACGTTAGCGTTGGCTTTTCCTCTGGCAAAAAAAAATGTATTATCCTGGACAGGAAACAGACATCTGAGGAATTACAAGAAATATCTGCAAAAATACAACCAGCTGCTGCACATCAGGTAGAAAGTATCATTATAACAGGGAACACAGTGTGGCTAAAATGTTGGCTCTTACATACGCAGGGCTGATGCCACAGACAGGGACAGGGGCCAAAATAAGTTAAGAAACCGCATTATTATTTCGACACCGATGTTGTTGACTTAAGTTTCTTGGACCCATACACTGAATGTGCTCTAGGTTGATGCAGGGCAGTTAAGTGTGTTTGTTTGTCACTTTCTGTCAACACACGGTCATGTCACCAAACGTTGCCCTACCGTTTGCAGATGTCGTCGGCAGTCTCCTTGGTGAAGACCCGCTCCTGGAGCACGTTGTTCAGTGCATGAATCGCGCACAGCTCCAAGCGTTGCTTCTCATGAAACACCTCTCCTTCGCTCATACTAATGCTTAGCATACGTAAACACAGAGAAGAAGCGCCGTCAACAGAGTAAACAATAGCCACCATAAAGCTGAGTGTGTGTGTTAGCTAACGTTAGCATAAACTGCAATCCATGCAAGCGCGCACTCAAAAGTCGCTGTCTATCGCTTACCGTAACTGAGGTTAAAGGGTGACAACCTAGTGATTGTCCTTTAGCTGCTGACAGCTAACAAAGCAATGTAAAGTGAACTATTATTAATCAACAATAGCTAAATGAAGCTACTGACCTGCTGATAAAGCAATTCCCCGTCAAAAGATGCTGGAGTCTGACAGCTACATCCAGAAACCGGAAGCAGATCCGTTGTTTTTATTGTGATGTTTTTGTTGTGCGGCTGGCACGCCCATTTACGGTATTTGAACTCGAAGCAGCGCTGGAAAATCCGTCGCTTTAGATTGGTTTTGATTCTGTTTTGCTTGTTCAGACAGAAAAGAAGTAACGCTGAAATTAGATTAACTTATCTGCAAAGATATGCACACAAGCATTTCCAATTCACCACACTGCTCTATCTCAGACGCTGTACTGAAGCGCCCTCTAGTGCTGAGTTTAGTAACTGACATACACGATGATGGTGGTGGCATTTTATTTCATTTAACATTTTTTTGTTTTATTATATTTTGTTTCACTTTATTTTATGTATCGTGTCCTTCCGAAGCTGTTCTTAGGATTTTGAAGTACCTGAAATAAGAATTTCATTGCCAATATTATCAACAAATAAATTCTGATTTATCAAACTAACTATATAAACTAAACTGCTCATGAGTATATGAATTTTTCACATTTAGCCCGACCTGAACTCACTATATTTAAGTAATACTTACACTTGTATGCATCAGAAAACATTATCTAAATATATGGATGATAATACTTTGATACTTTTACCCAAGTGCTATTTTGATTTCAAGAGGTTTACCTTGAACAATGTGTTGTATTCATAAACCATTATCAATCTATATACATCAAAAACATCTTACTGTATAAAGACAGTGCATATTTGTTGCTGCGAGAACAAAGCAGAGATTGAGGCAGAGATTTGTTTTTATAAACTAGGTTATATATACGTTTTATGGGCCCCAGTGTAGCTGTTGGATGTTATTGTGATGTATGCTTGTCAGTTTCAGTACTTGTGTGTGATTTTTATGTATTTCTTCCTGTAATATCAACTAAACTAGACTAATCATAAGTTAACTGAAATGAGCTAAATTGATTCAAGTCTAGATTGTAATAGTAGCTACTTTATACAATACATGTACTTATTGGTACATTGTTTGACTTTTTGGCTTGTTTTCTTCTTTGTGTGTGTTTTTAGCTACTCCTTAAGGGTTTAGTATATATCAAATTTAACCTTAGTATCTGCCTTTGTTTTTAATACTAAAAGCTTTGTCTGATTTTGCTGCTATTGGAGATAAAATGACCATGTTTTCACTATCAGATAGGCTTTTTACTCTGTGTCCTCTTCGTTGAATACTCCTCTACTCTTGAATACCTTCAGTTATCTTGCCTTTGTTAAGATGTCACATGCAGTGACAGTTTCTTTTTGTGCTCTTTGTATTTTATGTGAGAGATTTTTACTTCTCGATATTGTTCCTGGGTAGAGGGTAGTGGTGAATTTTTCAAACGGGCCTATGGCTGACCAGCATCAGT
>JAUZTA010000028.1:23123917-23138680 GCA_034780835.1 Ctenochaetus striatus | reverse complement strand
CTCCACCAGTAGTAAGAGAGAGCGGATCATCTGAGGACGACGTGCTAACACGACCACTGAGTCACGACCACCGAAAAAAAAACAGTTCACCCTATAAAACTTTCACTCAGTGTGTGTGTGTGTGTGTGTGTGTGTGTGTGTCTCAGCATGCCTTCTGGATATCCCCACTCTATAAATAACACTGTGATCAGATATTACAACACTGCACATTCCCCAGCTGCTCCTGGGCATCGTGTTTTTGGCAAGTACAGACACACACACACACGGACACACGGACACACACACACATGCTGCAGCTGACAGAGCCCCCTCCAGCTGTACACTGAAGGTTCACGCTGCAAATAGATCAGGATCAATAGGTATGAGCTGAACTGACTGTATGAACCACAGGAGCAGATGTTTGGTTAACACATCGAGCTCTGATGATGTTTGAGGAGGCGAAACTACCGATCAGCTGTCACGTTTGAGTGCTGAACTCATCAGACTCTCACAGGTGGGTCAGTCTCAACCTCGCAGTCTAAAACTGGTCCTGGTTTGGTGGCAGAACCCTGCAGACCTGCTGTCACGCTTTTAGCACCGACACTGATGAAGTTACTGGCATCGGTCTGGTTGGTCACATTTCACACATGCAGACGTCCAGCTGTCTCATCTCGCAGCAAAATATACGATGAGTCATCAGTTGAAAGAGCAGACAAAACAAGCTTTTTAAAGAAGCCACACTGACCTTTCAATTGGAAATTTTTACTATTTTAACGATTCTGAAATTTTAAAGAATTAATAAGTGAAGCAGCTACACACAATTTTTTTTTTGTTTGTTTTTGATTTTGGCGACCCCTGTGGTCAAAAGCAGCACAAGCACCATCACCTCCTGTCACATTACACCAAACCGCAGAGCCTCTCTGTCTTCAGGCAGCGAGAAACCTCAATTCATCCTCACCATTCCGCCTTAAAAGATTTTTATTTTCGGTATCCGACCCGCTGGCAGCTGGTAAGAATAACTGTATCAAAGTTTTGACGCCAATGATCTTGTTTTCTTATGTAGGTCAAACAAAGGCTTCTGTGTTAAAGTGACTCTGTTTTTTAACCAGTTTAAGCTTCAAAATTACATGCTTTCTTTTAATTCACACAAAAAAACTGAGAGAACTGTGGCAACTCTGCCTTAAATCCTTATATTTGGATTAAAGTCTGGTGAAGTACACAATCTGAATGTAACCCTGTCCAAAATATTTAATATAAAATATTTAAAAGATGCCACCGAGGGAAGAGTAGAAGAGTCTTTAATACTTCATATATTTCTCTGCAGGCTTGCATGCTGGTGTGTGTGTGCGTGTGTGCGTGTGTGAGTCAGGTTTGGATGAGTTACAGTACGAGAGTGAAGATGTGAGCTCACCTGCTGTGGCCGTGGGCGGCAGCAAAGTGTAAAGGTGTGAATCCATTTTCGTCCGATTCATCAGCAGGTGATCCTGAAGACAGCAGCAGCTTCACACACTCTGGCAGAGACAGAAGGAGAGGCGATGATACACCTGATGCTAAATATTACTGACATCAGATTTAAAAAAAAAACAAACATTTAACATCATAAAAACTACTAAAACATCTCAGAGTAACAGAGCAGATTGTAGAAGATATAACATCCTCCAAAATCTGTTGCAAAGAAGTTCACACACTTTCTCTGAGAAGATCAAACACATCACAGCTCCGCCTTTTATTTCTACAATATTCAGAAATAAAGACATATCTGCTTCTGAACCAGAAACTGTAATTTCACCAGCTCCTCATTTTAAAACAGCAGACATAAATCGACAGTCTCGGCCTTCAACTGCAACTTTTCCCCACGAGTTTGGTCTTTTATCTTTGTTGAAATGACAAGCGCTCCAAATTTTACTCTCAAGTACAACAGTGCAGCTTTCCTCAGAAATCCCTGAGAAAACACCGGAGTGTTACAGAGACACAGAAACCCTTCATGAGAAATTACAGCAAACGTTAAAAAGCTGGAGGAGGAGAAGCGAGGCAGCTCCCTCATGTGACATCAGCCTGGACGGAAATAGTTCACACACACACATTATGTGAACAGTGTATCACTGTGCAGCACATCGTGTTCGATTGACCCACGAGAACAACACAAAGGATATAAAGAGATGAACTGTAATACATTAATTTGTCTTTTTATGATTAAAAAACACCTTAAAAAACTTAATTTTTTCCATTTTTTCTTTTCATGCTGTACATTACTTCATGTTCATGTTTCTTGTGTTGCTGTACTTTAAGGCTCACACTGCACAGTAACAATACAAATACACTTCTGTCATTATGACATAACTTGATATTATTTATGCTTTTACATTAAACATATAAATGTGTGTGTGTGTGTCAGTTTTGGAAATGACGAATGAGAGGGAGGGGAGCTAAAAGGAGGCTCAGACAATCAGATCATTCAGAAGGAAAACTCTTGGGAAAAGCAAAGGACAATGAAATATTGATGGGTGAAAGGCATCAGAGTGTGTGTTCATGTGTGTGTGTGTGTGTGTGTGTGTGTGTGTCCTCTCCGTGCAGGTCCACACACACACAGCTGTCCTTCAGCTGCGTCAGTAGTGTTCATGGATCAACGCTCCTCGACTGACGGCGCGTTGCTGAACATCACAGCGGGGAAGCAAATCCTGACAAACCCTCTGCGTGTGTGTTCGTGTGTGTAGATGCATTAATTATTCTGTGTGTGTGTGTGTGTGTGACTGCATGCACTGCAATCCTGATGTGGGTAATTTTCTGTGTGTGTGTGTGTGTGGAACATCCCTGCGAGGTTGCAGCTCTGACATGACACTCCATCTCATTTGATGGCAGCCAACATAATGGGATCATCCGCAGCTCGTATGATTACAGGACTGACATCAGCACGCGCAGAGTGTTTATCAGCACCACATCTTTGTTCTCCTGCAGCTTCATCATCGAGCAGAAAAAAAACACATCGACGTACCTGGTTGGCAACGCTAGTGCATGCTAAGTCTTTAGCATTAGCTTCATGAAACATCAGGCTGCACAAAGGAAACCACAGGAAGACTGAAAACAGAAAGGTTCTGCTAATTCTGAAGGGAAAATCTCCTTTTCAACAAGCCAACATGATGCTGTGTGTTATATTTCAGTCTAATCAGTTAGTTAATTGATTGAAAACAACCTATTCCAAGTAAGCTAAAGTGTTGTGTGGAACAAATAAGCCAGAATGTGAATTTTGGCTAATCTTTTTTTGAGATTTACTAGATTAAAACAGGATTAAGACAGTTTATTTAATGTTTTACCTGATCAACTTGACTGATTTTTAGATATAAATGCTTACTATGTCATGCAAAGCTTCAAAAATAGCTTCACTGGTAACAGGTGATAGTATACGTATGAAGGGGCCATTTTTGCAAAGGTTCAGTCCTTCACAAGAAAAGACGAGATGAGGTTCACTTTTTTGTGAAACACATAAATATATAAACAGGTTGTTGCTAAAAAGACTCTGCAATTCAAAAACGACCGCATTCTGTTTTCACTTTTGCACGAGTCGAGCTGCACGAAGGAAAATCTTCTATCCAAAGTGAGAATTAGCATCTCAATTTCTTTTCACTTTAAGGCACAAAAACACATTCGAATCAGCTCAGATTTCAGTCTTACACCAGGTGTCTGCAGAGAGTTTCAGCTGTGCCACGAAACGAGCCGGCAGGAGGGTTCTTAGGTAAAAAATCTGTTAAAATCACAAATGTCACAGGTCTTTTTGTCTGGAACATTTGAGTCATGTTTCCTTCTGAAGGTTTGCTTTTTTGCAAGATTTTCAGCCTTGCATCGCCTGCTGAGAGCTGCTGGAAAGGCCAAATGACTGAAACAGATAAATCTCATTCGTGGAGTTGTAGCGTCGAACTATTGAGTCCTTTCTTTCTGTTTAAACCTTCTTCCTGCTCTTTGTTTTATAGAAAATCAATGAAACAGGTGGCTTTTTTTATTCCAGTGTTGATCTGCTTTGCATTTGCTTGAGTTAAAAGTGATTAAATTAAACTTCAGAGCCTTCACACAGTTCATACATGCAGGTGAGATCAGTGTTACTCGACTGAAAACACACAAGAGCTCTAAGAGAACTTCAGGTTTGTTAAAACTCACAAAAACTGAAGCAAATGACACTTTAAAGGTTGAAAACAGAGCAGATGTGCTTTGAAAACATCACCGTTTACCATTTAAAGAAACTCACATGGAGTTTAATTAGATGTTATACAAACAAAATTAACTTTTTTATTTACTTGCCAGCAGTTACACTAAGAGAAATTGTTATATAAAGCCAAACTATTACCTTTGAATAAATGTAAATACATGCTGCATTTATTAGTCATGGACTGACTTTATAATCATTATCAGGGCGGCGTCTTGTGACTCTGTGATGAATGCATTATACATTCATTCAGTCATACTATCAGTCACACCCAGAACAATCAATCCAGTGTGAAACCTTTGTTTGTATTTTGATATATCACCTTCTCTTCAGCAGTCAATGCCGATCGATACGAGCCTCTGGCTGCTCCTTAAAGGCTGCTCTTTAAAATCAATCAACCGGCTTCACCTCCACTTAAAAACCTGCTTCAAACAAAGAGGCTGTCTGACGCAAACTCAGATACGACCACAAAGTGTTATTTTAGCAAACACTACTACTGATAGTCCAGGAATTTAAGGAACTTGTGCCTTTGTGAGGGTCAAAAATATATGATCACTGAAAAATATAATCTTTATTTAAGCTTATAGTCATGATTTTTAAAGAATAATCAATGAAAGTTGCACTGGATTTCATTGCAAAGCCATTTTTAGTTCAAAGGGAATGTGAGAAATAAAATTCTGCTAATAAAATGCTAATTCGTTGATTTATTTAATTGCTGCTGGTCTGACAGAAGTCAGATTTAAACACACTGACCAAAAACGACTAAAATCACCGAAATCAGCTCAAAATACTGTAAAAAAACACAACTGTGCATTTTCCAAAGGTCACTAAAGCCCAGATTTGTCCAGAACAAAGACAGAGGAGATGCTGCAGCTCCACCTGCATCCACACAGCACCAATCAGAGCACCAATCAGAGCAGACTGTTTAAAGGTCGGTTACCTGTGTGTCCGTTCTGAGCAGCAGCAAACAAGGCAGAGGTTCGGTTGTGGTCGTGGTAAAGGTGGTGGTCTTGGTCAAGATGATTGGGTTTGTTCTCCATGGCGGTGGTAGAGGTGGTGTTGGTGGACGTGGAGGTGGTGGTGGTGGTGTTGGTGGTGTTGGTGGTGTTGGTGGTGATCGGGTCTGGTTGGTTAAGCAGCATTGACAATAAAGTGACATTTCCCTGGGAAGCAGCTTGGGGGAGCAGGGGGCGCCCGCCGTCCAGGGCAGCAGGCCCACCGCCGCTTAGAGAGGAGACTACGGAGGGACACCAGCCTGCAGGGGGGAAGGAGGAGCAGGAGCAGCACAGGTTAAACCGGGAGGAGGAAGAGCAGGAGGAAGAGGAGGCTTCTAGAAGTGCTGAGTATCGGAGAGCGAGGGTGTAAGAAGGTGGACGGGTCGAAGGGGAAGGAGAGCAAACTTCAGTTTTTAAACGAACTGCAGTTCAGACTCTCTGTCTGGAGTTTAGTTTGGAGATTAGAGTTGTAAAATTAACTTTGTAATGCAAAAACTTTGGTTTTATTACCAAAATGGACACGTGGAGAAGTCAAAGTTTCAAAGATAACAGATATGTCAGGCTGAAATGGGAAGAACTTATTATAAAAATGAGGCAAAGAATATATAAAATTAAACTAATTAATAAAAATTTACATCATGTAGCTCTGAGGAAGTGGTGGAACAAGCTAATCTAGAACATAATGTATATAGTATGATGTAATTTTACTTCTTTGGTATTTCCAGAGAGGTTTGTAAGAGTATAGTTTATAACGGAAGAACTGTAAGGCCAAAATGCACAAATGAGCAATATTGGATGCTAAATAATAAAATAATAATGATGTATTTATGTGCAAAAAGGAGACAAAAGTTTAAGTATGTAATTCTTTATGAGCAGAAGTTAGTCACTTTGAAACAGCTTCAATGAATCAACCAGCCTGGATGTGACCAAGTTAAAAACCTCAAAGATACTTCAGAAGAAAAAAAGAAAAGTGAAAAAATTAATTCAAGCCAAATATTGTTGTCCAACTGGTAAAAAAAAGGACATTAAATATGATGTTTGTAGGTTTTAAAAAGGCAGCAGGTTTGCAAGTCAATTAGCACTCGAGCTTTGTTTCTGCAGCCTGAAATGCTAACTGCTAAGCTAATAATCGATATGTCCTTAACTCATTAATCACAAGAGAATTACAATACTTAAACATTAAAAGTTAAAAAACAAAAATCAATCCAGTTTGTTTCTGCTGCTGGAGCCTGAATGTTCTAATCTTAACCTCATGTGGCGGCTGGTGATGTCCTGAAAAAATGGGATTATTGGAGGATTATGGGAAAAAACAGGTAGACAGGTAAAATGACACTGCACCTTTGTTTCAGCTTAATCTGGAGTTCAGCCAGTGACAGTGTGAATGAATCTCACTGACTTCAGTCTGTTTTTCTGTGTTTAACTCAAACTCCAAATGCTTTAAAATACACAGATACATCTCTGGTTATCTTCCTATTCAAACTCTTCAAACTCCTGATTACCTCCTTAAAAATCCTTTAAATATTTGGTGTTTATAAATGTAGAAAAATAATCTCAATTTTCCAAGTATTCCAAGTATTTCTGTGAAATTTAACCCGACATATCTGGTGTCTGAAGACACTTTGAGATCTGGTGTAAAAAGAAAAAACTCCATTTTAATCACATTTTGCTGCAAAACAGACGTGTAAACCGTGTAAAGATAAAACTCACCAGCAGGCCTGACAGAGTTTAAATGTAGATTAAATCAAATCACACACATTTTTTAAACATTCTAGTTGTAAAAATGAAGGTTGCACTGAAAAATCATTTACCATCTCACAGTTAAATGTGTATTTTTTTTGAATGTATTTAAAAAAAGAGCTAAATCTAAAGATGATAAAACATCTCAAACATAAACAAGAAATTATCTGTCCTGCTGTGTTTAATTTGAAAAAAAATTAAGCTATTTTTATCCATAGATAGAAAAAACAATGTTTGCTGTGTTTAAAGGTCATTTGTGTCCTCTGTCTACAATATTTTTGAACTTTGGGATGTGCAGCTTGTTTTTCTGTGCCCTCAAAAAACAACTTGAATTAAAAAATGTTTTCTGAGAGTTTCTTAAGAGGCAGAAACCTCTAATAAAATGTTTTTGATTTAATTAACATGTGAATGTGCTGCTGACAGGAGAGTCTGTCATCACATCAGATTGAGAGCGAGATTATGGAGAAAATACATCTTTCAGTTCAATCATTCATCCACAACTTTCTCACAGTGGACAGATTAAAAAAAAACACACATAATTCAGAATGACGTTACAGTAATTCTACAGCATCATTTTAAATAATCAAAAGCAAAAAAACAGACAAACAGATGAAGTAAAGAACAGAAAACAAAGACCTCATCTAAAACTGAGAACTACTCATCTTTTTGGCTCCTTAATGGTTTTATAAGGCTGTTCAGCGGAATACAAATCAGGCAGAACGAAGAGTTTTAGTGCAGAAATTTAAGAGACAGAAAAAAAAAAGAGCCTGAAGGGAAAGTGCAGCAGCGAATCTCAAGGACACGGATGATGATAACAGCAGCCGTTACGACTGCACTTTCTGTCTGAGTGGGTGGTGGCTGATATTAGGGGAAAGTACAAAGGCTACGAAAACATTTTGGCTGCTGACAGGTGCGACTGTGGACCTGCTCTGTGATAAATCTGTCTGCAATGGAGCAAAATTACCCCAAAATACTGCGCAGCTTTATCAGAATTCAAGTCTGCGATGCTGCAATGAAATGCAAAATGGTTTTCAACGCTAATCTTGACTATTTTTACATGAAATCAGCGTGAAATAACAAAAAAAATAGTGTTTTGGATTAACTAAGGCTTTCTTTAAAACATTTAAATGTCAGTTAATAAAACATGTTTTCACTGACGGACTGTCAGGCGTTTTTAGGTTTCAGTGGAGTCGTGTTTGTTTTCAGATTGATTTTAAATGAACTTTAGGGTTGTTGTTTTTTTAAGCACTCGGTCATGTGACTGGATACACAAACAAATCTGCACGAAAAAACAAACACTTTCAAAAATATAAACCTGTTTGTCACATTTCGCCACCACAGTCGAGGATAATTCCAGTTAATTACAACTCTGGTCTTGTTTTTTTCTGAGCTTTAATCATCATTTCTTTGTTTACTTGTTTCCTTGTTGTGAACAAATCAGCATCTCCGACAAGAAGTCAGACTCAACACACACGAGCAGACGGACGACAGTCAACAGTTCGATCTGAACCAGATGTTACAGAGGTTTTTTTAAAACCGTGGTTAAAGTTCTTACTGTCTGCTCGTGTTTCCTTCTTTGCCTGACTGATCTCAGGTTCACATGCTGAGATGTGGAAGATCAGAGTGAGTATAATGTTGTTATTTTGGATATAAAGACCAAGTTATAACACACAGGAATTATTCTCGCATTAAACTCAACAGTTAAAACTTAGAATATCACTGGAAGCACCTCAAAAAGCAGATATGAATCAAAACACTGAATAAAAACGACAAAAAAAGCAGAACGGACAGGAAGCCAGCGAGGACGAGTTAATAGAAGCCGAACAGGGATCAATGCAGGAAGTAGAAGAGCGGTGATGGCATGCGATTGGAGGATGGAAACAGGAAGGGGAGGAGAGAGAGCAGCCTCTGGCATCAGCTTCAGAGAGGACAGGGGTTACGAACCGATCTGATCCGAGCGCACGAGAGGGGAAAAAACATCTGCTTCACCTCGGATCACCCTGACACGGCTAACGTCAGGCTTGTGTTAGCAAGATGTTGTCACTATCTGTTGTTGATGATGGTGATGATGATGATAACGACAGGCTGACAACCCGAAAGGGAGGACATATTAAGGGCAGAGAGAAGAGAGAAGGGTGGAGAGGATGCAGCGAGCGAAACTGGATCTTGCAAGGTAATTTAGAGTTGAGGGAAAGTGTCAGTGACAGACGGAATCGAGCCGGGTGCTATTCTGCACTGCATTCCTGTGGTTAGCACAGACTCCCTGTGATGCTATGCTATGCTACGCTACGCTGTGCTATGCTAGAGCCATGGAAGGATAGTCAAAGAGAGGAGGCAGTGGGGAGAAC
The DNA here is from genome assembly GCA_034780835.1 of Ctenochaetus striatus. Lineage (NCBI taxonomy): Eukaryota > Metazoa > Chordata > Actinopteri > Acanthuriformes > Acanthuridae > Ctenochaetus > Ctenochaetus striatus. The sequence continues at coordinate 23,129,426 of JAUZTA010000028.1, read as the reverse complement.
TGGATGGAGATGGAGCATGGAGGAGCCCCTTTACCTGATGCTGTTGCCAGGGGGCTGCCCGCTGAGGCGCGGGGGCTACGGGAGGATGGAGCGCTAATGGAAGAGGAGGTGGAGGGGGGGTTTATGGAGGAAGGGCAACTGACAGTGGTGGCAGGGCTGATGACGGGGGGGCACTCTACGCATGCTGCTGCAGGCTGCCGCGGGGGGCCACGGCCGGGCCCCGGGGAGCGGGAGGGGGAGCAGGCACCCACCTGAGAGGCCGTCAGGGCTGGGACCAGGTCCAGGGCGGGCTTGGGCGGCAGCTGGGGCGTGGCCGGTTTTAGCCCCGCCCCAGGGGAGCGGCTGCTGTCCCCCACCACCTTGATGGGTGGATGAGGAGGAGAGGGGGTCTGGGAAAGCCCTGGCTTTTTGGGAGGGATCGGGGGAGGGTTTCCCCGGTCGATCCTGGCCACCGTGGGCGATTTGAGGCCGATCGGGTGGCTCAGGCGGCCGGGGAAAGGGCCTCCCTCTGAGGCAGAGTGGGGCAGGCCTGGACGCAGGGGTCCAGCGCCTCCTGCTGGAGGGCTGGTGAAGCGCGAGAGGACCTGTGTGACAGTGTGACGTGCTTGCTGCTTGGCGGCAAAGTTGTCCCGGTTGGTGGGGGAGAGGTCACGGGCCGGAGGACTCTGGGACGCCGTGCCATTTTGGTCCTGTTCCTGGAACTTGTAACGGGCCGCCTGGACACGGGGGCTGACGCCGCTGGGGAGGCCGTGAGGCGCTTGGCCCTCTGAGCCATTCTCTGTCTGTGCCAGTCCTGCTGAGCTGCTGTGGACGATCCCCCGGCCAGTCGTCTTTGGCAGACTCAGGCCCACATAGTTGGCAGGGGTTGGTTTGACGGGTATGGTAAGGGGGGTCTTCTTGGGACCCTCTACCTCTGTGGGGGGCAGGTCTGTTTGGCAAGAGGCTGTTCGAGAGCTGATGGGCTCTGTGGCTACAGAAACGGACGTCAGAGCTTTAGGTTTGGGTGGAGTGTTGGTGGCGGCGGCAGGTTCAGGTGCAGCAGCAGCAGCAGCAGCAGCAGGTTGGGCGACCGCAGCTCCGCTCTTCCCGTCATTTTGTTCAGTCCTGAGCTGCTCCACCTGCTGCCGCAGACTGTGGCTCTCGGTCTCCTCGCGGCCCAGCCTGGCGCGCAGCTGTTCCCGTTCCGTGTCGAACTCCGACAGCTGCTTCTCCATCTTGGCCTCCATCTGTTGGCTGCGCTGTCGCTCCGTGCCCAGCTCCTCCTGCAGCCGGCCAGAGGTGCGACTCTCCTCGTCCAGCCGGGCCTGGAGCTCGTCGAAGCGCTGCGACTCCTCCACCACACGCGTGGCGAGCTGCTTGCACTCGCGCACCAACATCATGACGATGTGTTTGTTCTTCTCGCGCTCGTCCTTCAGCTGAGCTGTCAGTTTGCGGTGCTCCTGCTCCAAACTTTGGAGCTGCAGCTTCTCCATCTCCAACTGAAAGGAAAAAACACACACATGAAGTCAGGAGAGGATGATATTGATGCAATATTTGACAAAAACAACAAACACACGCTGGAACCAGCTTCTTCGATGTAGAGATTTTGCTCCTTTTCTTTATTTTATATCATTATAAATGGCATTCTGTATCATTTCCTCTCATTTTTTCCTCCCTTTTTCTGACACAGATCATCAAATCAGTCAAACCATCACATACACAGACTCGAAGCACCTCATTTACATGTCAAACATCCCACATCTTTCACAGACATATTTAACACACCTCATGCCATCAGTCTCACCACCAACTCACCTGCCAATCACAGCCATCTAAAAATATCACCAGTTATCTTAATAATATAAAGAACTTTGGGTTCAAACAGGGTTTCAGTTTCTTTTACAACTGAGGACAGAAAAAAAATGCAGCTGCTTGCATTTTTGGGGGGAATGAAACCATCCAAAATAAAATACTGAGTCATTTCTTGTCACAAAGCTAAAATAAGCCAGAACATTTTTTTTATTTTTCTCAATAAAAGTGAAGCAGATTAATGAAACGAACCAGACGAAACAGCTCGATTTACCAGGCAGGCGAGAATGGATGGATAAGTGGATATTTACACAAACAGACGCCTCATTAATCCACAGGGCAGCTCGAGGAAAGAGTCTTATTTATGTATTCTGACGGATGCAGAGTCTCTGCGTACGGTTGAATTTCGATGACTTGTCAAAGCTCCGGCCTCTATATCCGGAGCGCCGCGGCTATTGTTAGCTGAGCCGGCTTCACAGAGAGTAACAGGGCTTAACGGGGGGCTCTGCACCCAATTGCCAAGACCCCGACGCTCTAACAAGCCTCGAACAAAAGAGTCGACACCCAGCCGCCACCACGTCCCATCTGAGACAACTCCCCCCACCACCAGCCTCCCCCTGATCCAACACCATTAGGGAGTTCGTATCACCACCAGCTGATGCTGAGGAGGAGCGAGGGGTTAATGAGCGACGGGGAGCGTCGAGGGAACGCCAGTGTTACTCAAAAGGAGGTGCTACAACTAGCTGCTAATTGGGTGAGGATTATGTCTGTTGTAAGTCAGCTTAATGCCTGAGAAGGACAAACGCGGAGATGCTGTGAAGGTGGAGGCACTTCAGGCGGCAGAGACTGAAACCAGGCTGGATTATGTTCAAAATGTTTAAAATATGGATGAAAATTAAGTCCCCTTCTTTAAAAAAACGTGCTTTTCTTCTGTTTAAGTCATCTGAAATATCAGGATTTGACTATACTGACTTGTATCTGTGTGAAGTTTGTCACTAGAAAGATGTTTACTGTAGATGAAGATGTGTGTGTGCTTTTCTAACATCTATAATCATAGTAAAGTTTTTTAATAAAACATCTGTCACAGCACAAAGTCACAAGGTGCTTAACAAATAAAATGAATCAAACATCAGAAAATAAAACAGCAAAGTGAGATTGAACGAAACATCCAACAGCAGATTATTAACCTAATAATATTAAAAGTAATAATAACATGTAGATTACAACACCAGGTGAGACAAAAGCCAGTTTGAGTAAACAGCCTCACATCACCTAGCTGGCCTGTGATTGGTCGTGTGTCTGAAGGTGAGGATTCAAAATGGTTTTGATATTTTTCTCTATCTCTTTTTTTTTTTTTTTAATCTTTGCAGATTTGTTCATTTCAGTTTGTGCTAAAACGAGTGAAACACTTTGAATGTTGTCCAGGAGACCTTGTGAGTGCATCTTTATCCCCCCTCCCGCTACATGCAACAAATTGTCCTGCCTGGTCCAACTTGTTGGATGATGTTTCACTTCACTGTGTTGAATTCTGATCCAGGATCTGCCTTTTTTTTTCTCTTTGCTGGATGATTCTGCAGTCTTTTTTTGCAGGACCCCCCCGGTGCCGACGCAGATGTCTCATTAAAACGAACAAGAGGAAAGTGTTTTAGATCAGGAGCTGTTGTTTTTGGAGTTCCAATCCAACTAAATGAGAGTTTTTCAGAGACTCATCTCCTTGTTTGAGAACATATAACGCAGCTTAACAAAGCAGTTAACCTTTCTTAGTTTTCCATCCGCGTGCACAAGCTCATTCTGCCATCATCTGCTGAGGGAAATAATACCGACATTAAACTGGAACTCACTCTTTGTGGACCTGAGATCCCTCACTGCTTAATGAAATATTTAAATAAAGCTTACAAAAGCCGGATCTGTCCTCAGAGATCTTTCCTTACACCAGCAAAGCTACAGCAGCGAGCATTGCAGCAGAATAAAGCAGAGAATCTGTGGATGGAAGAAGAAGAAAGTGGAGGAGTTGGAGGCCTGAGGAGTGTTTTTTTTTTAAAGAGATGAAGGAATTTCAGCACCTGTGGTTTTGACCTTGCCTCCAAATACAACATCAGCAACACTTTGGCAGCTTGTTTATCCACAAAGCTTAAGAAATGAATGTTTCTCCAATGCTGACGATGGGGAGTTTCCTCCAACTTCATGACTGATTCATGGAGGAGGAGGAGGAGGGGGAGACGAGGGAGGAGGAGTGTCTTCATTATGCCCATGAACCCATTCAGAGTGTGTTACGTTCAACTGCCTGAGACCTCATGGATAATTCAACGACTTACTCACAGGAGGACGACAAGACTGGAAACGGATGGAGGGGATAAAGATAGAACGGACGAACTTGGAGAAACTCACTTCACCCAGCAACCAGAAGATCCCTCAGTGTACTATAAGCCTGTGTGTTTAGGACTTAATCTGCTGTTCTGTCATTTGAAATGTTCAAACATGAACATTGTGGTATTGTGACTTACTGTGTGTGTATGAGGTTAAACTGATGTTTTGTGGTTGTTGCTTCTTTGTTTAAACACAATTTTAGGGTCAAATGAAGCAAAAACTTCTCATCAGAGAGACGAGATGCACAGATTTGTTTGTGATCAGTGTTCAGACTGATTACACTGAAGGAGTGAAGGTCACACAGCAGGATTTCTGGACAAATCCGGGCCTTTTTCCACCAAAATGACCCTGACGACACACATCTGAATCACGTTTTGAACCAATTGAAGCTAATTCAGATAAAAATGTTACATTACTTGTAATCCACATCCTCTTTTTCATTTTTCAGCGCTTCATATCAGCTGTTTATAGATGCTTTCCTAATTTAAAATGCTGGAGGAAATGAAGCTTTTCAGAAATGGCACCTCATGTCTTTCATAGATGTAGTGAAGCAGCAGAAAAGTGAACTTTCTGACACTCTCAGCTCCGTCTATGATCATTTTTCTGACTGGAGATGCAAAAGAAAAGAGGTTCTTCTGTGCTGTTATTGTAATGTGAAACATAATTAGAACAGAAATCCTGGTGCGGATCCTTTTTTGACAAGAAAACAGTCGGTGGACACGGTTTAAATTAGTCGGATCAGCTGGAAGAAGAAAGGGAAACGTAAAAGAAAAACACTGTTCGGCTTAATGTCATTTTCTGGCTTCTGTATTTCTGTGTTTCCTATTGAATCCTGATTTTAAATGTCACCCGAATTAATTTCTTCTCTTATTTGAACACTTTAAAATGCCACTGTGTTTGAAAGGTGCTACACAAACACAACCTCTCCTATATTTAGACCACATTTTATTCAAGCAAACATCTTTAATGCTGATGCATTTTGCATGTTATTAAATATAATCTCCAGAAATAAAAGCTAAGCTAACAAAAACATCTTGTTTGGAGCGCGCAGCACCAGTTAAAGAACCGTGATGGTCACAACGGGACCAGAAACACACTGGAATTAAACTTGAGATGCTGTTCGTTCAGTTTTGATGGATGAAAGCAAAACAGACACGAAACCGCAGCCGCAAAATCCACTGAACCAGCTTTCCTGTCAAAACACACACTTCCTTCCACTCCTTACTTCTTCCATACCTCCTCCCTAACTCTGTGTGTGAATGTGTGTGAGTGTGTGTGAGTGTGTGTGTGGTTTAGGTTCCGTTTGGCTCAAAACTATATCATCTCTGTTATTATTACAGAGTTCAGGGACGGG
>JAUZTA010000028.1:22941759-22954613 GCA_034780835.1 Ctenochaetus striatus | reverse complement strand
CTCTTTATCTTCTTCAGTTGCTCGTCCTGCTTCACATCTGTCTTCCTCTTCTTCTTCATGCCTGTTTTCACTTTCTGTCTTTGAGGTAAAAACATGTTTTCACCCCAAACTGTATTTAACAGACATGAAACAGAGGAAATGTTCGTTGTTAGCGGTCGTTGTTGTTAATCTGTAAATCACCTGTGTGTCAGGTGACCCTCCTCAGCTCAGGTGTGTCGCTCTGAACCGTCACGCTGACCTTCGGGTGCTCTTCATCAGCCTTCATCAGAGGAAAGGTGGCGGCGTGCTCGGTCTTGTCTTTGGTGTCAGTTTACAGAGAAACAACACGAGAGGTTTCAGAAAACCTGCTCGACTGCTGCCGAGGAAGTGAAAGTGTCTGAACTGTCAGAGGCTTTTAGAGGACGAGGGGAAGATTTCTGCCCGCTGAGATGTTCAATGACCTGAGAGAGAAGAGACAGTCTGATTTTTGATAAAACAGAGGAAGAAGGAGGAAGTGAAGCTGCTCGTAATCACTGTGAGGAGGGACGAGTCATTCAGGGTGAATCAGATGTTTGAGTTTGACAGAAAGGAGACGAACGAAGGAGGAAGAGCCTCAAACATGCTGTCAAAGTGTTGATAACAGAGAGAAACACCATCTGTGATGTGTTTAAATGTCATTAAAAACAGTGGTGCCTCTTTAAAAACAACAAGTGGTAGTCTGATGACATCATGAAGCAGTGAGGCATCATGGGATTTGTTTGTTTCCTTGTTAAACAGATGTGAATCAGTGTGACTCAGAAACGTTCACAGACGAGGTTTTGTGTTCAAGTTTGATTCACGTTACGTTTTGTCACGTTTGCTGACTTCCTGACTGGTGTCACTCCGGAAGATACGGACAGGAGACTAAATGACAGATTTCTCTGAGTTTGAACGTGGATGGAAACATCTGGGATGATGGAGGAACTCGACTCGCTGCCACAGTCGCTGCCGCTCAGCGAACGTCATCGGCTGGGTTTCCTGTGATTTAAATGATGGATGTAAAAACATTAACCTCCAGGAAGCTTTTATTTTGAAAGTCAACTGTTCCACCACCTCTAACACAAACACCGTTCGCCCTGGTTTCAACCTTTTCACCACCCGGTTCGTATCAGAGAGTCTGTGACCTGCAGCCAGCTGTTCTCCGGCCTCTGCACCTCTGGATCCCGGTTCGTTTCCTGCCTGCCGTCACCGCCTGCAGGAAGGAGGAGGAGGAGGAGGATGCTGATGCCGAGTCAGGGCTCGTCAGGATCCTGGTTCCAGACTCCTGAACCACCGTCGTCCTCTGTGGGTGGAAAACAATCACCAGCTTTGATTTAAACTCGTCGTCTCCTTCAAGAAACGCAGAATTTAAACCTGGGTTTAAAACAGTTTGTGTGGTTGAGGTGCAGCAGAGTCACACTGAAGACAAACTGCTGAAGATCCTGATTTTTTTTCCATTTATGATTCATTTTTTTATCCCCGAGACCCGAAAAGTGCAAAAACAAACGAGAGCAGGAAACAAAGATGAGCCTCAGTTTGTTTTTGGTGTAAATGATTTAAATTTAAACAGGAAGGATGAGTGACAGGAGAGGAGGCGGGGCTACAGCTTGTACCTGCATGTAGAGGGTTTACATGTGATGATGCTGCTGGGGGTCAGAGGTCAGAGGTCACAGTGTGTCCCACCTGCAGGAACAGATGGAGCCATTAGGGATCTTTCAGTGACCCAGAAGTCGAGTATGAACAGCAGAGAGACGACGTGGAGCTTTTCAAACCCTCGAAAAGGATCAACAGCAACACAAAACCACACGGACCAGTTCTTTAATCTGTCAGGTTACTCTGTAGGTTTACATAACTAATACAAATCAATTAAAATAGGTATTGATCAAACTAATCAGAGGAGATAAAGTAGAAAAATCAGCTCCACTTTCAGCTGCTGCAACATTTAACTGATGAAACATTCAATCATAAAATCCAGGAATGTGATATAAATGATTCTGTGATGGTCTGTTTGGTTAATGACGACTTTAAGTTTATTCTGATGGTGATTACTTTGACTTGTAACAGAGTATTAAAGCTGCTTAAAGAGTAAAAGATCTGAGTTCTTCTTCTTCTGCTGGATTAAAACTCTGAACGACGTGTGATTGTTTGTTTTCACGTGTCGTCTCCGGGTGAAAGAGGTCGATGTGTTTGTGATGGATGCTGTGACGTCACGATGACACGAGGCGGCGAGCAGGTGTGTTTATCCTGCAGATAAACAGCCGCCTTCGTTCTTCATGCGAGGCCGACACACGTTCCTGCGTTCCTCTGCAGATCTCGTTAGAAACTGAGCGAGTCTGAGACGATGCTGAGTCTGTCGTCTGCGATCAGGACGAATGTTTCTCATTAACACTTTTATTGCTTCCAAACCAGCAGAGATGAAACTCTGTGGGAGCAAATTACCACAATGGAAAAGAACATTAGCTAGTATTTAAGTGTTTTTTTCTGCAAATTTTTGGACTTTTTTGGGAGATTTTTGTTCTTTTGTTCTGGAAATTTTCATCGATTTCACTTGTTAATTAAATCCTGAAATTGTAGAAAAGAGCTTTTTTTTTAAACGTCTGCTTCTGATGAGAGTTTTAAGATTCTGTTTGTTAACTTTTCCACTTCAGCTCGAGTCAAACTGCGTCACCGGTGACTCGGCTCTTCAGCCCGTCATTGGCTGGTTTGAGAACATAAATCTTGTCTCCTGCTTCAGCAGCCAATCAGATCGTAGCAGCCACAGTTAGATCAGAAGTGAAGAGTCGCTGCCATGGAAACGATGCAGCATCTTCTTCTTGCTGCTCTGATGTAAACTGGCAGGTTTCGGTCTGAACTGAGATTTTTGTTTTGAGGCATGAAAATAAAGTTCAACAGAGCCAAGAAAAAAAAAATCTTTTCTTCATGTAAAGTCATCAAAAAAGGAATTTACCTTGAGGAAACATCTGTGACGTGAGCAGAGTGTGAATTAGCTTGTTTGCAGTGAACCAGATGAGAAAGAATCAAGTCAGTTTTTTTTTTCACAAAAAACAGAACCAACATCTCAAATGTGTAATTAAATGTTAACAGTTAAAGTAAAAGTACTTAAGAAGTGAAACTCTTGGTTTTTACTCTGTTTCCTCCCTCGTCTCCAGGCTGACGGCTCAGAGGAGCATCGAGGATGCTGAGGAGGTGGAGAGGGAGCGTCGGCGAAGAGCTCGGGAGGCTTCACGCTGGACCAACGGAGGCTCGTCGACCGAAGAGTTTTCACCGGAGAACGAGACGCCGGCAGAGGAGAACATGTGAGTACAGACTGAAAACACAACACCCACAAACTGTTTCACTGTTTCACTGTTTCACAGCATCATCATCATCTTCATCCATCAGGATTTATATAAGAGGCAATAAAGACTATAGTAATTTAAAACAGTGCAGTAATGGATGAAATAACAGCATCAAACCTGTTTTTAGGTTCGAGGACGACTTTGTTCACAGAATCTGATGAGTTTCAGTTTTAAAATCTAACATCCAGTTTCTGATTTTATATCTGAAAAAGCAAAAGTCACAAACTTTTACTTGAAACATTAAAAACAGGAAACCGTCTCGCAGCATCTCATCGAAAGAAAATGCGAGTCTGAGATCAAACAGTCGTTGAATTCTTTGTGCATTGCATCATGGGAACCCAGGAAGTCAGTAAGTGCAGAGCATCACTCATTCATTCCCTGATGTCCAACGACTTCCTGTACAGTTTTTTCTTTTTTTTTGTTCTGGTGATTACTTTGAGTTTGCAGCGTTTGTTTCCCGGCTGTGAAACTCGAGCTGCTGCTGTTCATCGCTGCTCGTCGCAGCTCATCGCCGCTCATCGCCGCTCGTCGCAGCTTGTCGCAGCTCGTCGCAGGTTTATGGGTTTTCAGGGACGTCTGGTTGCACAAAACAAATGTTTCCGTTGGGAAAAGCTGCAGACGAACTCTTCCTTCCTGCCGTGTGGATGTGAAGAAACAACCCACAGCTGCCGTCTCATTACACAACCTGCAAAGAATGTTTACTACAAAGAGTCTCGGGGGGAAAAACCGCCACCGCGTCGGGGCTTGTGGCCTCTCAGACAACTTTTAATTTCAGGATGCTGATTACAGCTTGCACCTCCAGCACCTTCTGCAGGGTCACATGACGAGCTCGGCTGCGGTGCCTCGTCATCAGGTGGCTTCGCTGCGGCCTGTAATTGAGACGCAGCGGCGACGTCACGCTGTGTGGAAGTTTGAGGAGGTCAGAAGTTAAACGCTGGTGAGTTTGAATCAGCAGATGTTGGTTGAAGTAACCATCAGTATTCTGCAAAAGAGGCTTTTAGAGGTTCTTGTATAATCAAACGGTCCAGTTCGTTGGATGACTCACTGATCCACAAACGGTGAGGTTGAGTTACAAATCTCAGAGCTGCTGCGTGACCTTTGACCCTTTCATCCAAACATCTGCTGCAGGCCGAAGCCTCACAGTTTGTTTACGACCTCGGGAGACGTGAGCTGATGAGTTTTGAAGACAGAATAAATGAGAAAACTTCTTCACACTGAACAGAGACTCGGGCTGTGAAGCGAAACAGAAAGGTGGAGGTGTTTCCTGACGGACGCGTCTGATTGGCTCCTGCCGTTTCGAACACAGAAACAGAAACTTTGCTGCTCGTTAAGGCTGATTAGCTGCTGAGAGATCAGGCTGAGACTCCCATCATGCAGCGGGGGGCTCCGGCGGCCTCTCGAGCGTCTTAATCATCTGAGGAATGTTGAGTAAATTCCTGTCCGCCGGCTCCTGGGAACACGAAACACACTTTGATTACCGTGTTCAGTGGACGGAGCAGCAGCAGCATCGCTGAAACAGCAGCTCCAGCATCAAAGACGAGGGAGTCGATTCATGTTCAGGTGATTTTCATGCAGAACAGAAGCAGGCGGGGAGCTGCAGGTGTTCAGTGTTGATGGATCAGACCCGTCCAGATGAGCTGCTGATGTGTCCAGATGTTCCAGACTCATTGGATTCATTTACATTCAAGTAACAAAGTGATAACGAGCAAAGGAGGAAGTCATGTGAGGTTGAAGAGCCACAAAGTCAAAGTCAGACTGGATGTTGACGAAGTGTTGGACTTTTTTATTACTCATGACAACAAAATCTTCTCTTCTTAACAACACGCAACGTTTTTCTAACCTCAATCAAACTGCAACATCCAGAGATGAAAAACAACAAAAGAAAAGCGAAAACTGCAGTTCCTCAAATGGCCACTTGAGGCTGCCTCCAGAAACAATTTTACAACTTTACAGCAGAAAAAGATGTTTTTTTCTGTAAAACCTTAGAAACTTAAACCGCAGAAGTGATGTCAGCCTGCTGATGAGACGTCAGATCAGAAAACTATAAACTTTTTCTACGTTTTCTTTTCCACCAACGTAAAACCGCGAAACAATCCCACACATGTTCCTGATATCACTGTACATAAAATATGTTGCGGACAGTTTTCCATTTCCTGTTTTTGCAGCTGCGGTGAGAATCAGTTTAATGACTCTGTGATTACAGAAGCGAATCAGAGGGGAAATAAATGACTCTGCTCTGTTTAATCTGCTGCAGTCGGCCAGGAGACGTGTTTGGATCCGACGTGTTTCAGCTGCCGAACTGAAGACGAACACATGTGGAAGTTAAAACTTAATCATGTGACAGATGTCGTTTTGATGGAGGAGACGTGTCTCTCAGCTGGAGATGAAATACAACTGCAGTAAATCATGATGACTTGGCAAAGATTTGTCTGGAATAAATAATAATTGTTGGACAGATCGGCTTTGATCGATCAGCCTGAATGTAACAATGAGTCCAGATTACTTTAATGTGAATGCTGTTGTTGTTCAGGAGCAGAAATGAGCCCTGAACGCCTCCTGCAGCCAGTCTGAGTCTCTGTTAGCTGACAGCTCGTCACTAAAATCACTCGGTTCCTGCTGACTGACAGAAACTGAACCTTTAATGTTGATCATTTCCACTCCTGCTGCTGTGTCATGTGACCTCTGTCCCTCACCTGTCTGACTCTCCTTCCTGTCCTCAGGTACGACGGCGACCACAAGCCCAGCAGCTCCCCGTCTCTGGAGGAGGACGAAGGCTTCAGCGACTGGACTCAACGCAGAGAGAGACGGAGGCAGCAGCGCCTGCAGGAGCTCAGCCAGGGAGGCGAGGAGGACGAGGAGGACGAGGAGGTCACGGTGAACAAGGCTGCACCTGCAAAGAGCGTCCAGACCGCCGGCCGACTCCAGAGACAAGAGCAGGAGGATGAAGACAGGAGCAACATGGAGATGGAGAGGAGGAGACGTGAGGAGGAGGAGGAGGAGGACAAGAGGAAGAGAGAGGAGATGATGAGGAGGAGAGAGGAGGTTCGGAGGCCAAACACAGAGGTAAACACCGAACTGATGTGATGAAAATCTGAGCGAGTCAAATCTTTTTAAGAAGAATTCATTAAGTAACTGATTACAACTCCAAGTTAGTTTCACATTTTTAAGACAAGTTAAGTAAATGGTTTAGATTTTTCTGAACAATTCCGTCAAGTCTTTAGTCTTTCAGGACGATTCGTGTTTGTTATCACGTCACAGCTCAACATTCAGGTCTCAGGTTTGCAGCAGCTGATGAGAAAAAATGACCTGATGTGTTGAACTTTTCACTTTCAGGTGGAGAAAAGAAGAGAAGTTAAAATCTCCTACACCTCCAAAGTTTTCCTCCAGCAAGAGCCGAAACTCAGCAACGCCAACGGAGACGCAGCCAACGAGGAAGTGACATCACACATGAACAAGATAAAACGGAGCAGCAGGTGTGTTTTATCTGCAGCCGCTGTGACTCTCACCTTTAACAGACAAATATTTAACTTTTTCAGCAGCTGTAGATAACATTCAACATTCAGTTTCAGCTTTGGAGAAGTATTTGACTCGACTCTGAGTGTTTTCAGGGCGTCCACATAGTTTTGGCCACATGGTGAATGAATGTGGTAACACACATGCAGAGTGTTTGAGCAGCTCAACACCTGACAGACTCAGTTCAGGTTGGAAATAACAGCAGATAACGTGTGTTTGCAGCAGAGGGGCGGAGCCTGAGGAGGCAGAGGCCATCCTGGAGACGGAGCAGCGTCTGGAGAAGATCCGGCTGAGCCTCCAGCAGAAGGAGAGCCAGGAGCTGGAGCAGCTGAGACACCGGCAGGCCGAGGCCGAGCAGGAGCTGGAGGAGCTGAAGAGGAGGAGGGAGGAGAGACGCCGAGTCCGGGAGGAGGAGGAGCGTCGCAGGGAGGAGGAGGAACAGCAACGGCTGGTCAAAGAGGAGGTGACCAAGTCTCTTTAAGTTCTTAAATTATGTGAGGAGAGTGTTAGATGTTTACACACAAGCAGAAAACCACAACTTAATAAACCAGGTTCATTCTGAGTAAAACTGACCTAAGCTAAAGCTTCAGGAGTTAAACAGCGTTTGTGTCGTGACTCCCAGGAGGAGAGGAGGAGGATGAAGAAGGACATCGAGAGGAGGAGGATGGAGGCGGCGGAGAGGATGAAGAGCCTGAGCACGTCGAGCGCTGACGGGGACGAGATGTTCAGTCCCATCAGCCCCAAAACTCCCACACACAAGGTAAATAAAGATCTGCTGCAGCTAATTTACACTCAGGCCTTTTATTTTGTGACGCGATGCGATCAGGCTGCAGGGAGGACGAACCCTCCGCACGCATCAATGCGATCAGGCTGCAGGGAGGACGAACCCTCCGCACGCATCAATGCCATCAGGCTGCAGGGAGGACGAACCCTCCGCATGCATCAATGCCATCAGGCTGCAGGGAGGACGATCAGGCTGCAGGAAGGACGAACCCTCCGCACGCATCAATGCGATCAGGCTGCAGGGAGGACGAACCCTCCGCACGCATCAATGCGATCAGGCTGCAGCTGCAAAGTGTTCAACAGGCAGATCATTTATTTATGTTGCAGCGGTTTTAGCCGACGTCTGCAATCCTCAAAGTCCCAGAAGCTGCTTGTTTCACTTATCGAGTCAGAGAAAGTTTCTGGGAACATGAATATAAAAACGCAGATCAGATGTAAATATCTCGTTCAAGTGGGACAAATACTTTTACAAACAGTGATAAATAGTAAATGTGTGTGTAATGTAGCCAAAAACATAAACTTTTCTGTAGGTAGCAGTTCATTCTCAGTCATAGAAATCCACCGAAGCTGCAGTTTCCCTCAATATTTAGACTGAAACGTGACTCCTGAGTGACCGCTGCAAACCTCAGAGCTCACAGAGTAAAAACAGGCCTCATTGGTTCTGTGAGTTTACTCTCCTTCCACTCGGTAATCCATGAAGAAGAGTACAGATTACTGACTGACAGAGCAGAGTGATGTCGCCTTGAATAACTGTGTGTGTGTTGCCTTCACAGCCGATGGGTTCAGGCTCAGCGCGTAAGTTGCATGTGTGTGTTTTTGTGTGTGTTTTTGTGTGTGTGTTTAAAAAGGAGAAGCATGTTGTTTTAGGTCGACACCTGCAGTGTTGTTGGTGTGTGTTTGATTTGTGAGCAGTGACGTCCCTCCACATCACACTGCTGCCAGACGACAGAATCTGTCTCACCTCACCGATAAAAACCAGAGTCCTGAAACACGAGACTTCCTTCTGTTTCGTCCACATGTTCACATCTTTAAGAGCAGAAACAAAGTCCTGATGGAAACTGAGCTTCTTCAGTCCTGAGACGTTTGTTTCTGTCTCGTCTGCACAAGATCTGAAGACTTTGGATTGTGGATTTTAAGTCAGTGATGTTTTGTTTGTGCATGACACTGCATGGGAGTTCTGCACTGTGATTTCAGGGCTGAAAGTCATTCAGAGTTTGTTAACAACATCCTCTGAAACATTATTATTTACTGATTGTGCTGTTAATCATGAAAATATCACAGATTTAATTGGTTTTGTCCTGAGGTTTGGACACATAACGATGATGAACGGAACAAGTTAACACAGATTCATTTTAAACAGCCGAAAACAAGCTGAAAAAACAGTTTGTCTCATTCAAGAAACCACGATGCAAATCAGTCTCCCGCTCTGTTTCCCATCATGCTCTGCTCGTGTCGAGCGAGCCGTGAAGCTGCCGTGACGACTTGAAAAGTTTGATGAAAAGCAGCAGACTCCGTTTGCTTCGGACCGAGCTGAGCTGAAATTAACACACTTATGAACCGAAGCAGCGACGTGAGAAACTTCCTGTGTTCTTCAGAAAAAATGACCTCAGACTTCTTCTTCTTCTTCTTCTTCTTCTTCTTCTTCTTCTTCTTCTTCTTCTTCTTCCTCTCAGATCACAGAGAGAACAGAGTCGCTGAACCGCTCGCTGAAGAAAAGGTAAACATCCTCATCAATTCTCTCATCGATACCATCAACATGATCATTCTGCCAAAGTTTTTATCATCAAAGGGACTAAAACAAAAAGGTTTTGTGCTTCAGTTTGTAAGTTTATTCTCAGATTTTAAGACCCAGTGTTAAAGTTTTAAATAACTGTTTAGAAAATAAGACATGGACGAGTTGGGAACTAAAATAAGATGCATAAATACAAAAGTATAAATACAGATTGTGGTAAACAGGCGCTCAGTAACAGTAAAACATACAAACTATAATGTGGCCAGAGTGTGATGGCAACAGGCTGTCGACAGGTGTGCTGTAAACAAACACTGTGATGAATAAACAGCTTGTAAACAGGCTGTAAAACGTATATTTTGAGATTAAAACGTGTTGTAAACAGGAAGCAGGTGGAACTTTTTGTGCGTGATGATAAAAATGAATCAACTTGACTTGAAGTTTAATTAGAAAAAACATGTAAAAGTCGTTTACCTGCAGCTCAGTTTTGACTTTGAGACTTCTGGATGTAAAATATATTTTTGCTTTTGTTTCTCAAAGTTTAAGCTGAGAAAAATTTAAATCCTGAAACAAGTTTAACAGTTTCATGGAGGCCAATGAAGTCCAGATTAAACAGTAAAAATTAGACTTTTTATTTAGTCTGTTAATTGTTATAAAACATCAGAAATCAGAGAGAGATGCAGGTCACAGGCGACGCCGTCACAAAACCAACAGAATGTCAGTTTTGTTTGTAAAAATCCTTGTTAGTCTTCAAGGTTTCGCGTCACATTCGCTCTGAAGGTAAACGCTGATGAAGAGGGTCAAAGGTGACTCCGCCTCCTCTCAGCTGTGATTTATGACTCTGCTTAACTGCGTCCAGATGCAGGCAGCTGTGTTTTCTCTGGTTCTGGTTCTGCAGCAGGAAGTGATCAGATCTGAGCTCCTCTGTGTGAAAAAAATCACTGTGACAGGAACAGTGAAGGTGATCAGAGCCGATAGACATTTCCAGAAGCTTTTATTCTACTGAAACATTATTTGACAAGTTAAAAGGTTAAAGATGTGACAAAAAAATCCATCAGCTCTGACTGGAAGCAGGTAAACTGGAGTTTTTGACGACAGTCCATGTGAGATGTTGAATTAGGAGCTTTTTCAAATATTTCTGTCATTTTCATAGTTGATTCATAAACTGACAGTTTCTTCATGTTTATGAACAAAACAGACAGACAAACACCGATTTGGCTGATTTCTAACTTTCCGTGACAAAAAGAAAAGTTTCTGTAAACTTCTTTTGAAGGTGAAAATGTAAAAGATCAAAACTGTGCGGGAGGAGGAAGCAGCTCATAAACTCGATCCAAACGAGTGAGATCAGCGGCGTCTCTGATGTCATCTGTTTCCCTCCATCAGCCATGACATCATCAGGTGCAAACCTCTTTGTAAAAAAGTGGGCGTGGCCATGCGGCGGCGGCGCCTCAGACATGTTGAGACAGACGGTTGAGATGATGGACGGGGTTTCCTCCCCCGCTGAGCTCAGCGCGATGAGCTCATGTTCCGGGGGAGGAAGGTTCAGCGCTCGAGGACGAAAGATAAAAACCTCATGAATCTGCAAAGATAACAAACGTTTAAACAAACCGTCGCTCGCTGATGATTCACACACTCACATTCAGGAAAACGTCCTCATGTGCTGCTTCGTCATGTGACTCCTCCTGGCCTTTTCTTTAATTTATTTGTAACAAAACTGAAAAGTGCAAAAAACACGAAAACACAGAAATCTTTATTTACACCACAGCAGGAGGATTTTTAATACTTAAGTTTCCAGACATGAGTTTGTTCATATTTACAGAAATTTCTCCAAAAAAGTTCGTTTTCACAGATTTTAACTGCGACAGCAAACTGAAAACACATGAAAGAAAAGGTCAAATCCATTTTAAAGAAATAAATTCAGTTTATTAAAGTTAACGAACTTGATTTTAAAATGTTGGAGTTAAAAAAGTTTCCTCATCATTTATAGATCAGACTGATTTTACAGGAAATGTGTCAAAGACGTCTTTTAGAGGGAAAAAGAACATGAAGTCGTCGCAGCGACGAATCTGATCTCAGATCTGTTTGTGTTCGAATCAGTAACAGTTTCAAGAAGACGCAGCCGCTCGTCCTGCTGCCGAAGATCGACGACAAGGTGGAGCAGTACGTCCACGCCGTGGAGGTCAGCTGACACACACACACACACACACATGTTTATTTTACACTTTATCAGAGATGTTTACTCAGACGTATCTGATCTGATCTTTGTGACAATGTCTCCTCTTTATTTGTTGATGAAGGTTTTGTGCGAGTGATATTTAAACAAGTTTTCTGACAAAGTGAAAGTTGAAGTTGTTGAAGAGTTTGAGGTGTTTGAGGTGTCAAGGGAAAAAAAAGACCTATGACACATGCAAGATAGAAAGTGGAGTATTCAGAAACTTAAGTTCAGTAAAAGGACTCTGACAACACAAAAGCACAAGTGGAGACACTAAAGTAAAGTAGAAATACCTGAGGTTCGTACCTGAGGTTTGTACCTGAGATTCGTACCTGAGGTTCGCGCCTGAGATTCTTGCCTGAGGTTTGTACCTGAGGTTTGTACCTGAGGTTCGTGCCTGAGGTTTGTACCTGAGGTTTGTGGTTCTGTGTTAAACACACCTGCAACACTGTGACTCATCCAGCATTCAGGACAAGTTCAGACTTATTGTCTCACCTGATTCACACCTGTTACACCATCCAATAAAGCTGTTTACACTCTGTTCTTCAGTCTGAGCTGACACGGTGCTGCTAGCGCCGCCTAGAGGCTGCAGGGTTTATTACAGCCACTTTATGACGGATTTTAACAGAACTGATGTCACCTTTAAAGGAATAGTTTGACATTTTTGGGAGTTTGTGTGTAAAAGTCCTTGCTAAGAGTCATGAGAAGTTTGAGGCTACAGCTAGCAGCTAGTTAGCTTAGCTTAGCATAAAGTCGTTTAGCCTGGAACGGACTACAGGTAACAAAATCACCTCTTCAGTTCATTAATCATCATTTTTATACTCAGAATGAACTTTGGAGCTTTGAAAGGTTTCCAGTCTTTATGCTAAGCTAACTGGCTAAATCATTGGTTTAAATGAACCACTGGCAGTAAATTTGCTCTTCTGTTCCTTTAAAAGTGTAAATCCTTGTTTGCTGCTCGTTGAAGAACCTTTGGACTCTTATTGTTTAAAAGCAGCTGAGGAGCAGAAAGCAGCTCTGACCTTTTTTGTGCTCAGGTCACAAACGTCTGCAGCATCCGAGCGACGACATCGCAGCTCTGTTTTTATTTCTGCGAGCGTCAGACAGATATACGCCGGGAAAACCGGACGTTCGGAGCTCCTTGTTTTTATTTTTATCCTTCCGCTCCCTGTTTTCACTCTTCACCTCAGGCGGCTCTCAGGCTGATTAACAGCCCGTCGGTGTCCTCAGGTTAACTCAACACACTTTTATTAATGACAGCTTAAAAAAACAAAACAAAACA
>JAUZTA010000028.1:22895050-22905583 GCA_034780835.1 Ctenochaetus striatus | reverse complement strand
TCGGCTTCTTTGGACAGAAAACATTTTTAAAGAGGAGGATCTAATGCCATGAAACTGGTTGTATTTTGTTATAAAGTTTTGTTTTTGTTTTTTGTTTTGTTCAATTTACGGTGAATATGGTTTAAATAAGCATTGAAAAATGCAATGAGACAGATAAGGATAAGTTTAAATACCACAGGTGACCATTTTCAAAACCGATGCTGAATATTAAAGACTCTCAAGAGCTTTTTCTCAATCAGCTTCATACTATAAATGATTGTATCCTACATAAACACATTGTTGACTAAATATTTGCACCAGTATTAGTTATTTCAATAAAAAGATTTCATGTATTTTCATGTCATTTTTCCTCTAAAAACTTCACAATGTATTCCTAATAAAGCAACTCAGCTGTTTATTGACTATTAAATGTCATACATACATATACATATGTATTTGTTTCTTCAGATTTTAAATTTTAACTTTTTCATTCATGACTAGAAACAAGGTAGTATTTGAAGTCAAAATTTCAAGTTTTAAATTGGCACAACACTGTATGTCCACACTCCAAGTTTCTGAGCATTAGCATCTAAGATTAAACTTTTTTCCATTTTAAAGTCTTCTGTCCATATTATTGTCAATAATGCATTAAAGTTTCTTTTTAATACACACAAGACACGACAACAAACACGGTGGCAGTACAGAATGTTTCAATCTGAGGGACACATTTTCAATTTTACATTAAGTAAACAGGTTTAATGGTTTATAGATGTGTGTCATTAAAAGCGTCATTATCCAAAGCATTTTCCACTGAGGACAAACAGACAGGAATACAGCTGGATTTTGGATCTACTTGTAGAAAAGAAGCTGTATTATAGGATTTTTATTTCCTTTGACTCTTTGTGTCCATCAGTGGGAACATTTCTGCACAACTGCACTTGATAATTATTCTGCATCCAACAGATCAGCTCAAGGCAGCAGCACGACAAACAGCAAACAGCAAACAGCATACAGAACCAGGCTCAGTCAAGGAAGCAGGAAGTGAAGAGGAGGAAGAAAGGACAAGCGAAGAAGAGTTGGTGGCTGGAGGAGGAGGAGGGAGGGAGCCAGGGGGAGGGGGGCGATGAGGTGGCATGTAAGTCATTTAAACGCCAAGGCTGAATGAATTGACTCTGTGTCAGCATCACCTGTCTGTAAACCGGGATGGTGACCTCGCCTTAACTGAAGAACCATTTCCATCCGAGGATTTCACCCGCTCTGGCGGTGCTGGACGAGCCCTCAGGCTGGCCCAGAGCACGGCTGAGCGCTATATGCTGGAGGCCAAGCTTTTTGGGCCACACTGAGAGGGAAATGTGTGTTTTTGTGTTGTGCACGTAATATATGTGCATATGTATGTGTGCTCTAAGACAGTGAGTTTATAGATTTTCACTCACCTCTCGTCACATTTCAGATACCGATACCTTACTTCCTGTTCTCATGTTACCCCCTCCTGTGAGCATCTGCCCTGAACTGATATGATTCATCTGTGTTTGATTACAGCTCCTCCTCAGTGTATTCAGTCTCCGTCTTTCTTTTCTTCTGTGCCAATTTGCATTAATACTATAGTGTTTCATTGTGTGGCCTAGTGTTTATGACTAGTCCTTCTATAGTTCTACTTTTGCCCCACAGTTTTGAAGCAACTACCTATATGTCTGTGTGTGTGCTGTGTGTGTATAGTAAGTGAATACATGTATGCACATAATTTTGCTTATTCATGATATTAATTTTTATTTACGTTTCCTTATTAACTCCCAGGATGGTCAAAGATCTTCAAAAAAAAACAAACAAACTGAAGTCCAGATAAAATAACTTATAACTAGAAGATAACAAAACCCAAACGAAAAGCCCCCAAAAGCCAAACTTGTAAAAGCATGTGTCTCAAAGCTTCATGCAGCATTGATGTTCTGTCAAATTAGGCTTGGCAGTCTTAGGGAATCAAATAGTCTTCAGAGACAAGAATTTGGATCAGTGTATGAAACAAAACTGAACACAAACCAAATGTGCAAAGAGGTGATCGTTTTTTTCCCCCATTAATTGGTTTGATCATTTAACAACTCTAATATCAGTCTGTGAGTCAACTCCTTGGATATAAAAACCTGAACTCTTCCCTTTTATTTTCACATTGTATTGGACATTCATCTCGGTTTCATTTAGGGTGGAAAAAGAACAGAAAAATAGCTGTTTGATACTCTGATGTGCTGCATTAGCCCAGCTGCCCATATGAGACATGTGAGCCCACAAGACTGCTTAATAGACTGCTAAGCCTTTCAAAAATGTATTGCTACCATTTTTGATTGTCATAGGAACAAAAAAAAAACAAAATAATGTAGAAACTCTAAAACATCTTCAATTTAAAGGAAAAAATAATCAAAGTAATAGAAATAAAGACAGGTAAGATATAAATTAAGCTCAGCCTTAGTGTTTAAATGGGAGTCTCACCTGGAATGACAGAAATAGTTTTCAATGCTCGGAGAACCCTGAACGTTCTCAGCGCCGAGACATTCCCAAGGTCCACAAACTCTGTTATATATCTGCAACAAGGTAGGATGACACACAGAACAGAACCCATTGACACACAACACACACGATAACAACACACACACGCACGTATGTACGCGCAAGAGCACGACACCAGCACCACCATCTAAGACCAGGAGGAGACACCACGGTGAGAGAGAGAGCACACCTGTCCGACCAGTGGGGAGAGAACAAGGGAGGAAGAAGAAGAAGAAGAAGAAGAAGGAGAAGAAGGAGAGGGACTGAAACAAAACCACAGCTAACATCAACCCCATGACTCGCCCGCCCGCAAACACAAACACCTGGACTGTCTTACCTGGGATAACTGAAATTGTTTTCAAAGCCCTCAGAACCCTGAACGTACGCAGAGCTGACACATTGCCTAGGTTTACAAACTCTGTTATATACCTGCAAGGTGGATCAGATACAGTTACTCAGCAGCCGTCCCAAACAGAGGAGAGAGAGAAAAGACATCATATCTTAAGAAGCATTTTCAACGTGGAAGGTGCTTTAGTCTGTAGAATATTTGTTCACCTCACATCCCACCATGATTCATTAAAATTAATTCTCTGAGGAAGACAAATTGCGGAATATTTTTTCAGCAAAAACCTTTAAAATTTTAGAGTTTTTATAACCAATCAGGATAGCTTTGGGAAAGAAAGTCTGCCTACTGCTTGTCAATCACACACACATGACTCAGTCTAGACTTTATGAGCCTGCAAACAGCAGGCTGGGCTGCAAATCCATGTCCATACAGGACAAACAAAAAAGGAAATGAGACAACAACAACAACAACAACAACAATAATAATAATAATAATAATAACAATAATAATAATAATAATAATAATAATAATAATAGTAATAAAATTTAATTAAAAATACCTGCTCTAAAATACATTTGAAAAAAGACTGTGAAAGGTTTGGTAAGACCCAGACTAGGAGCAAATTTAATTTAATTTCAGCTTTGCAACTGTGGTAGCTCATTGGTATTGATCAAAAGTTTGGGAACAATGAGTTTATCAGTTTTAATGATGAGTTTATCACTTTATAACTAGACTGAGCTCACAGAGGTGGCCAAAAGCTAACAAAAACATTTGCCTGCCACTGTGGAGAAAAGCTTTGATAAAGCTGTCACATCACAGCATGAGTTTGGATGTAATGGTTCAATTTTTTTAAATTCAGGTTTTTGCCATGCACTTCATACAGATCCTTAGCAGCTTGTAGATTAGGAAGTACAGTCTTTATCCATCATAAAATATATGTGAGTCACTTCTTTGTTCATTAAAAAAAAAAAAACACCGCGGTAGAGGCTGCAAAAACAGCCGTTTGTTGTTCAAGGATTAAAACAAAGAAAAAGGCTGATGGGTGTGTGTTATGCTATCCACACAATAACACTTTATGTAAACTAATCATTTAATTAACTAACTAATTAAAAATAAAATATCTAATGGAGAACTTTTAACCGTCCTTCTTTTTCTCTCTCACACAGAGCCACGCTAGCTAGTTTTCCTCTGCTTTCAGCCTTCATGCTAAGCTAGGTTAGCACAACCCGACAGCACCTGTGTGATGTGAATTACGTGTTGGTCATGAGGTGGCAGTCGTGATGGAGAACATAGTTTTTTCTCTTTCAGTCTCTGTGCTAAGCTAAGCTAAATGGGCTCCAGGCTGGCTGATAACTTCATTAACTTTATGATCTTAGGAAAAAACAAATAAAACTGATGTTTGTTTAAATGTCTGAATGGGATGAAGAGTGATGAAGCTGGTATCTGTTTGGACTCTGATTATGATGGCTAAAAGGCAAATTTCCCCAAATGCCTCCCTGGTCCCGTTGGGTCATGTTACTATTGTTTACAGAGGAAATGTTTTGTTCTCTGCAGTGAAAAGCAACAAGGATCAGAGTCGATTGATCATCTGATCAGCTCCTCCTGCAGCTCGTTCAGGATGTACTCCCCGAACCCCCCCGCCTGGTCGTCGGTGCAGCCCACCCGCCGGGCGTTGGTGATCAGGTCGCCCAGCAGTTTGAGGCGTTCCACCCGCGGAGACAGGAAGTGGCTCTTCACGACGCCGGCCGTGTGCGGGTCTCCGTGGTTACGAGCCAGCTGGCCGAGCTCAGCCAGGACGCCGACTTCCTCCTTCAGCTGGAGCATCAGCAGCTCGAGGGCCGGCAGGACGGCGCCGACGCCCTCACAGCCCGGCCTCTGGAAGTCAAAGAGGGCAGCGACGAGTTATCTGAGCTGAAAACATCCAGCAGGACCACAAACACCGAACCCGACCTGCTGGGGACGCGACTGGGACTCAATCTGCTGCTTTCAGGATGAACTTCACTCTCAGAAACAGTTTAATAATCAATTTATCCTTTGTCGCATTCAGTATTTCAGTTTTCTGCAGCTTTGAGAGGATGATAGCAGACTTTATCTCATCATGAGACAGTTTGTTTGTGAGTTCATGGTCAGACTTTCTTAAAATCTGACATGCAAACTAATTTGACCCACTTCTGCAGCAGCATTTGTGACCAAGATTAAAGGAATAGTTCACCAAAAATTTAAATTTCACCCATTTTCTACTCACCACTGTGCTGCTGGAGGCTCTGGTTTTTACCAGACACGATTACTTCTGGAGTTTCACGGAGGGAAGGAATTCAACGCCGTGCCGATACAACGGCAGCCTGTGGTGGCCATGCACTCAAACGTAAACAAACAGCAGGAGAAAAACCCAACACGCCTCCATGCTGCTCATGGGGAGTCACTACAGAGTCCGGAAGACTCGGCAGTCCAGTTTGACTCGAAACTACGTTCACGCTGACAGGAACCCAGCTCCCAGCAAGGAGGCTACAGTGGATATTTTGGGCTAAAAACATGGTATTAATGTCACCGTTTCTGGTCAAATTGGCCTGCCAAGAGACTGATGACTCAACATGAGCAGTTTGGAGGCATGTTGTGTTTTTGTTCTGTTGTCTCTTTACATTTGAGTCCGTGGTCACCGGAGGCTTTCGTTGTGTTGGCAGTGGGTGGGATTCCTTCCCTCTATGAAGGTTGAAAAGAGTTATATTGATTAGAAAACTTCCCCAGAACCTCCATCGACGTGGTGGTGAGCAGGAAATGAGTGAAATTTCAATTATGGGTGAACTGTCCCCTTAAGTTTCTGCAAACAATTAAAAAAGTTCTCCTCCATGATGCACTGATGTTTTTTTACTGGTGTTTGGAGCTGAATGACGGGCTGATATCGACCCTGAAACCGTCAGGAACCACGTCAAACCGGCGTGGGCCGTAAACGCTCCGACCGGCGTCTCATTGAGGTGCACGCCACTTGAGAGACGGATAACGAGGTGTCCCAAACTGCTGCTGACTGGGCCCCGGCCTCAGCCCTGAAACGATTTTACACGACTCATAAACCCGGGCCGGCGGTCGGAGGCCACGCCGCGACGCGCCAAACGCCACCGCCACCAATGCCATTGGCCATCTGGAAACGCCATCAGCACCAGCGTCCCTCTGCCGCAGCATTAATCTCGCCAATTTTCCGGAACTCAGTGGGGGAAATGTACACCTCGAGCGGCTTTAGGCCAGAGCCGAGGGCAGGCCTCCAGGGATTTCACCTCCCTTCCTCCTTCTCCGGCCTCTCTGCACCCAAAACCCCCGTCATGTCGCTAACGCCCAGCTCAGATGAAGAGCTTCGTTCCAAAAAGAGATCTCTGCCGTTTGGAGGGAAAAAAAAAACAGAAACATGGAGAAACAGAGAGACACCTGCTCTGACAAAATGAAGGATGGCACAGGAGGAGAAATAAATCCTCTTCTTCTGGAGGAACTCGAGGTCGCCGGCAGCGTAAAACGAGAACGCTGTTACAGACTGAAGCTTCTCCGCCTCACAGATAAAGTTCAGACCATAAATTCAGTTTCAAATCGAGAGCAGCGCCCCCCCCCCGACCTGCAGGGGGGTCTGAACCTTGAACCTGACCTACGACCCGCTTCAGTCCGGCAGCAGACACAAGTAACTGACTACTTCTACTCAACTACTGCAGCTGGATGCAGGTGAGACATTCTTTCACACTGTGCATGTCGTAAATACTTTACTTTTTTCTGCATTTTCACTTTTAGATTTTACACAAAACATGTTCAAATAAATGATGCACTGTTATGAATTACAACCCAAAGTTACGTCAGGTAATAAAACTAAGTCCATATTACATATTTAAACCGTGTCATTCAGAGTCCAGTGGTACAACACGGTTACTACATGTGCTTTTCATACATACCAAGTACATTTTACTCTGAGTACCTGTGCACTTTTTCTTAACATTTTTAATCCTTTTGTATCTCTGGTTTCTGTAACAGTACTTTGTCTGTGTGTTGCAGTTACTTTTACATGCTTATACATTTTTAAGACAGAAACACATTTGAAAATAAATGAAAAACAAAAAATAAAAACTGTAAAAAGAGATTTAAAGGTGAAGTTACTGATTAAAAGGAGCTGCTGATGTTCTCACCTGGACGTCTTTGCCACAATAGTTGCCTCCTCTCTCGGCCAGGTAGCCCAGCATGGCCTCGGCCTCCTCCTCCTGCTTCAGCGCCTCCTGGTGGAAGAAAGAAGCAACGCGGGGCAGAGGAACATCATCTCGCTCAAACACGTTGGCCTGCAGGAAGTACAACAAAGGTTAAAAACGCCTCGTCACGGTTGTTTCAGCGTCAAAACGGAGCTGCAAACTGTGTTCAGAGTTTCTCTGAAAGTGAAACCAGTGAAGTTTTACAAATATCAGTAACAGATTTCAAAATGGCACCGTTTCATGAGCCAACACAGTGTTCCAGCTTCCTGGTTGGCTGCCGCCTTCTGCACATGCTCAGTAGTGTTTCTGCTGCTAGTCACATTTTGATGACATCACACATCACATCCTCTCTGGATTTTTCAAACATGAAACAGTTTTGGTTTAAAATGTATAAAAAAAACAAAAAACTGAATCTACTTTTTTTGGTAAACATCTGTTTCTAATTCACGTTTACTCAAATACTGTTTGAGGATTTTTCATAAGTAATTCCATTTTATACTTCTTTATGCCTGTACTTCACTACATTTCAGAGGAAAATTTGTTTTCTATTTTCTAAAACATAATCTGAAATCTGTAAGTTTTGATTTCCAGACTAAATAAATGAACCCTTTCATGGTCATCACAGTGACTCAAAGTATCAACAACAATACCACAGTATGAAAGTACTCCACTACAAGTAAAAGTCCTGCCTTCAGAACCTTTTTTAGAAAAAGATTTAAACATTTATTTAGTTTAAGAAAGAAAACTTCATCCTTCAGATTGTCTCAAACAAACAGTGGGAGATACAAGGTTTTCACTGGACTTAAACAGTATGAAAAAATGTAATCTGAAAAGTAACTGTAACTAAAACTGTTATACAAATTAGATGGAGTAAAGTAAAACTATATCTGCCTCTGACATGAAGTAGAAAATAAAGTAGCATCACATGAAAAATACCTGTACCAGTACCTCGATGAAGTACTCGAGTAAACTACTTAGTTACTGTCCACCTGTAGTGACGTCCGTGATAAAATCCTCTCAGTCATCAGAAGTCACAGTGTTCGGTCACACCGTGCAGACCTCCGTGTCTCTTACCAGAGCCCGCAGCCGGTAGGCTCCGTCCCACAGCAGGCTGCTCGCCCCACACAGAGCCTCCTCCACGGCGGCCTGCAGGCTGTGTGTGGCGCGGCTGCCCGCGGAGCTCCGGTGCGCCGCGCACAGCGGCAGGCTGCTCTTCATCCGCTTTCCTGCGGGCTCGGCCATGTCACCGGCCGGCTGTCACACCGATCCAGGAGCGGCTCGGTCCGGACTCTTCTGTCTGACACGGCAGCAGACTGCAGGTTAATGACCGGTAACAGACTCGACTGATAACCGAGAGCCCTTGATGATAAACGCGTCTTCCTCCAGCCGACCTACACCGCCACCCGGGATAAATTTAGCCCGCAAGGATCAACTGTTTCCCGGTCAGCTGCTCAAGTTCATCCGGTGCGTTTCAGCTCAGAGCTGCAGAGACTGAAACAGCAGAAGTTAAATGATCATGGTGTCAGCATGAGAGCAGGTGATGGAGGTGATGGAGTCAGTGCGCATTAAAACCTCCATTCATTTATTCACATTAATGTTTTTTTATTTGACTTTTGCTTTTTCACATCATAAACCTGCAGTTTGTAGATTCTGTTAAACAGCAGAGTCACTTTAAAATGATTCAAACATTTAAAAAAGAGGAAAAGCAGCTTTGTGTTTTTCTCGTTGTTGTGTTGATTCCACCGAGGAGCTTAAAGGCTTTTAACGGAGTCATTTCAGTCTCTGAGCTGAAAGATCAGCTGATCGTCTTTAATTAGTGATCAATGACGGATTCACTGTCGCAGAAATGTCAGTAAAAGTTCTGTTCTGTTTCCAGAATTATTATACTGTCAGCTTCAGATGGTTAAAGAACATCAGCATCGACAGCCAATGAGCTTACAGTCCAGTCGACCTCATCGTGCTGCACCATGCTGATCTATGGATCGCAGGTCATGTGGTCCACTGATCAGCTGCTCGTCATCAGTCGTCTCTCCATCCGACCTCCTGGTTCCTCCTCCTCTCCTGTTTCAGCTCCTCGCAGCAGGATGACTGACGGGAGGGGCTGGCTGTTCTGCAGGAGGTCAGGAGGGAAGAAAGGCCGAGTCTGAGCCCGAAGCCCCGCCAGGGTTCAACACGACCAGCAGCCCCGACATGACCCCCCCTCAACCCCGGACACCTCAGTACACCTGGGCTGGACCTCATGTAACAGATTACAAGCTTCCTGCTGGAGGTCGGTCAGCCTCCACCAGGTGAAGCTGCACAGCAGGAGGTCTGAGAGAGGCCGACAGAGTCCCGACAGAGGCCTGAGAGAGTCCGAGAGAGGCCGAGAGAGGCCGACAGAGGTCTGAGAGAGGCCGACAGAGGTCTGAGAGAGTCCCGACAGAGGTCTGAGAGAGGCCGACAGAGGCCGAGAGAGGCCCGACAGAGGTCTGAGAGAGACCGACAGAGGTCTGAGAGAGGCCGAGAGAGGCCCGACAGAGGTCTGAGAGAGACCGACAGAGGTCTGAGAGAGGCCGAGAGAGGTCTGAGAGAGGACGACAGAGGCCCGACAGAGGCCTGAGAGAGGCCCGACAGAGGTCTGAGAGAGGCCGACAGAGGTCTGAGAGAGGTCTGAGAGAGGACGACAGAGGCCCGACAGAGGCCTGAGAGAGGCCCGACAGAGGTCTGAGAGAGGACGACAGAGGTCTGACAGAGGCCCGACAGAAGACCTATAGGTCTTAGAGAGGTTCAACCAGACCAGATTTTAATCTGTGTTACTGCTCTGACCGTCACTGCAGATTATCCTCCTCAGAGCTCAGCAACAGCAGGATTTCATGTCCAATATCAAGAAAAAGTGACACCTCCTCTTGGAAAATGTGCAGACTTTGTTTCAGATGTTTTTTTTCTTTATTGTTCCACCATAAAGTCACCTTACCCTTTGTAACTAACAGTGAGAAGTTCCTTGAAGCTTCTGTCCACAATTATCAGTCTCTTTTTGTTAGAAATTTGACATTGACCGTAAAATTCAATTCAATTCAATTCAGCTTTATTTATGCAGCATCAAATCACAATAAAACTCCTCCAAAGTCAACAAACACTGAGTGATGATAAATGTTATTTGTGAGTGATGATGGTGGCGTTTGGTTTGTTTCAGGCTCTTCAGCTGAGCTTCATTTGACTCAGGGACCTGTGAGGGTCTGACATGGTTACAACCCCCCCGCGATGCACACACACACACACACACACACACACACACGCTGTCTGTGTGTTGGACACTGCAGCTGTCAACAGACACTCAGATGTTGTTGTTGTTGTTGTTCATCTTCATTGGTTCACCATCATCATGGGTGAACCAGCTCGGTGCTCCAGAGGCCTTCAGGGGTCCAGAAGCCTTCAGGGGTCCAGAGGCCTTCAGGGGTCCAGAAGCCTTCAGGGGTCCAG
>JAUZTA010000028.1:22870278-22881132 GCA_034780835.1 Ctenochaetus striatus | reverse complement strand
GGCACATCAGCTGCTCAAACTCTGCAGCAGCTCCACACGCCACCGCCACCGCCACCGCCACCCGGGTTCAACCGGGTTCGCGTCAGGCGGAGACGAAGCGAAAACTCATCCAAGTATCAATCAATCAATCAATCAATCAATCAATCAATCAATCTATCTATCTATGAATCTATCAATCTATCTATCTGTAATATTTTATTGATTTATTGCATTTTGTTTTATTTTTTACTTGATTTTCTTTTTCTCCTTCTTCCTTTTCTTCTCTAAACGTGCTCTGGAGGATCAGATGCATTGATCAGAACATGATCGATAACATCTGATGAAAAAATCAGCAGATGATAGGTGTGTGTGTGTGTGTGTGTGTGTGTGTTTCAGACTCAGCACCGCCTGGAGTTTACCGCACTGCTGTCCATCCATCCCTCCATCTGTATCCATCACCTCAATCTTTCCATCTTTAATCCTTCCCTCCCTGGTCTCTCCATCCTTTCACCACCTTCCCATCGTCCATCCATCCATCTCCTCCATCTCCTCCATCTTCCTCCATCTTCCTCTGTTTTTCTCTTCTCCCTCCTGTCTTTTCTTCAGTCCCCCTCGTTCATATCTCTCTGATTTTTCCTTTTCCTTCCGTTTCCAGCTTTCCCTCATGTGTGTCCCTCCTTCCTCCCTCCATCCTTTCACGTCTCCGCTCGGTGTTTTTCCATCCACCTGTTATTCACACGTTCAGGCATGAAAACACCAAACAGAAACGGGTCTCAAATGTGTTTCCTGTCGTCCGTAAAAGACACAAATGTGAAAGATTTCATGAAGAAGTGATGGCGTCCGATAACATGTGACCTGGAGATGTCAGTATTTTGTGAGATTTGGCGCCCCATGCAGACTCTGACTGACCTCTGTCATGATACAAACCAGGGTTTCTGCAGTCGGATGTAGCATCCATGCTAACGACAAACAAAGCTACGAAAGCTAACCGTCAAAGTTTGCATGCTAAGCTAACGTGACCTGAGGCAGAGTGTGAAGCTCTTCTTCGGTGTCTTTGTCGCTGACGGCGTAAACTCAGGTGCTAGCTGCCAGGCTAACTGTGCTAACTAGCAGCCACAGGTCACTTTAGCAACAAGTGAGAAATCCATCAGAAACCAGAACGGATTTTCTCATAAAAAAAGATCCAGTTTCAGCAGAAACGCCGCAGGTTTCCCACGGAGACGCAGATTTTCAGAATAAAGTTACATCATGTTACGTCTGTCAGTGAAGAGCAGCGATGAAGAGGCTGAAATGATTCCCATCATGTTATCATCTCTGACTCTTCTACCGTTGGGTCCTCTTCTTCTGCAAGACTTTAATGGCACCAACTGGAGAATTAGCGCCACCTGTTGTTAACATCCATCCACCAGTGAAGTCAAATCTGGGCTGAATTTGAATGGAAGCTTTCTTTCAGTCTCCAGTTTCTCTCTTTCATCACTGATTTCAGCTTTCGTCTGTCGCTCCGTCCTTTAGTCATCCTTCCCTCCTCCGTTCGCCACCTCATCATCCTTCTCCCCACGTTCTTTCCATCACCTCCTTCCAGTGCTCCGTCTCTTCATCATCCTTTCTTCAGTCACACTCCTCTTCCATGAGTCTCTGCTCCTGTCGGCCATGTTGGATGATCACTGGAGTGAAATCCGGCTCACGTAATCCTGCCGGTAACAGATGCTGCTGTATCATGCAGCAGCAGCAGCAGCAGCAGCAGCAGCAGCTCGGTAGTAATAATTATATTTTTATGTAATCGTCCACATCACAGTGACGCTGGCCGCTCTCCTCCTCCTCCTCCACCTCCTCCTCCTCCTCCTCCTCCGAGTCCACTCGAGTCTGAACGAACGCTGTGAGTGAAAGTGACTGAAGAGGCAGGAATCCTGCAACAAACCCTGCGAAAAACACTGCAGGCTGCAAGAAGAAAGCTTCATTCAGCTTCATTAGGCTGAAACTGACTGTGTGGTTAGTTCAGGGCCGGTTTGTAAATCTGAGCTCTACAGCTGACTGAAGAGCTGAAGCACCAGAATTCAGATGTATTTTTAACAGGAAGGTTTCTGTGTCAGAAACGACAAAAGTCCAGACATTTAGAGACAGTGTGTGTGTGTGCGTGCGTGTGTGTGTGTGTGTGTTGAGAAGCCGACTCAGCGTCTCGGTTTCTGAGCAGAAACCGCTGCATCATGCTTCTGCCTGGAAATGCTTCGTCATGTCAGACGGCCCTCGCGCTCCGCGGGGCTCGTTTGGAGACGCAGAGTTTCACGTGGCGGTGAGATCTGTTTCCTGCGACGTCCTGCTGATCCACGTGTGTCGTGGATCTGCTGACCTGCTGACGCCTCGTCGTCCTCCGCGTCAGAAACCAGGTTCAGGAGCCGATCAGGAAAATCCGACAGATTCACTCTTCAGATTCAGATCCAACGTGAACAAAACAGTTAGAACGACGGTCGACCGAGTTTGAATGAAAGAAAAGATGAAAGGTTATTTTGTGCAAAGCTGAAGCTGAACACAAAACCTTCGACGTGCAACAACCGTTCATGTGTTCGTTCGAGTCCCGACAGAAGACACGATGAACCGGACGGATCGTTTCCATCACAGAAACTCTGGCTGCAGACGCTGACGTTGTGTTCGATGTATGATCGTGAGCATTTGGTGCAGTTACAGTTACAGTTACAGTTACAGTTACTGTGTTTCTGTTACTCATCATCAGTCGAGGTTTTAAAATGAAAACACGTTAGTTTTGTTTTCACAGTCTGAGAGATTTTACTCATTTTTCAGCACGACGTTGTTGAATAAGTTTCACATCATCAGCTGCAAAATTCAAGTGATAAACATGAAAATGCATCAATAACACGACAAAATATTACTCTGAAAAATGAGTACTTTTTGAGTATTATTGAGTATTTATGTGCATAAAAAACCTTCAAGGTTTTAATTGCTGGACTTTTGCTCATAACAGAGTTTCAACTTTGACTACGTTTTCCTCAGATTCATTAATGTGTTTGTGTGTGGGGGGAGGGCCGGCAGCATAATTAAGCCTGGTGTGAATGATTTAAAAAAAACCTGTCATTGCAGCTACACACACACACACACACACACACACGTGTTTATTGACGACTGACTTTGTTCGTCTGCTCGTCTTCAACTTTTCTTCTGACATTTTAAGGAAGTTGTGATGACAGAAGATGATTTTAAGCCATTTTTTATAATTAATCAGTAAAAAGAAAGAATGTTTTTCAAAATTTAGATCATTCATGATCCAATCGGGGAATAATTCAGTTCACTTTGAAGACAAAATTGTTATAATTTTAAACAGTTTGACACAGAAAGCAGACGCTGAAACGACACAGTTTTTATTTTAAAGCTGTGACTGTTATCGAAGATGCATCATGAAACACCGAAAAAAATAAAAAAACTCTGAAAACGTTTTCAACAACTTCAAATAATTTAGATAAATTTGACCTGAAACATTTTTTTCTGCTGATCAAAGTGTCACATTAAAGTCAACATCAGTCACAAAACGAGTCAACAAAACTGGAATCAGACAGAATAAACACACGAACATGTCGGAGTTCACTGATGAACAGAACGCAGCCTGTTTGCTGTCCGTCAGTCACAGAGGCAGCAGGCCGGTGTGTGTGTTTGCTTTAGTGTTTTGTTTGGCTTTATTTATACAGAGAGAACACACACACACACACACACACACACACACACACCTGCTGCAGGCAGACGACCTGCTGCCGGCTCATCTCTTTCAGGTGTGACTTGCTCAAGGGCACCTTGATGTCAGTGGTAAAACTTCCTGTGCTGTGACTCTTTCAAATTAAAGTTTCACTTCTGTGTTTCAGAAGTTTCTGCAGCTTCAGGTTGAAAATGCAGCAGGTTAAATGTAGTTTCAGTAGTTTTTAACCAAATGTTTTTAAACTAATGCTCATTAAATCTGTTAGTGAAAGAAAACTTTGTGAGATGTAAGCGGTTACCTGACAGATTAGCCTCTGTTAGCTAGTTAGCATTCTGACGACAGTTCTGACATTTTGATGTGAGTTCAGTTGAAGGTGTTAAAGTAAAAGAGGCAAAGCTGAAAAGCCTTTAAAACTGATATTCCTGTCAGTTATTTGACAGTAATTTGTTACAGTGGATGCTAAATACTTGTAATATGGAAACGTGACATTTTAGTTTAACGTGGCTGCAGCGGGTCGTCGGTCTTCGGTACCAGAATCAGGTGAGCAGATGTAAGAGAGAAGGTTCAGGTGTTTTCATTAATGATCAGTGATCAGCTCTCCTCCAGGTGATCAATAAAGTCACCTGCTCAGGTGATCAGACTGTGTGTGAACCACCAGACTCAGTTTGTCCGTCTGAACCTCACACACACACACACGAACACAGCTGGTTGCAGGAAGCTGTTTGTGCTCTGAGAATATGTTTGTGGCCACAGGCTTGATGCTAATGATAGCTAGCTCATCACAGTGTGTGTGTGTGTGTGTGTGTGTGTGTGTGTGTGTGTGTGTGTGTGTGTGTGTGTGTGTGTGTGAGTGTGTGTGCGTGCATGGCAGAGGAAGTCAACCAGTTGGCTGTCAGCTCCATTTGGCTCCTGTCACACTCTCTCCATTTCTCATAGAGAGCCATAAGGAAGGCCTCAGTAAGACCACTTCCCAGAATGCCCCTCTGCAGTTCCCAACGGCAGCCATTCATCTCCTCTCTCACACCCCCCCCCCCACCACACCCCTCCTCTGCCCCCCCACCACTCCCCTGAGCCCTCATTTAAACCCATTTAAACCCCTCGATATGACTGGTATCAAGTGTCCCGTGCAGCTCGACGGGCAGAGCAAGGCACTCGCTCCGCTGAGGTCGAGGGTTCGATTCCCTGTGGGGCTGCAAACACTGCAGATATCTGCACGAGAAGAACTGCAAGGTGCTTCAAGCAGAAAAAATGAGACAACATGATTTTTTTAAAGCACATCTGGTGTTACAGGAAGAATGAATATGAAGACGTCAGCTGATTTATTTTATGGTAACAAAAACACAACAAATTCTGATGTTCAGGTGTTTATGCACTGATAAAAAATGCACTTATAAACATTTAAACAGTGGATCAGGTTTTAAATCATGACAATCCTTTAAAAAAACAACAACAGCAATGCATGATGGTGAAGGTGAGTTGTTTTTGGCACAGGTGAGAAAATAAATATCATCCAGAAATAGATGAACTTTAGTGTTTATAGACAAAGATAAATTAAGTTTCACTTCAATACAACAAATAATAACTTTAAATGATTTTTAAACCTCATGCAGTGTAGCAAAGTATTTCTGTACTGTGGTTACTCTACTAATTTAAAGGATCTGAGTACATCTTCAACCAATGTGCTGTTGGAAACTAAATGCTGCATGTTAGCATGACATATTAGCATGCTCAAAATGAATGAATGCTAATTGTTCACATGCTTAACACCGTGGGCAGATGTTCATCAGTTTAAGCTTTTTTAATTAAATTAAATCTTGTGTTTGTGAAAACAAGGTCAGCTCGTTGGTTCATCGAACTGTTTTTATCATCAGAATGTTTGAGTTCGGCCTCATAAAGCTCCACCTGCTGCAGTCAGTGCCCGTCGCCCCGCTCGCCGGCAGCTGAATGCCTCAAATGTTCTGTAATGGTGTTTCAGCCTCACAATCAGACACCAGCCCCAGAAAACAGCACTGAGAGCTTTTCTTTTCCCCACGTCGGTGGATTTAGACAAACCGCAGGGTATAATCCCATTTTCCACTCACAGACGAAGCCGTGCACCCCTGGTGAATTTCGCCCTCTAAGTAGTGGAGGCGCCATCCTGCCCTCTGCAGCCCGGCACTCAGCCAGGGCAGGGTGGGGGGTCCCCGGCTCGAAACCAACCAGGAACAGCAGGAAAAGACCCATCAGGCCATCTGAGAGAGAGTGTAAAGTGTGGCAGAGAGAGAGAGAGAGAAAGCAGTGTGGGGTCCAAATGATGAAAGAGAAGAGGAAGCTGTGAGAACGACTGAACGCTGGCAAACAGAGAGATTCTGGAATATTTGAACTTTTCACCTTCAAGAATCCAGAATCATTCAAATGTTACTTGCAGTTTGTAGTGAAAAAGTTTAAATTTATATCGTGTACATGGCCAAAAGTATGTGGACAGCCAAGCATTACAACCACAGATGATAAAGATGTTAAACCGTGAGCCTCAGCGTGCTGATACAACAGCTTCCTCTTTGCTGGTTTCAGTCTTTGCTCCAGATGTTGAACCTGCAGTAGGAACACGAGAGTGTTGGTGAGGTTCAACAGTGATGCTCTGTGATCAGATGTAGTCAGTTTTCTGGTTCATTCCAAAGATGTTTGATGGGTTTGCAGGCTATTTAGGTTCTTATACAACAAACTGGAAAAACCATTTTTAAAGTTGGAAGTTTGTGACGTCTGATATAAAATAAAACAACTTGGATGAAAAAATAAAATATCTGTGATTTGATTTGATTCAAAAATGATTGTCTTTCATGTTTTTCTTACTTTCTTTGTTTTTCTTCCATCTATAAAAGTTTGGTCTTAACTGGTTCATCTTATATGACTACGTATCTGTGTTGCTGTTATAAAGACAGAAGGAAAACAAATCCAGAAAAAAAGCATTTAGATCTCAATAATCCATCATGATGTGGAAAAAGGCGGAGTAAAACAGTGACTGTATCAACCTGGAAACACCTTCACAGTCCAACCTGTTCACATGAACATAAACACCAGACTGAGGGGAGAAAAACCTCCCTGGTCTGTTGACGGATGGAGTTTGAGCTGAGAGCCTGATGTGTTTCACAGCCTCGGTGTCTGTCGATCGTTTTATATAAACACTGGATGTTATGACCTCCAGCTGTATCAGGTTTAATATCAAACCTGCCGAAGCTCACGTTCTCTGCACCTCAGGGAGCCGCGGCCGGGCGGGGCGGTGGGTTACAGGGGCGTAACCCGAGTGTGCGTGAAGAATCAGGGTGCATGCTCAGGTGTGATAGCTGTGGTTATTCAGGTTCCTCCAAATTTAACAATTTTTGGAGGAACCTGGATAATCCCTGCTGCCAATCACAAACTGAAGTATTTGTACAGATTAGAATGAGACTCAACAGACGACCATCTTTGTTCCAGTGATTTAAAGTCAGAGGACGTTTCAGGTGTCGGACAGTTTTTATTGCAAAGAAAACAACACTGATTTATGATTGGCTGGTTGATGTTTGTTTGAAACATAGAACACAACAGCACAAATATAGCTACGGACTGATTTACAAAGATATTTTACACTGATCTGTGGTGTCAGGAGAGTCTTCATCTAAAGCTGGTTTAATTTCAGATCTACTTTCAAAAAGTTCTGAATTGCTTTTGCATCAAAGCACATTAGTTCCTTTTACTGATGCAAACTGCTTTACAATGATGACAAACTGATGCTTGTATCTAATAATTAAAGCTGTCAGACGAATGAAGTGGAGTAAAAGTAGACAGTGAAAAAATTAAAATACTTTATTGAAGTAATTGAGTAAACATAAGTAGTCCTGTTCCACCAGACAGAAAAATGAATAAAAGGATGTTTAAAGAGTGGAAACAGCAGACGAAGCAGACACATAAAAGTTATCACATCAGACTAATCAGCTCCTTTATTTAGCATTATTTCTTTTTATAGATTTTATTTCTATTCCATTTTATTTTTATCTATTTCAAGATATTTATTTAATTTATCTTTAAGTATTTAAGTTTTGCCTAATTCAGTTATGTCTTAATCTCATGTCAGCGTCTTTAAACTTTAATATCTGCTGTGTGTTCAGTTGTTTTTGTCCTGAGTCACCCAGACTTTCCCTCGTACTTTGTCAGTGTTTTGGGTTCCCAGGGCGGCCAAGGAGAGATTGGTCTACCACATTTAGTCTGATGTATAAAACAAGACTTCCAGGTCACGGCGTCCCGTTCGGTAACATGGCAGGATCGTTTGGCCCCCGTGGGAGTTTCCCCCGTGGACGCTTCCCTCAGGTCCTGTGGCTGTCTGCTGTCCCCTCCAGTTCCTCCACCCTGCAGTGTCCCAGCCTGCAGCCTGAGGGGGGTGGAGGGTGGAAGCAGTGTCAGAGGTGGGACTGGATGAAGTTTCCAGATGCTCCACCAGTGTTTGGACTGCTGACACTGCAGCCCCGGTCTCTATGTGGACACTTAAGTCCATGATTTACGGTTTATTGAGTTGATTTGACTTCAGTGGTGACTTCCTGCAGTCACCAGGTGTTCACATACTGTACCTGGGCTGCTCCTCACAGTTACTTTGATTATTGATTAACAAATAAACTGCTAGAGGTTGAGATGCTGACCATAAACATAATATTGTCGTGTCCCTTCTTCCTCTGTTTTTTCTCATCTGCCTAATATTAATATTGATTATGAGCATAAATCTCCCAAAAATCCTTCCATTGCTGTGTTTATGAAATTGCAGATGAAGTAAAATTTTACATTTTAAAGTTTTTCTCTCAGTATTGTCTCTGCTTGTTCTATTATATAAATACATTTCAATGGTTGATGATTAATTTTCAAACTCTATTTGCACTTAATTTTAATCCACTTTCAAATAGTTGATGACAAACACACTTGTTACTGTACAATACAATACTGTGTTCATGGTTCATATTTTTCTTTGTGGACAGTGTACAACAGCTGTTGTTGTTCTCTTGCCTTATGTTGCTGAAAAAAACCATAAAATCTGACTTTAACTAAATCAAATTAATTGTTCATTCAGTCTATCTGTAAATAAAAAGGATGCAGAGCTATAGGATTTATCTTTCTGTACTTTTCAGAGGAGTAGGCCAGGGTCTCAGCCTGTGTTTGTGCTTCTCAGTGACCTTTGACCTGCTGAGTGGGGTCATTGTCTCAGTACAACAGGTGTCTGTCCATCTGTGAAAGACATAACAGCTCTCATTCACTCTGAACTCACATACAGTCAAAGCCAGCCACTTAATGCTGCAACAGCATTTAAAATTGTGTGTGCTTGTTGTCAAAAAGACACCAAAAGCTTATTTTACCATTTCATTGATTAGTTTATAAATCAAAATTTAGCAAAATAATTCTAATGCAAACAACAACAACTACGACGACAGCAACAGCAACGAAACCTTTGGTTTTGGTTCGTTGGTTACTGTTTTTCATGGTATGATAAATATAAGATTAATGGTTATAAAAGATATAAAACTAAGTATCTTTGGATTTTTTGCTGTAAACTTGGTTTTGGACATTTTAGTTTTGTTCATTCATAAACAAATGATTCACTGATTATTGGAGAATATAATATTAATTTAAAAATCATTATTTTCAGCCTTAATTATTTAACAGTGGTACAATGTAGCTAGGTGCATTTACTTAAATACCCAACTTAAATACATATCGGAGTTACTTGTATTGTATTTGAATATGTAGATCTGATCCTATTTTGTACTTCCACTTCATGTCACATAAGCAGAAAACCTTCCATTCCATAATATTTATGTCACAGCCACAGTTATTACTTATATTTCAGTGTAAGAGATTTTGCATATAAAAGATGGTATAAGGTTATTAAATTATGACATTTTTTTTTACAGAGGAACAACTAGACTGTGTATAACATGCTGCCAAAATAAGCCCCACACTTACAACATTGAAACAGCTTTAATAATACTCCCCTACCTTTTGAGGCATGACTTCTACTTGCAATGGAGAATTTTAAAAATATATTAATGATAATCAGTATGATTACTTAGTAATAATTACCATAATAATTAGTGTAATAATGAATTATGTAAAACTTACAATTACGTTTTTATTGTTATTGGTCGAATAAACGACTTTTATTAATACTTTTTTTTTCAGTTATCTGTTTTCATCATTACTTTCTGAGTTAATCACTTCGGGGAAACAGCGCCTCTCTGGGTTACAATGGCCAGCAAACTATGCTCAACGTCAGTGGTCAAAAAAGGCAGTGCACCTCTTCGGTCTGTAAGTACGTCGAGTCAGTGGACTGGAAGCTAGCATAGGTGGCTAACACCTGTCTATTAATACAACAGGAAGATGTAACCACCAGTAAACTATGAAACTGTGAACAGTCTGGAAAAACTATGGGGAAGCAAAGTCTGTAACACCTTAACCTTACGATAAAGGTACGAATCATAACATGAAACGACCGTGATAGTTAAGTCAAGCTAGTTAGCTAACGTCAGTTACGAGCATTAGCTAGCTTGTAACAACGGCTAAGCTAGCAACCGCTGGACTTCTAACCGCCAAAAAAGAAGCAAGTTCAGTGAAGTCTGGATGTTCTGATGCAGATCCGGACCTTTAAACCTCCATGAAGGACAGAAGAACAGCCTCCTCCTTCTGA
Source organism: Ctenochaetus striatus (assembly GCA_034780835.1). Lineage (NCBI taxonomy): Eukaryota > Metazoa > Chordata > Actinopteri > Acanthuriformes > Acanthuridae > Ctenochaetus > Ctenochaetus striatus. The sequence goes on along the minus strand of JAUZTA010000028.1, from coordinate 22,870,774 downwards.
GTGAGTCTTAAATAAACCATGTTTCTGTCTTCTTTCAATTTTTTAGCTTAGCTGTTTTTTCTTAACCATCAACCAAACAAGGCGCCTTCTAAAAATGTAACATTAGCTTAGTTAGTTATAGTTATTAGTTTTATATCTTAATGTTAGCAGTGTAATTAGCATTGTGAGGTAGCAGGATAAAAGCATTAGTACTATAAATGTCACTTTATCTGAAAACCAAACTTAAATGTAGTACTAGGATAAATGGACCCTAGTTACTCTCCACCAATAGCTGATATCCTCATATTGTTTGTGATTGTTTGGTTCCTGTGTTGAGGGTTTGCTAGTTCCTGTTAGATTTTATGTTTATTTTAGATTGACAAACAACTTGGGCACATGTGGGCAGAATCAACAGCTAATATTTGTAGTTAGGGAGCTGAGAATATACTTGAAAACTGAGTTGGCACCCATATAAATGATAAAAATATAAGTAAAAGTAGTATGTTGTCATGTATTT
>JAUZTA010000028.1:22740729-22751131 GCA_034780835.1 Ctenochaetus striatus | reverse complement strand
GAGACAGACTGAGAGAGAGACAGGGAGAGAGAGACGGAGCGACAGAGTAACAGACGGACAGACAGAAAAATGGAGAGAGAGACAGACAGGGAGAGAGCGAAACAAAGAGAGACAGACAGACAGACAGACAGACAGACAGACAGAGAGACAGACAGACAGACAGACAGGGACAGAGGAGACTTCATGAATACATTAAAGGTGAGTGATGCACTGCATTGACAAAAGTTTGTGGACGCCTGCTCCTCATTCTTCATTCTGATCTGCAGCAGTTTTCCTTGTTTTGTTTCTTTGTTCTGGTTCATGTGAATCTGAACGCTCACAGTTTTCTTTAACCGTGTTTGAACATCAAAACGTTCCGGTGTAACAAAGACCAGACGGCCACCAGGGGAAGACAACAAATACACCTGAACACAACATGGACCAGGAGCTCCGAGGTGTTTCCAGAAGGTTTTTCCCTCACAAGTTCTGTGAAAACACACTGAGAGAGCCGGTTTGGACCCGAGTCTGGTTCTGCAGAGTCTGGCTCTGCAGGGTCTGGCTCTGCAGAGTCTGGTTCTGCAGAGTCTGGCTCCGCAGAGTCTGGCTCTGCAGAGTCTGGCTCTGCAGCTCCATGAAGATGCAAATGTGGTCCAGTGACCCCTGCAGTCATCAAGCCTGTAGTCCTGCACCATCAGTTACTCTCAGCGCTGCACTCCCACCTCCCCACGCTGCACGAGTCTTCGCCCTCGCTGTGCGCCGTAATGGACCGCCGGCGCCGCCAACAGCTCACCAAACGACCCTGAAAACTACTTCACTCCTGAAAGCTTTTCGACCTCGGAAGCTTGCAAAGGCAATCTAATTTCCTTGTGATGGGGCAAAGTAAAAACTATTAAGGCTTGTAATAAACTAGTATAAACAATTCTTATTTGCCATGCACTATTAACTCGGTCTAATTGCGAGTGCTGATAGGCTCGGCTGGGTTATGGCAGGAAGGAAAGCCCTGCGGTACAGAAGCCTTTAATGAAGAGCCCATCTGGCACTCCTCCCCCCCTCACCCGCCTCCTCTCAGCACCCTGGGGCCCCCACCACCGAGACGAGCCATCGCATCAGGAGATAACATGAGCGTGGTGTTAGAAAGAGAGCGATCCTCTGCAGGTTCCTGCAGGAGTTCACACCAGATTCAAAGATTTCAAAAACAAGCCAGTTGTTTCGGTCACACGAGCACAAACGCCGACAAACCGGGTCGAGGTTCCCGTTCTGGTTTGGGTTTTAAAAGCCTTTAATTGAGACGTTAAGCAGCCCGGTCTCTCGACCTCTGGCGTCAGCAGGGCGCCGAGTCTCTGGCCTCTCTGCTTAAAAGCTTTTTAATATTCAAACCCACACGACGGCCTGAACTGTTCCTGACACACTCGCAGCACAACATTTATATACTCACATGTTTTATTTGTCCTTAACACTTTGCAGCTTTGTGTTCATAATCCTGATAATAATTGATTTGGATGCATTAATGTGGTTCAACGTTCAAGTGGATTTCAGTGGCCAGATTAAACTGAACCACTTCTGACAAACACATGAGACACAAATCTGAGCCGCAGGTTAGCATGCTATCAGATAAAATAAAATTAACACGCTAGTTCAAAATATTATGATGGACAGAAGAATAAACTTCAATGTACATGAAACAGAATATTTTTACACTATGGAGGCGAGCGGCGACCTCTTCAAAATAATGCAACATGAAAACTGCAGTTCCTCAAATGGCCACTTGAAGCTAAAACTACAAGCGAGTTAATTCTCGTCGAGCCTCATTTTAAATCTTTACAACACAGTTTAGGTCTCTATAGATAATAAACCTGTTACTGACAACTTAGGAGGGTAAACTTTTACATTACTGAACTATTTTAATTATATTAAGGCTTAAAGTTATGCACAATTAGGGGAATTAGGTCCGATATTCACTCAATTTAGCTATAATTTAGCCTCCACCAACCTCTGATCAAAACATTTAACTCCTAAACTGCAAAATGTTCCACTTCTGCAACATTAACAAACTTTTCTGCTCTTAAAGAGGTTCAGTCTTCAGGCTGCTGGTGAAGATCAAACAAGTCCAGAGGAGAAGCTAACATAAGCTAACATAAGCTAACATAAGCTAACGTTAGCTGCTCATGGTCTCCACACTTCGGTGACACAACCATGTGGAGTGTGTGAGCGCAGCATGTCTCTTACACTTGCTGTCAGACGAGGAGGTGTGTGTGTTGTTGATCCTGCTGGACGCTCTGCTGCTCTTCATCCTCAGAGCTGCTGGGGACGAGGAGGAGGAGGAGGAGGAGGATGAAGGGCGGGGCCGTTTGGCAGGACCGGGATCCGCCGGGACCGAAGAGGGGACACGCTGGTAGTCAAACACCCTGCAAAACACCACACACACACAGAGCACAGACTGAGTCCCATGATGCACCACTGCCCGAGGCTCAGGCGTGTTGCTGCTTGTTTGTGTCTTGACTGTTTTATTGCTGTAATGAAGTGGAGGCTAATTTATGTCTGGAACAGATTTAATTTTTGTGTTGGTGACAAACTGAAGCAGCTCAGCCTGTGAAGACGTTTATGTGAAGATCTCAGTTTGTTCAGGAGGAAGCAGGAAGACGGGTTCACTGTCAGGTCGTCAGGTGGATCTGAGGTGTTTCCTGCCTTCAGAAGACCAATAAGAGACACTGGAGGATCAATGATGACTTGGACAGACTCTGATCGTCCAATTGTCACGACTTGTTAATATTTGACTGTAATCAGATTACATTCACACTGCAGCTCTGACATGTTGGTGTTAAACTTCCTCCACTCGCCTCCTCTTCCTGTTAAACATCTTCTCACCAACACAAGTGTGAACTGACAAGCTGTCGTTCATAATTTCCTCCCACTTTTTTCACCGCCAATCACTGATTTCCTACATTTCCCAGAATGCTTTTAGTCCTGAAGAGAAGCAACATAGAAATGTTTTATTTAACTGTTTGTGAAACATTTAGAAAAAAAACAAAATTAGATCTGTAATTATGGACATTAGAGAATCAAAAATCAATTATTTTTTATTACTGACGAATCTGATTATCATTTTCTTAGTTAATTATTCGGTATAAGAAACACATCTCAGGGATGACCTGTAACTGGATGTTAGTTTCGTCCTGGTTCCCTCGAACAAAAAACCAAACAAAAGTTTAGAACGTTCACACACTTTGAACAACACATCAACCTTCACAGATGATCACTAATATGATTTCTGAAGAATAAATGGAACTGCGAGCAAACGTTAAACTATAAACAAACTCCTCAGCGGTCACATGACTCTAAGGTTTGACTGTCACACACACATCATCACCTGATGAGTCTAAAATTAGAGAGTTTAAGGTGGAATAGTTTGATTAAAAACACAACAAGGCTGTAAAGGAGGACTAGTGTAGATTAGCGAACTCATCTCTGGGTTTTCAGACTCATTCAGAAAAACTCACCGTTAGTTTTGGTCTTTTAAAGGGATCTGAGATTAAATTTGAAATGTAAAATAGTTTTTCAGACACGTTTTCTGGGTGACAGACGTGTTTAAAAGCAGTTTTTCTCTTCCTGAAAAACATTTTTCATCCACTAACCTGCTAACTTAAAAAATACAACCTCAGTTCTTATAAAGTGTTAAAATGATCCATAAGGAATTTAATTGGGAATGAAAGCTCTGACTTTATAATGTAGCTGCCGCAGAAAGTCGGCTGAAAGTGAATTTGGTCTTGAACCGGCAGCACAGCTGTTCACCTGCTGCAGGTGAGCCGAGACTTTATGAAGGACGCAGCAGTTTATCTTAAAAAAAACACAACTGATTTCATCTCATCAAATAATCCCACATTCCTGCTTTCAGCGCTTCCTGCTCCTTTTTCCCGACGCCGTGTTTCTCGCCGCGGTGTGATGGAGTGTGTTGTGGGCTGACTGACAGCTCCAATTTGATGCAGGAGGCGATAGAGGCAGCGACGGGGAGGCGACGAGCAGCCTTTCGTCTCCCCGTCAACCTCTGCTGTCTATCACAGCAAACATCTACAGCTGGAGGAGCGAGAGCACCAGGAAACACCAATACACTCCATCTCACACACACACACATGCAAAAACACACACACCTGCACGCAGACACTCACTTCATTTCAAACGCTGCTTTAGGGGCATAAACACACATTTACACTTCAAAGACCTGAAGAAAGCAAATTATAGGAGCCACGAAAACACGTGACGACGTTCAGGGGACTTCATGTGTTCACCTGAATGAACGGCTGCACACGAAACGTCTCCTCCATGTTGTTGAGTTTATACAACGAGAACTTTGACGAGACTGAGATTCAGACACAATTCTCAGACTGCAGTGGAGGAAAGTAACTAAGTACTTTTACTCACGTCCTGCACTTCAGAACTAATCTGAAGTACTTAAGTGTTTTTCTGCTGCTGCGTCCCTGAAACAGATACTGTACTTTACTCTCCATCATTCGCTTCCCGTCCAGGTGAAACTCACATGTCCAGGTGTTTTTGTGTTGGATGTTTGTGATAAACTGAAAGATGAATTTTTCCTTCATGTGCTGAGAAAATCCTCTTAATTCTTCGGATAAATAAATGATCCAAAAAGCCTCAGATGATCTGTTAAACATCACCAAGTGAAAACAGTTTTTCCTGTTTTTCTGAGCTCAATAACCAGCAGGTTTTTGGTTTCACTCCCGACCTTCAGGTCTTCTTCTGACTGTGGATCTTCATCTGTGAAAACTGAGGTTTGGTCTCTGGGTCGCTCTTTTAATGCATTTTACTTAAAAAATAATCTCACTCCTCAAACTTACAGTTCGGTCACACAAAGCATTGTGGGAGTCCAAGCATCCAGACCAGCCATAGATACAGAACAAACACTTTTTGTCAAAAAATAAAGTTATAGGAGTTTAAAAGGTTCAAGTTGAGTAAAAGGAGGGTGGAGGTGTGAGAAGCTAAAAATACAGAAAACTCCTTCAGAAGGAAACACGAGGTTCGTCTCGTTAGTCTCGAACTCGCAGCCTGCAGGTGTGACGGCGCCTGAGAGATCTGACTTTTTATTTTTATCTTTTTCTTATAAAAGTTCAGTGTTCTTATGTTTGTGTCTCTCTGCAAAGCATCATGGGAGCTTCTGCTGCTCCGATGGCGCCACGCCGACAGTTCGCTGCGGAAACAGAAACCTGCAGCGGCGCAGCGGAGGATTAACATGCGATCAGCAACTTTTTGATTTGTGAGGCGGTGCGATCCGCACACACACACACACACACACACACTCAGACGCACAGATCAGTAAATCAACACGACTGCTTCCACCTCATTGGCTTTTACAGCTGCTCTTCACTTAAATCAGGAAGAAAACGCTGAGCAGCTGAATCGCAGATCCTCGCCTTTCAACCGGAGACATTTTCTTCACTTTTGGGAGTAATTGTCCTTAAACGCTGATGAGCTCAACCGCCTCCTCTTCTTACCTATAGCCATGCTGTGAAATTGATTCCAGGTCAGCCAGCGTGCGTGGGCGGGGCTCTTCCTATCTGCTTTCATTTCTGTGCTCTGAAGGCGTCTTTTGATTGGGTGGTTTGAATATTTGAGCTGCGATTGCTCAGCCTGCAGATAGGTAAGCGTTTTATAACAAAACGGCGGGCCTGACTGTTAACCTTCGTTACAGCCTGAAGGGAAACAAACAATCTGTTATGACTGTTACAGCCTCTGTCACCTGCTCTGTCTCTCTTAAAAGTAACAAGTCAGCTGTTATCTTAGATAGACACCTGGAAGAAGAGAGACTAAATGGCTACTAGCAGCATATGTAGCTGGAAAATATGAGTTTTTAATGCAACTGCACATGCATTTGGTTGGAAAGGGATAATAAATATTCTGAGAGAAACAGACGTATAATAGACAGTGGAGCAAGAAATTCAGATTCTTTTCTGATGTAAAAAAATACTCCAACAAAAGGAAAAATCCTGCATTAAGGCTAATTTAAAGTAATTGTAATGTGTAAAAATGGCCCCAGTGAGCATTGGTGTGTTAATACTGATGCATCAGTGCATAAGTTGCATGTTAGCTTTGTGACTAGTTGACATGGAGCTCAATTTATCATAACATCCTGCACATATAATCAGGAAGTTCAGTCCTGTGGTTCCTAACAGGCCTCCTCCAAAGACTCACAGGGTAAATCTGAGGGATTTTAGACAGGAAGCACAAACTACACAATGTTATTCACACTTTTCTGGCTTCTCTCCAATCTTTTTTTTCTACTTTGTTTGGCTTTAATGACTCAATGTAAAAAGTTTAAAGGGGAAAATTCTTCTTTGGTTGAACTGCCAACAACTCATAGAGTTTTGAGACGCAAAAAGAGTTTTTTTTTCCAGTGTTCACAATCTTAAACTTAACTTATTGACTGTAACAATCCAATGGGACTCTAAGTTTTGTACGGAAGTAAACAATAGTGCTCATACTTTGTGGAAATCAAAATATGCAGAAGCATTGCACACAGCTCAGAACAGCTGCAGGCCAAGGTGACATAAGGTGAACCAGCGATCATACGAGCTGGTTAGACCTGGCTATACGAGCCAAACCCTTGTCAAAATAAGACGTGTTGGATAGAGACCAAAAACAAGCTTATCAACAATTTTGCTTAGGCAGCCAAACATCAGGAAGGTGCGACAACACAAGACATCTGATATAACTTACTAGTTCAAAAGCAAATTCACTTCTGCTTTTGTCTTACAACCTTTTTTGTCAAACAACTAAAAGCAGGCCAAACATCACTCCCTCCTGTGTTGACTTTATGTTTGCCTGCTCTCTCTCTTTCTCCTCTCTGTCATCTTCATCTTCTGTCCTCTTTGGTTGGTGTGTGCGATGTGGTTTTGTAAGAAGCTAAACTGTGACTTGATCCTACACATTCACAAAAGTTAAACGGTGGAAAAACTGATGATTTTAAAGCAGTTTTTTGGGGTTTAATCCTTCTGTAACATTGCTTTAAATGCCATGAAATTCCAATGGGATTCTGTATGTTGTAAAGGAGAGACGGGGTGAAGTTTCTTTAATGAATAATCTGCTCGTCACTGAGGTGTTTGAGTCGTAACTCAGGTGAGGCTGCCATCCTCCAAAAGTTATGCACCGGAGCAGTAAGTTAATTCTCTGTCACTCAGCCTTTTCAACCATACTGGGATCATTAATAGCTTGAAGACATCCTTGCAAACAGTATCTAAAACACACGCCTGACCTCACCGTTCAAACTGAAAAGAAAAGAGCCCCTGCTGATGGATCACACGTGACAGGTGCCGCCTGTGCGAGCGAAGGAGATGAGCAACACAAAGCCACGCCACCACACTGGCACCGGGCCTGACGCATCTGATAAGGACGGCAGGAACACTTCGGTTACCAACAGAGCAGGTCAAGCGACACCCAGATGTCAAGCCACCGTGTCCATCAGACGGAGTCACGCAGTGATCACGTCAGGCCGTCACGCCGAAGCCCTGAGAGGGGGTGCATGAGATCAGGACGGCGTGCATGTGAGGATGAAATTATCCATTCAAGTATATAGTGGCATAGATGGCTCCAGGTTGATATTATGTAATGATTAATCCCTCTCCAGGTGTAGCCAGCTCCCTCTTAGGTAGAACTTGAGAAGGCCTGCGTTCCTCAGGTTCATGAAATCTATCTTGATAGAAGACCGGAGGAAGACCTTACAGCTGCAGCTCGCTGCCAGGCAGGAGACATATGAATTACAAGGCCTGGCACTCCTAATTCATAAAGAGCATGCTTCGATGTATCAGGCAGCGGTGGGAAGTATCTGATTACATTAACTTAAGTACCATACTCGGGTGCACTTTTGAGGTACTTGTGCTTTACTTTCCATTCTGAGTTACTTTATACGTCTTCTTGCTACAACAAGAGGGAAAAGCTTTTCACTGCAGTGCATTTATCTGACAGTTACAGTTACTTTACATTAAAGATAATAGATTAGAAGCTTGTTGAATACCCCAGATTTTTCCTGATTTCTTCTCTTTTTGGCTTGTGGCCCCTCACAAAAAAAAACAGCATGTAGTTGGGGTCCCTTGTCATGATTCAGTTGTCAATAGATATTCTGATGTTTTAACTATGCAAAGAAGCGCCACATCAACCTACAACACCTGTGAAATTTTGCTTACACATCGGTGCATTGGGATTAAAAAACTACAACCATCATATGTGATATTATGTCAGTTGTAGATGCCATTTTCCTGCTGAACAAATACTTTTACTCTTGATCTTTTAATATATTTTGCCTCCATATTTTAAGCATAATTAGGAAAGCCGGACACTTACAACAAAAGAATGAGCCATGTGTCAATCTGTTTGTGTAAAACTCTGCAGCACGTAAACAAACAGTACAGATTTGCACATGGCTCTTTATTTTCTAAGCTAACATCAGGAGGGTGTTGTATACTTAAGGACTACTTTTGGTATTTCTTATTGCATTTTGTATTTTTGCTAGTAAACAGTTGTAAAATATCTCAATACTTCTTCCACCACTGAAAATGGGCCCCAATTTTTTTTTTTTAAGGCAGGTGAAAGTGTCTCATAAGTCACCTGCAGCCGGTGAAGTGCTTTAAAAGGAAGCAGCAAACATTTATCTGTGAGACGACACAACATGCTCGAGAAGACTGAAAGTTATCTCTGGTTTTAGCGTAATGAAAACTAACCTGTGGGTCATCCGCCTTCATAAATTAAAACGCAAACTCTTGGCAGCGACCAGAGGCAAACAGTGATAGCGTCCTCCCCCGAGAGTCAAGGAGAAACAGGTGACAGACAGATATCAGCCTCGGATAACACCGACGGAGTGAGGAGGGTAAAGGACGATACGTAAGAAAAGGAGGGATGGTGTCAATTGCTCCTTTTTTTTCCCCTTCACATTAAGTGTCCTTGACATAGGTGTAATGATACAACTAACTCTGTCTGTCTTAAGCTCCGCGTTTACCTCAGATCCACACATGGCAAGGCCGAGGTCGGGGTGCTGCTTTACAGCTACAGAAGATGTTTGTCCTCAACATGATCCTCAGCTAAACCTAATCTCCCCCACTAGACCTCGCCTCCTAACCTTTTTTCACTCTAAACTGCCATAATAATCTCTCCCCTTTCAGCCAAATGGGTGGAGTACTAAACTTCCAGACAAACAACCGAAGCCACAATCAAACTCATGCAGTTAAAAGATTCATTACGCTCAAAAAAAATGCCCTCATTCAGTCATTGTGGCAACTGAGAAGAGTCTGGTTCCTCAGGGGTGGGGGGGGGGTGATGTTGAAATGGTTTGATGCTTTGATCATTCCCTTTCACAGCGCGCATCACTGACACAAACACCCTCATGTTTTGCAGACCGTGTTGTTGATTTATTGGGATCAGAGAGAAGCTTGCGGTGGATCTGCAGCGACGAGTTGCAGGAGCTTTTATTCTAATCTGTTTTACAACGTTTGAACCGCAGGTTTCAAAAGGTAAATGGTGAAAAATGTAAAGCAGGTGTGTTTTTTTGTGTATAACTTACATTTCAGTGTTCTGGCAAGAAAACTACAAAACTATCTCCACTGAATATTTGAAGACACATCGAAATGACAGATTCCCTCACATATAAAAAGCGTCAGACAGAATTGATCATAGTTTTACTATATTTTATTGTCATCTTGATTAGACTTGTTCAAATGATATCCAGCTTATGTCTAAATTAAGAGTACACATAACATGTCAAATGTCCGAGTTACATTTAGAATACACATATAAAAGTAGGACGTCCCTGAATTTAACAGTCACCAGCTCTCCATTTGGTGCTCTGCTCCGTTAAACCCGAAGTTAGAACAGCTTTATTTTGTCTGAATAAACAACATTAAAAAGACAGAGAACATAACAAGACTGACATTTTTTATGCTAATATTTAAACCTTTTTTTCCTTGATTACTTTATTTAGTCTTTCCTATCAAATTCTTGCAAGTACATACTAAATTTATCCCAATTTTTGGATGTAGAAAAGTTTGCCATAGGGAATTAATTTTACAATATTTTCTTACCACAAATCACGATAATCACAGGTTAATTTTACAGATATTATCCAGAACAAACAGGCCCGTTTAGCCGAAAAACTTAGCATGAAATGCAGTCTCAGTTCTCGCCATGAGAAGCACTGACTCTTGTAAATGAAAGGGCCTTCAAGCACATTGCATCGGGGTGAATCACTCACTCTTCACAGTGCAGATAATACAGTAGAAACAACGTCCTCATTCACAGTAAAACAGAGGAAATCCTCAGGGGTGCAGTGGTTACAGACAACTAACAAGTATGAGAACATAAATAACAAATATTTTGTTCCTATCTTGATAAGATGAGAAGATATCCTTCATGCGTTAATTTTGTACAGACC